>CAJQZP010000929.1:6285000-6885000 GCA_907164705.1 Parnassius apollo
TGTCACCCTATCCTATAAAAAAATACCAGGTGATGGTATTATGGCAACAATCATCACAAATGGTATGCATGGTATAAATCAGGAAACAAAACAGATCTTCCTAAAAACAACTAGAATACATAACACTGCGGTTGCCAAACCGCCTGCCAAGCGTGGCAATTACGGCAATTAGCCCCTTTATAAGACAATCTATGGGGAGGCCTATGTTTAACAGTGGATTTGGAAAGGCAATAATTAATGAAATAATGAATATTTACAAAAAATGCTCATGGGACGTGAGGACGGAATAATTATTCATGGACTATAAAAAAAAGTTCTTACCACAATCACGCGTCCGAAATAAATTATTATTTCTATTGATTAAAACTACTTTTACGGATTTTATTGCATTTTTTTCTTCCGCGTCCTGAAATCACGGAAGACCTTAAGAAAAGAGCTTAGCCAAAGACCCCTGTGATCATGGCTGGTAGTCATTCAATTTCCCCCTCTTCTATAAAAAATTGAATTATATGGTTGTTAATTCCCGACTTTTCGGGTGCTTTCCAGCACCCATGGTTACAGGGGACTAAACGAACGAAACGTCGGGAATAAACACGATAAAATTCGTTAAAGTAGTTTTAGTAAATGTATAGCGCTCGCGTAAATATAATATATCATTTTTATTTCTATTTTATTTTTTATATGTATAATTCAATTTACTTACTTATTTGCAGATAGGCTTTTGTACTTTATTTAAATGCCCTATCATTGATTAGCGATAGTGGATACATTTGACCTATCGCGGTGGACGGGCATTCACGGACGTCGATATATGGTACCAAGCCGTACCTTACACCTACCTAATCTAATTCTTTTAAAAAAGGGTCGGGATAGCCTTCATTTATTACCCCATACAAAGTAAAATAGGCAATTTTTCTCGTTAATGATATAGTTATTTTATTTAACTATGTGTTAGTGTACTATTTACGATTTATTTGATTAAATTAATGATTCTTAATGGTCAATGTATTAGTTTACTTCTTGTGGCAGTAAAATATACAATAAATCTACGGATGTCAATATTGATCGTTTATTCGATCATGTCAAGTTCTTGATGCACATATGAGGCCTAAACTTCAAAAAGCAGGAGTAAGAAGCGCGGAGTAAACCACCTCTCGGTATTTTACATAATAAAATTCGAAAAGTGTGTGCATTTTTTTATAGAACAATGGTGAAAATCGACCACACAGTCCACCCGATGGTAAATGGATGCTTTGGCCCATAGACATCTACATTTATCCTCGCTTAACCCTCTGAACTAAGATGGAATGCCTTGTTTCCAGTAAAAAATGGTCTCCGGATAAAAATGCAATAATAACATAAGGTAGTGAATTGCTAATTAATTTTTATTTTTTAACTTACAAATTTATTTAAGTTTAACTTCATACAATAAAAAAAACTTAACGGTTTGGCAATATAGCAATGCAGTATAGTTATAAAAAGTTCATTCATTTAAAAATAATCTTGTAGCAAAGTGACCCGTGATTCGAGACGAGGCCAGGCAGCGTGGCCGTAGCCGGTCAATAGTTCGGTACCAGCCAGTACCAAGCACTGGTAAGGGTATACTGGCATATTTCGTGATTAGATTAAAAAAGGAAATTGGAAATTTGGTAAAGTTCAAATTTATTGCTATTTAAGTTAGTCATTTGCATAACGGACTATTGAAAGTGGAATTTAAAAATATAAAAAATATTTGGTTAATTAAACATCTGTTTAAGGGTTATTTTGAAATTGATTTTGGCATTTGATTTTTAAAGAGGGTTTTAATTACGGGGTTACAATCGATAATTATTCGATCTTGATGACCACAAACATGTATTTAAAGGTAACTTTAAATACATGTTTGTAACTTTAAATATTAAACTATGAAAGCCGTTGTAACTTTGTGTCTCACAAATTTAAAATTCGAGTACACAGATGATACAGTGTTACTTTATTCATTTATCTCGTTTTTGTAACTAATACATCAGAGTTTAAACAGCTTCAGTATTCTGGCCATGCTTAGCCGATGAGTATAGATGGAAAATTTTGAAAGGATTGTAAGGCGGCTAGTTCATTGCCTTTAGAATCACAAATATAACTAAGTACTAAGAAAAAACTTCACAGAGCACATCATCGGCATCGCGGCGGATACTTCCTGGCCCTAAAACCCTCTCAGAAATGAGAGGAGGCCTGTGCCCAGCAGTGAAAGGTACATAGGCTGTAACTTTAACTTTTTTAACATACTAAGTAGGTACATAAACTTTCTCACGCGTCACGAAGAGAGACCACGGCCTTCTATTTAGCACGTTCCTGGTACGTCCCCCGTTACTCTTAATTTAGCCCATCATCAATATGTCGCCAATCCGGTCGATAAACTTCCGTCTAGGGCGTACTTTGCTGACCCTAACACTCACTTCTACATCATATTAAGCTTGCTTTGTTCCACTCCTCCAAACCCAAAATTATCTAAAGCATTTTTTTCTTGATCCTGCTCACATCTTTTTGCAAACCAATATTTTCTCTTATTTAACAATAAATCCTCTGGATTGGATTTCCGGTCCATAAAATCGTATCTAATATACAACTATTGTAATATGTATTTGAAACCTACACAAGAAATACCACGGAGAAAAAAACTCGAAATTCTCGTAATAATTACAGTGACTACCGCCGTCCGTGAACAACTGCAACACCAGGGGAATTGCAAGCGCGTTACGCCTTTTGAAAAGGAGTAGGCTAATTTCTTGGACATCCCTAAGTCGTATCGGGCCTAAATCTCTGGTGGAAGACGATTCTACAAAAAAAGTTATGCAAGGAAGAAAACTGCTGATATGTCTCATAACGGTGGACCACCAAGCATCCGAATGGTTGGGATGATATCGCGAAGTCCTTCGCGATGTGTGATGATTGAATTTGGCGGTTGGAATTGATCAGAATAATTTCTCTGAGCCCTCCCGTGGTAAATCCAATAAATAATATAAAATAATGCAACATCTGTTCGTAACGTCAGTGAATTGAGCTCTTTAGAAAGAATTAATTAAAATATAATATATTCATTAAAATTTAAATAAAATACCTAATATAAATAATAGTATGTTGTATTAGTGTTTCATCTTCCAGGCGTGGTATTCGACTTGTTGACGTTTACGTCATTAAGGCCGACTCATTTTTTGACAGAAAAAAAAACTATTATAAAATCATTTAAAGTATAGTAAATAGTCCAATTACATAATTCAAAATACTTCTAAATATTTGTTAATAAGTGGCCAAATAAAATAAGTAAATAAAGAAGTATATTCCCAAAATAGGAAAATAAGTAGTACAAAATATCATTCATTAACATAACCCAAAAGTCTATTGCTGAACTTAGGTCTTCCTCGAGAACCGCCCCAAAACACAGTCCTAAGACATCAACTATCTGCGTGTCTTACACTGGTGCAATATAATAAACAGTAATCTAAACATAAATTTATCTTATGCTTATACAGAGCTATCATTGCTATCAATAAATAATGTTGCTGATAAATATATTGATAGCCTTATCACTCGAGCGGTCAAGATGACCACTGATAAAAGAAATATTGCACTTATTCAATACATTATTTTATTCCTATTTTTATCCGAAAGGCGAATTGTAGGTCGTCCCTCCACTAGATAGAGTGACGACCTGGTAAGACAGACAGGAAGTCGATGGATACAGGTGGCTCAGGACCGTGCTTTGCGGCTTTCCTTGGGGGAGGTCCCCTAGGAAAGCCGCAAAGCAAGTTCAGCAGTGGACTTGTGAAGGGCTGTGATGATGATAAGATGATGATACTTGTTTATATTTCATAATAAAAGCAAGAATGTCAAACATGTGTACAGTCCACTTGATAGTAGATTTACTAGGTGGCAAGATCTATTTTCGAGCACCATATACAGGGTTATTTTGCAATAAACAGCCAAATATGCAGAGAAGGTTCAGAGTAAGTAATATAGGCAAATGGTGAAGAAAAATTAATTTAAAAAATAATAGAGAAACAAAGAAGAGTATAGAGAGCCAATACAATCACAGGCAATAAAGAATCATCTTAGTGCCCAATGGTGACAACACTGCCTTGTCACTATAGTTTAAAAAAAATAAGCGCTGTTACTCATACACACCTACCCTCTTAGATCCTCGTTTAAAACACAAAATTCGATTGCGATGTCACCCAAGGTTAAGTTGGAATGCCTCACTAGTAAGCAGAGTCTCCGGTTCTCGTCATCATCATTAAAAAACGTCAGCATAATGTTGCTATTTCACGCTTGTTTTTGCGGGAATCTGGTCCTTCCTCGATCGAACCAACCTATTCGTGCTGCATCCATAATACGCTGCAGCTGTACAAAATGAAATTGTTATGTTATGTTTTTCTTATTATTGATGTTATGTATAAACATCAGTACCAGACGCGTAATAACAGATATAAAATATATCATTTATTCGTATACAAGTACACGATATGCAATACGTACAGCAAAGGAGTGCAACAATTTGCCGGCGTGTGTCTTTCCGTCCGATTACAATCTAGATGTCTTCAAAGCAATAGTGAATGGGCTTTTGTTATGCTAAGACAGTGCAGTTTTTCATATAGAACTTCATCACCACTTACTTCGAGGTAGCCTTGGCTATAATAAGTAAAAAATGTAACTAGAGTAAAGATGCCTAATGAGGATAGGTTTACTAAAATGATTTCAATATTTGAAGGCTCGTTTACTCGTCGTGAGTAGTAGGTATCGTTGGCTCAGGACTGCCTCGTTGGTCTAGCGGTTGTAGTAGTGCGTATGCTGATCATGAGGTCTTGGGTTCGAATCCCGGGTCGGGCCAAAAAATTAATTATTGAGTTTTCTATCAAGAAATTCTCAGTAGTTGCCCGGAGTCAGGAAGTTGGCGGTGTCTCATCCCCGTGCGTCGGAAAGCACGTTAAGCCGTTGGTCCTGCGCCTGATCTCTATCTCCGGTCGTGTCGGTTTACCGTCCCATCGGATTATGAGAGTGAGGGAATAGAGAGTGCACCTGTGCTTGCGCATACACTTGGGCACTATAATCCTGTCCTGCGTGGCAGCCTCCGTTGAGGCAGGCGGCCGTGGCCGAAATTCGGTCTAGAGGACATTATTGGGTTGTGTTCCAACGTGCACTATTTAGATACCGGCAAACAGGAGAAAAAAAAACCCTATCACCTCGACTTTTGTCAGGTACTAATAAGGATTTTTTTCATTATTAGTTGCAAGATATGTTAAATCATTAAAAATAATTGCAATTTGATTAAATATAGTTTGGTGATATCTGTTAAACAGTGAAATTTAATATTCCAATTCATTTTATTGTGTTAATCACATTTAACAAACATGTTGATGATGTTGGGTATATGGTCAGTTGGTTACATGAGATACCAGTAGGTACCTAAAATGTGATATCTCATATTAGGTACACCATTTTGAGCTTTAATTATAAGCAATAGCTTTCATTGAATAATACTTCTTTACGGAATTTATCGCGTATATGCTTGCAACTTTTTAAATACCCGACGTTTGGGACACGCACAGCATCATGGTCACGGTGCGGTAAGTCCTGCATAATCGAATAGGATATAAAAAGCATAAAAATGACATAGCGTTCAAAGAGATACCTTGGAACGTTATAACAAGAAAGTATATAAACTTTCCACGTTAGTAAATACACGTTTAAGCAGACGCCCCGGATCTGCAAAGTCGGAGGCCGTAGAAACAGAACTGAAAAGTACAATGGATAAACAGTTTTATGGTTTTCGTTTTAAAGATAAAAAGTTATAGCATTTCAGTTAGTTTAACGCCTGTTTAGTTTTTGAAAGGCTTCTTAGGCTAATTTCCAGTCGTGTATTCTTAAAAGGGACAGCTGTGGACTTAAAATGCTGGTGGTATGATGTGATAGTACTGCCGTGGGGTGGTAAAGTTAGAAAGTTTTTCTTATTTTGGATTGTTAGTGCCGCAATGCAACAATGAAAAAAATCAAAAGACCTCTTGG
This sequence comes from Parnassius apollo, assembly GCA_907164705.1. NCBI lineage: Eukaryota > Metazoa > Arthropoda > Insecta > Lepidoptera > Papilionidae > Parnassius > Parnassius apollo. Next base: position 6,291,040 of record CAJQZP010000929.1, read on the forward strand.
TCTCTAATAAAAAGAAAAATCACAATTAAAACGAAAGGGGACATATCAATATTATATCTATCATTAGGTAATATATTATAGGTTTATTAAAATTTACGTTATTTTTAGTGGTTTGATTTACCTTGCTTGCATTAAGTTTGTAAAAAATAACTCTTTGGTTTAATTATATTTTTATATAACGTTATACCCATAATAAGATTTTCTTCTGAATTGTTAAAAGACTCAAAACAATTAATTAAAAACACTTGATTCGTGCGGGATTCAAACCAGCGGCGCTCCGGTGGCGCAATCGAACGCTAAGTCACTGCTCTACTGAGTCTTCAAATTCAAATAGTTCAGAAACATAATGTTCTGATAATATTATGTTTAAAATTTAAAACTAACCGAAACCTTAATGATTTTAAGCTGTGTTACATAAAGATTATTTAAGGCAACCTACATACAAGTATATACTGAATTAACCAACAAGCCGAGGTTGACTAGCGAAACAAATATTAAACTCGTAATTACAAAAATGTATATTTTTCTCGAAAAGGATTAATATTGCCGTATGTAATCGATGTCCTGATGGATGGGCGGTGAGATCCACATATCGTGCCGAAGGTGCCTTAAGAGCAGTATGTCTATGGGACGTAACGAAAATAAAGATCTAATGCCTTTCATTTCGTATATAGGTACTAAAAGTATATTTTTTGCCAATTTGCCTGCCAAACGTGGTGAAAAATAAAAAAAAGGTAAAATCATTTATATTATAGAAGAGGCTCTTTTACGGGAGAACTGTTATGGGTTCGTAAAATATTTAAAAATTAGTGATTTTTCTTCAATTTGGAATATTTTGTATTTGTACTCATATTTCTGACGCTATCCTATAACTAAGTTACACACATTTTTATACTAATTTTGATTCTACAAATGTCAGTAACTTGCAATAATAATAATGTCCTTCAGACCGAATTTCGGTCATGGCGGCAAGCCTCAACGGAAATTAGCTATCTGCGTAGGACAGGATTATAGTGCCCAAGTGTATGCGTAAGCGCAGGTGCAGTCTCTATTCTTTCAACCTCACAGTTTGACGACACGGTAAGCCGACACGACCGGAAAGGGACCAACGGCTCTACATACTTTCCGAGGTACGTGGGTGAGATACCGCCAAGTTTCTCACTCCAGGCAGCTACTGAGAATCTTTTGAGGGAAAAACTCAATAACTGATTTTTTTGTCCTGGACCAGGATTCGAACCCAGGACCAGTCCCACCCAAGATCAGCAGTCGCGTTTGCAAACTCTAGACCAACGTGGCAGTCAAAAAGGCAGTTAACTTGTTTATAAAATATAATTAGACATACACCTAGATTGTCTAATATAGTAGATTAATAACAAAACAAGGGTTTTGCAACAGATGAATCACGTTGTGAGAATATCGGGTTAGTGGGCGTCAGTAAACGGATGCATTGCGAAGGTGCCGGCCCGAGGATACTCGTTTAACTGATTTAATATGTTAATTTAGTGTTTTGTAGTCATAGTGCAATAGACTTCAAACTTTTGTTTAAACTGTTATTAACCAAATACTAAAATAGAACTCATTTTTGTGCCATCACTTTATTACCTCTACTCATATATATTTTTAAAATACTTTTTCATTCTTACGATGTTATGGTGTTCATGCAAATTCTTAGTATGCCCTATTTTTAACACTTATTTTCCCAGGTATGATAGAAAATCTTTTACTATATCTTAATATATATATAAATTACGTGTCACGTTGTTTGTCCGCGATGGACTCCTAAACTACTTAACCGATTTAATCATATTTGCACACCTGCGTATATGGTCCAATTTGAGAGATAGTATTTTTTGCCCGTGAGCGACCCACAATTTTTTTTGCGAATTTAAGGATTTTTAATAGGACATGACAAAGCGTCAAAAAGGGCAGAATGACGTCTGCCTGGCAAGCTATTTATTATATATTTTTTTACTTTATTATAATTATTTTATTGATACAAAGTAACATCAAAATAACTGCCTTTTATCGAGCTCGGGGAGTTACTTGCATCTCATTAAGAAATGAATAACTATTTGTAAAAAAATTGTCTGTCTATCGAGTCTAACCTTCCAAATGGAAAATAAAATATAAACTGATGCTAGAAGTGATCTAAGCGATAATTTATCTGTTTTTTTTTATGAAAAGGAACATTTACCATGTAAAATTCGAACATGGGACTTAAAAAATTATTAATTGGTGATTATAAAAAAAATATTATTTACCTCACATTAATGGATTGCACCCTGGCGAAGCCGTGACAGGTCGCTAGTCAGAAATATAAGTGGGTAGGCAGCCACAATGCAGTTGCACGAAGTGGTTTGGCTCTATCAGGGAAGTACCATGCTCTCACGGAATACAAGCGTAAAACAGCAGCCTTATGCTTTTGTGTTTCTCTTGATAGGTATATAAAGTTCTTTAAAGAATCGAAACCTTTATACTAGTAATGAGGAATTTTAGAAGTTTTGAAGCATTGCATCTTAGTTCCTAGATGCTAATCATTTTGATTCTCAATCGGTGATGGATCTAGTTGTCTACGAACCTTACTTACCATCAGGACTGTGTTTGTTTGTAACTATTACTAATAAATAAAACATGTTTAATAATAATGACTGAACTCTTACGCAATTTCGAATTTCCTTATTAAGAAATAAAATGATCACCTTACAATATTTATTACTAACGGTAAATTTATACGAAGCTTCACCAAAGTTTACGTCTATTACCGCATTTTCAAGTACTGAAAATAATAAGTATTCCAGTAGCATTGTCTTTAGTGATGGGCTTATGCTTTTGATCTAGTAAGATATTATTTAATTTTGTTTCAATTTAAAAACATAATATTTTGTTTTCTTTCATGCATTGTAAAGGAGTGGGCCATTTAAGATTTGGAATTTGAATCGACTATAAAAAACTAATGAATATTTTATCAAAGTTATGAGCTTATTAGAAAGGTTGAAACTTTCCATTTAGGAATGGAAGATAAAATCATTCAAGTAACTGCCACGGCTAGTCTTACAATATTACATTTTCATTACTACATTTTCTATTGTTTGGGTCTCTACTTCGTCAATGGTAACTTCTATTTCGTGTTTCAAGCCGTCAATCGTCTCTGGATAGTTAGCGTAACACTTGTCCATAACAGTTCTCTACAAAAAAAATCTAACTAAATCAAATAGTAGCTTCGAGGTGGCCGATTGACAACAGCATTTCGGCTGCGATTGCGATTTTCGAAAACAGTGCGCAAATGATCGATTGTAACATTGGCTGTGTGGCACGGTGCGCCATCCTGTTGAAACCAAATGTCTTTCAATTTCAAGAAAAATGGCCCAATAATGCCGCCAGACCAAAATCCGCACCAGACGGTCACTCGTGGATGCATAGGCTTCGTTAATTTCTCACAGTTGGAGTAGAAGACTCTCCAATTTGGAAATAAGTTTTTAATATTTCCTAACTTTTTTAAGCAAAAAGCGACCCATTTCATAAATGTCAAACATAAAACTAACTTTTTCTCAAAACAAAAATGTCATCAAACCTTCCAACCTTAAAATAACCTATAGTTCAAATGCCAAACGTTAGATGGCCCAACCTGTACATATGATTTATTGTTGCCTTACATGTATACACATTTCTTCTAAATATACGTTTTTGTTTTATTTAAAAAAAAAAACAACGTACGCTTTTCTTTTGTATCGTGGAGATAGTTTACATACATAAATTTTACAAGGACAAACATTCACACCCGGGACAATTATTTGTAGGCTGCTCAAATACTTATTCCGTGCGGGATTCGAATCCGCGGCCCTCAGCGCCACAAGTTATTGCTGCCGTTGTATGTGAGTTTACTATTTTGAATATCCTCTATATCTAAAAAATTACCTTTGTTCTTAATATTATACTAGAAGAGAACCATTAACCAATCAAAAAAACCCCTAGTGAGAACAAAAAAAAAGAGTTCATTAGTGTAAGAGCTAAGCTTTTGGTGAGCCGCACGTTCGTCCCCCGCAAAGAACCAGTATTTCTATGGCTTGTAAATATTTGTTAAAGGTTGGATGTTTGTCTAAGTATAATTTACATAGATGTAATTATGTCTTCTCGGCAAAGGGGAAAATTTTGGTGAAAATTGACTTTAATAAATATCCAGAATGGTGGTAAAAAACACAGCACAGTAAGCCTGACGTAAAATACTTACACCGGCGACCAGAAGCAACGCCAGAGGTGTCAGACATTTGGTTCAGCGATTAAAATTCGGCTGCAAAGTGCATAGAATAATGTTATTCCTTACTACAAAGGAACGGGACTGAAAAAAAATGACGTAAAGAGACATGTTTGCTAATAGAGTATCTAAATATGAGATCACTACAGCCTATGGGCATTTTCTATGAAATAGGTTGACAATCGAGCACACAGTCCACCTGACGTAAGTGGATGCTGTGGCCCATAGATATCTACATTTATCCTACTTCGTTTCCGGCAAAAAAAGTTCTCCGGTTCTGTACACTCACCATATGAAACAGCCGCATTAAGCTGCTATTTTACGTTGGTATTCTGTAAAAATGAAGTCCTAACCCGAATGATTTCTTATATTTACGCGAACACTATACATTGATTAAAACTACTTTTACGGATTTTATCGCATTTTATTTATTTAATTTTTAATTTTTAATACCCGACGTTTCGGGTGCTTTCCAGCACCCATGGTCACGGGGGACTGTCCCCCCGGTACATACAACAAGTCATAGAAATACTGGTTCTTTGCGGGGGACGAACGTGCGGCTCACCAAAAGCTTAGCTCTTACACTAATGAACTGTCTACGTATTAACTTAAAATCCGACCTATATAATATAGTTATTCTGCCGTGTCACTGAGGCCTTAGGTTTTTAATCATTTGTCGTCAGTCGAACGATATGGTATAAATGGTTCTCTTACCAATCAAGTATTTAATATTTAAGAACAAAGGAATTTTTTTAGATATAGAGGATATTCAAAATAGTAAACTCACATACAACGGCAGCAATAACTTGTGGCGCTGAGGGCCGCGGATTCGAATCCCGCACGGAATAAGTATTTGAGCAGCCTACAAATAATTGTCCCGGGTGTGAATGTTTGTCCTTGTAAAATTTATGTATGTAAACTATCTCCACGATACAAAAGAAAAGCGTACGTTGTTTTTTTTTAAATAAAACAAAAACGTATATTTAGAAGAAATGTGTATACATGTAAGGCAACAATAAATCATATGTACAGGTTGGGCCATCTAACGTTTGGCATTTGAACTATAGGTTATTTTGAGGTTGGAATCGTAAAAGTAGTTTTAATCAATAGTCCTAACCCGGTCAAGTCGACGCATTCGTACTACTACCATAATAGTAGCAGCGCGGCTCTACCACGTAAGGATTTACAGACAAAACAAATCTACATATGCGAATGAAATAGCTAAATAGCTCTAGAAATGAACTTCACTAGGGTATTGCAACGTTGCCTCTTTTTGCATGGCACCTGATTAAAGCCTTATGTAGGCGTACATTGATTCACAACTAACCGAGGCTAACCATCCATCCTAATTAGTCTTACTTACACATTTAATGTAGCATCTAGCGTACCGTCTACGCAACCAGAGGCACTGTAGGTGTTGTTTGAATGAATTAATGTGCTATTTAATATTTTAAATTGGTAAAACATTTCCTAAATTGTTTAATGATTTCCGTGAAAGTGAAACTTACGTAATGTGTTTATTATAAACAATTATTTGTTTATTACAAACGTGAAAACAAAGAATGATAAAGTAACGCTAGTCCTTCCGTTAATGAATGAATCATATGTCCAGTGGTGTACTTAATCCTGATCACAAACCAATAAAGAAACAACTTCTTGACGCGCACCTACATACACTTTTTTCTTTCTTTAAAATTTCGTAAAATTCTACTGCCAGATTTAGGCATATGTACATATGCAGACCAATTTAAATCAAAAAATTGTTTTTCTAATTGTATAGAAAATAAAAATAGTTATGAAAAATAAATGCCTTCAAATGGGTCTAATATAGTAGTAATCTTGTTATTGTGATACTAAAATTAAATTATTTACGTTTTAAATAAATGAGCTTATCATGTATAAGAAGAGGATTAGCATTAATAAAATTAATTTGTTTACTGAAGCGCTGTGATATTAAAGCGGCCGGGACTCGAGAGGAGTCGTGACCATTCTAAAATTAAAATTGTAATGGTGACCCACCCTCACACTTGGACCTATTTTTGGTCATGGAGACAGACTTATAATAATAAAAACAACAGCTTCAATATAATGAACTAGACTCTTCGTAAATAAACAAGAAAATAAGTTGACGCAAAATCACCACTTTAAGTGATAAAAGTTTAGACGAAAAAAAGTTCTACAACCTTAAAATGTTTTTAGCATTGTATATGGACGATGAAGTGACATGAACTCATAATAATCACAATTGAGGAGGCGAAAATCTTTTAAGTATTCTATATAAGTAACACTCTTAAATTTTTTATTATTTTCATTAACACAAAAACGGTAAGTTAAATCAAGTTAACCGAGTTTTGCGTAGGTATGAAATATTGCTTCAAGTGATGACGAATTAAAGGTTCCATTTACGTCTTAGTACTGCTGGTGTTGTGAAAAACTTCAAACTTCAATCAAGGTCAAGGATCTTTATTTTGATATTTTTAAATGTTATCTCTAAAAGTAAATTAAGTATTAGTTAACTTAATTATTTATAACTCGTCATTAAAATATTCATATCAAAAGCTAGATATATGAATAAGAAAAATTATTTTCAACAACTTCATAGCATATATTAATGTTATAAAATAAGTAGTACCAGTTCGGTCGACCATCGGTATCTTAAAATTACTTTTGCTTACGCTTTTAAGACTACATAGAACGTTGTATACGACACAATTTTGTCATTCTCGGATTGTGGTGACATCAATCCTTGTCCGAAACACGTGTGTAGGGAGATATGCCCTTGAACGGTTCTCGCGTATGTCCGTAGCTATTTTAAAACCACCACCATGTACGGGGATGGGGTGAGTGTTGATTTTAAGTTCGATTTATGGTCAAAGTCAATTTAATCTGAGAATTTATGTTAACTGTAGGTATCTTTCCCGTTGCTTTTAAGTATCCTGTAACCTTTCGGTATGTGAAATAATGTAGAATGTAAAGATTTTTTATATTTACGCAAACACTACACATTAATTGAAACTAATTTAACATTAAATAAAATAAGTTTTACGGATTTTATAATGTAATTAAAAGCGATAAAATCTGTAAAATTAATTTTATTAAATGTAGAGTGTATATTATAAAAGCAAAAAGAAAATTTGTCTTTATATGCCTCACTTCTAAGTACAAGTCTCCTCTAGTTCCGAGAGGTTTATGGAGCAATAATTCCACTGCGGTGCTCCAGTGCATGTTGGCAGATTTCGCATGCCTTCGGAATATTTTATTCCTCAAGTATGCAGCTTTCTTTCTATACCATATTTCCTTTACTGTGTGAGCACATAGTAAATCAGCACTTAAAATTGCAACTAACAATTTAATTAGTTTCAACGGGGATTGAACCCGAGAATGGAATCGTTGCTTTGTCCGCGTTCTGTGAAATTTACGACGAACACTTAGCCTTAATACATAATGTTGGTACCAAACAATAACAATTCATAATTAAAGTTTTTTTTATAAGATAGGGTGATAAACGAGCACACAGTCCACCCGATGGTAAGTGGGGTCCCGGTTCTCCACACTCACCATACGAAACACAGCTTTTGTTTTTATTTTTTTTTATTTTTTTATTAAGCTACTGTTTTACGTTGGTAGTCCCCGGTCGAGCCGACCCATTCGTGCTACAACTATACTAGTATACTACTAATATAACTGCAACATGGCTCTACCACGTATAACAAAACTTCACTGCTGAACAAATGGCTAATAATATGCTGAGATATGTGCCATAGTTAACACGATTGGCAAGGGGATTGGCAACCGCAATTTTTTTTATAATTTTGAATTGATATAACGAAAATGCTGCCGGCCATCTCTTGTTTCATTAATAAATTCGTTTAACGCCTCTAACGGCACCCACGGTATTATATGGGGGAGTGAATTCTCTTAAACCGCCACTCTGTAGCAAATGATAATAATCTTGTTTTTAATTATAATAACTAAATATTATAGTGGCATAGTAACCGTGCGAGACATTTGGCAATCCCCAATTCGCCTAGTAAGCAAGGTGATGACTGCAAATCTTTTAAATTTTACGGTGGATGAGACCCGAGTCTAGTAGTAGATATCATGTTGCACAATGCTAAAGTAGATTCATTTAAATTATAAGTTATTTCTAGTTTTTACGGAATTTATCGCGTATATTTAACTTTTTAATTACCCGACGTTTCGAACGCTTTACAGCACTCACGGTCACGGGCAGGACTGAGATGTTCAACGTCCATATGTCAGAGTTAACCGCGGTTACCATAGATTAAATTTAACTTTTGTTCCGATCTATGCAGTATGAACTTATGGTATCTTGAAGTCTTGCAGTTGTATGCTTGGGTTGGGATTTAGTTTTATTTATTATAGGATCCCAAGCAGATGGTAGCACCCAGCCATCTTCTCTATTGAAATTAGGATGTTTTTTGATTTCAATAGCCTCGCGAATCATCCTTGGAAGGAATCGGTGTTCTTTAGCGAGGATCTGCGGTCTATCAAATCTGATGTAGTGACGGGAGCGATCCTGTACGTGTTCACAGACTGCAGACTTCCCGGAGCGTCGATTCTTCACATCGGCTATATGTTCTTTAACGCGGGTTTTTATTGATCTTTTAGTTTGTCCTATGTAGGAGAGACCACATTCACAATCAAGCTTGTACACTCCTGTATCTTGCAGAGGGACATTACACTTGACCGATGGTAAAAACTGACCAATCTTCTTCAGCGGCTTGAAGTATGTTTTGATGGAAGCGCGCTTCAAGATATAGCCAATCTTGTCAGTGACTCCTCTAACATATGGCAGTACAGCAGGTACACGTTCGACTGTGGCCGGCTTCACTCGTTCACTGTGACGTAGGCGCGGGACTCGAAGCTTGTTTTCATGCAAAACTTGCTTGAAATGGTGGAGCTCTGCAGCCAGGTGTTTACTGTCACAGATCCCTCGTGCTCTCTGAAATAAAGATTTACCCACGGTAGCTAACTGTGAAGGATGGTGGTGAGAATCACCGTTTAAATATCTATCTGTATGGGTCTTTTTTCTATACACAGTATGGCTCAAGGTGTTATCAGGATGCTGAATTACTAACACATCTAGAAAAGCTAAGGAATTGTTTGCCTCTAACTCTATTGTGAACTGAATTTTAGAATTTATAGAGTTAAGATGGTCTAAAAATGCAGTTACTTTATCTAAAGGTAGAATTGTGAAAGTGTCGTCTACGTACCGCTTGTAGAACCTTGGATTTATGGGAGAACTAATCAGGGCTTTCTCCTCAAAGTCTTCCATGAATATGTCGGCGACAATGGGAGATACAGGTGAGCCCATCGCCACACCATCTACTTGCTTGTAGAACTCCTCCTTCCACAATAGGTAGCCAGATGTAAGGCAGTGTCTGAGTAATACTGCATATTCTACGGGCATGTTGTTTTCTTCCTGCCTTCTAGTTACAATTGAGATGCAGTCTTCAACAGGTAAGCATGTAAACAATGACTGCACATCAAAACTGACCATAGTTTCATTGTCTGCCAGATGTAGGTCTATAATCTCGCTGACAAAATGGTAGGAATCCTTTATGTGTGCTCTTGTATGTCCCCTGAGTGGTGAGAGTATTTTCGCTAAGTGTTGAGCCAATCTGTAAGTTGGTGAATCGATTTGGCACACTATGGGACGTAATGGAGCATTGGGCTTGTGTATTTTTGGTAACCCATACAATTTTGGTGATTTGGCGCACGTAGGTATTATATATTTTGTTACGCGGTTAACTATGACGTATGGATTAACTAGTATTATTTCAATGTGTAGTATTCGCGCGTAATATAAGAAATCATTAAGTTATTTCTACTCTATGCTGTGTGAGGAAGTTTAGGTGCGCTCAGCGAGCTATGGAGATGGCTGTGCTCGGGTTTCTTTGCGTGATAGGATATAAAAATGATGATATCCGTAGTAAAACCAGAGTGAACGACATAGTCCAGCGGATTAAGCTGTATGCTCGAAGAACCAACAACCAATGAGGAAGAAAGGTTCCCGAATGGCAGCCTCGTACCGGTATATGAAATGTAAGATGGCTGCCACTAAGTAAAGTGAAGACCTAGCAAGACATGCAGGAACTCGATAGCTGCAGGTGGCTTAGGACCGTGCTTTGTCCTTGGGGGAGGCCTATGTTTAGCAGGGGCTTGTAAAAGGTTGTAATGATGCTGATGGTGAATCATTTCTATTACGTTCTACCTTATTCGTTACGAATAAAATCAATAAATAATAAAGATACAAAACGGTTGAAAATATTTTACTATTAATTTATTTTTCATTTTTGTAACACGAGCTTACTGTCCAACTCATGTTAAGTGGCTATTTAGGCCCGTGGACATCTGCACCACTTCAAACAAAAAAGGCTATGGAATGCGTTGTCAATAGACAGATCTAAGATGGAATGCCTCACATAACTTATACAGATCCTGTATACTCTTCAGTTGTGTTAAAGAAATAGGTAATAGGGTGGTCTACACGCAGACAGACTCCTAGACACCTAGAACACCTACCACCTAGTAGTAGTGATGAAAGATTAAAATATTCTTTTTAATAAAAACTAACAAAAAATTTGTTAAGAACCAGATACCGCTTTTTTACTAGAATGAGGCATTCCATCTTAGTTCTCAGGGGGCGACAACGCATTTGCATTTTGATTCTTAATTACGGATAAATGAAGATGGATGTAGGTCTACGGGCCACAATATCCACTTACCATCAGGTGGACTGTGTGCTAGTTTGTCACCCTTATTCTATAAAAAAATAATGAGAAATGACTGCTACATTTTTTATTTGTTTTGACGGATTTTACATATTTTCAAAATTTACTTCATTTCTTTGGCCTAAAAATCGTGTAAGTTCCCTCTTCATGAATCAAAAAATTTTGACCTTTGATTAAACGAATCAAGAAGAATACTTGAATCCACAACTACAACGGCTATAAACAGATATGTAGAAAAAACTTAAATGAAAAAGCCATGGCCAAAATTAATATCATAGTCATATGTAAAAGTGGTAAAAGTATTTTTATTTCAAAATCTCAATCACTGACATATTTAAATATTTCATTAATTTAAAAAAAATATTTATCTTACTAATTAATGATAATTTTCACGTGCAAATACAAACCCCAAAACTCGATACTTTCACAAATATAACGTTACAAGTTTCAAATTGAGCAATTTCGTGTATCCTGCATCGCATCTGTCACAGATTACAAAAAAGCGACCGTCAAACGTGTAATTATAGATCTTTAGAAAAAAGTAGTTTTTACATCTCAAAAACTAAAAGGATGTAACGTCTCTCAACGGTTCTTGTTACTTAAATAGTTTCAATCATTTGGACGCTACAAGTGGTTGAAATAAGAATGAAACAATAATATATCTAGCAAAATTAAAATTTAGTTTTTTTTTTGGCAATTTAAAGTGCATACTTTATAAATAAGCGTAACTATTTAATTTTAAGAAAACGTTAAAATCTTCCGGCTAATGACCGGTGTAAAATATTGTACAGAATTCGAACCTTATTTCCCCGATGGACTACGAATCAATGTCAAAGGTGCGGGATATCTCATGCTGAGACCGACACCCACAGTGCTGATTACGGCAAAACCTCCCTGTTAAATGAGAGATCCATGTGGATGAAACTTTCTTATTTACTGACAAAGCTACCTACCAACCTCACCTTTAGAATACCTAATTAAGCTTCATATTTTTATCTAAAATAGTAACAGAAACCAAAGAAATGTGCGTGCAATAATTTGTACGAGTGTAGAATTTCGAAAAGAATTCGTACCCTTACGTATCGTGTACATTCTACCGATAGACGGGTTAGTAACTTACGATCGACTGATTGCTGAACGTCCATTCATAATCTAGTGATGAAGACCGGAATTAACTCGCCTACTAAGCATTCTTAATATGGATTAGTATGGAACTACTATGACTCTGCAAGTTCTACTCTCCGCATGGAGATACATATAATTATATTATTAGATGAAACAATATTTTTATCATAGCAACATAGAGAATATAACCACTAGAGAGCGTATAGGCAGATTTCTTCTAAGCGTACGACTCACTACTGCGGGCCGGGGGGACGAGGAGGAACGCGTGGCTGCAAATGGTCAAGTTGCGTTGTTATGGCTATCTTTAGGGTTGCTCTTCTTAATAAAGGAAAATATTCGTTATCGATAAAATGGATTTTATCATTATGAAAAATACTCAATTAAAATCATATAAATAATATTTAATCAAAATCAATCAGTTAAACGAAAACATGTATTTATTATATTATTATTGATTTTTAAAATGAATAATTTTTTATATTTATTTCGAATTAAAGTTTAGGGGTCCTGATTGTTCTTTGTAAAAAAATATAAACAAGCGTTAAATTTGTAAATTATGCATCTTGCTAATTCAATTAAATGATTTGTTGATTCTATTACATACTGATGAAATATCCGGGAATCAATAATACCTAATCAGAGATTTTAAAACCATTCTCATAATATAATTGGTATTATATTTCGAAGACAGTACTTTTGAACCACTCTCATTGATCGCCCTATTATTAAAAATTTTACAACGACGACAAATATCTATTACTGTAGTGGATCCGTACAATGACTTGTCTTTAGTGTCTTTTTAAAATTATAAGCCGTTCTGATTTGGTACACCAATCTAACTAATTTAACTAGTTAACTATAAACTTTAACTAAGAAAAAATACCGACAAACTGAGAACCTCCTCTTTTTTCTGAAGACGGTTAAAAGTAGATAAGTATTTTTTCACAGTGTGTGAATTGAATAATCTTAATAATTTTATTATTTTCGATATCGACTTTCAGCTATTAAAGGTAACAGTAAGTACTAATGTTTACGATAAACATACAAAGGGAAAGAAAGGGATAGAAGCATTAGAATTGTCTAATAATAGAACGAGACTTTTCCAAAAGACATCAACGCGCGACTCAACCATGTCGTTATTTACCCGGCCACCGTTTTAGATAGACCCCTGCGGTGGCTCATAATCTGAATTAATCAACAATAATTTTCATATTTTGTACTGTACTTAGCAATGAAAAGTTACTCCATTATTTTTGGACATCTGTCCTGGAATGTTTCCCACACCACTTCACTGCGCATGAAGGCATTTTGATGCATTATAATTGCATAAAAATTATAAAAATTTGCATTAATTTAGCGTGCACACAGGTCTAACACTTGGACAATACTAAAATGGTTAATACTACCATAGCCGATGCATAGGCGACAAAATACTAATAGTTTTCGGGCGTCGGGGCACTGTATGCGCAGTCAATTGGTTATATAGTCTTTGCATAGCAACATTTAAAAAAAATTCACGATTTCCAGAAAGCGAAATTAGAAATATCCCTAACGAATCTAATGTCCCCTAAAACTTACTACCGTTGATAGAATAAACAGAATGCAAAGATTACCTGAATGTAATCTACTAAATAACAACCGTAACGTAAATTTTATTTTATTCAAAATATTATTTTTATTGTCATATAATTTCAGAAAGCGTTTTTTTAGCTTGAACACCCAACTAATTAATCTCCGAAAAAACCTATGAAAAACATTCATGTAAATATATTGTTTTCTAAAGTTGCACGTATATAAAGGAGCCTGTATCATATCAAATAATAATCGCAAAACGAAAATATTATATTTCATAAAAATCAACTTGTAATTTATGGGTCTCAGCATCCACTTATGGGCCACAGCATCAACGTATGGGCCACAGCATCAACGTATGGGCCACAGCGTGCACTTACCATCAGGTGGATTGTGTGCTCGCTTGTCACCCTTATTATACATAAAACGATCGAAATATGCCTTAATTCAAGTAAAAACCACCAAAATCCTTTAACTGCCATGGAGCTCGATTGTCTACTACAAGGTTATAGACAATCGAGCAGTAAACAAAAAAGAAACACCCCTCAAAAACCAAGGAATTGTTTGCTTTCCTTTAATCAAGTCATTTTATTGAAAAATCACCTCGCAAGGAGAACTATGACATTGGAACGTCGAACAGCTCAGTCTCCCCCGTGACCATGGGTGATATCAAGTGCTCGAAACGCGGGGAATATAAGTTAATACGCGATAAATCCGTAAAAACTAATTTTATTTAAATTTAAAAACATTTAATAATATTGTTTTCAAATAATTAATTTAAATGACAAAACTTTTAACACTATAAATTTACAAGAAATTATTTCACAATATGACAATTAACATATAATGCATTTTCAATAATATGTAGAAGTTAATAGTTATATGTTAATTAATGTCATAGTTTTAATTTTAATAATTATTTTATTTTATTTAATACAGTTTTCTCAGCACATTTTCATAAATTGAAAGGAACCTCTACGAAGGTTTGTATATTTTCCCATTTCCACGCCGCCTGGCGTCGAGTAGCGCCGAGTTGTCGTTGGAGCTTCCACACACGAGAGTTTTCCCGTACGTACCACCATCCCTTTCATGTCCCTAACATATCAGAACATATGAATGAGATGAGCATACATACGTCATTATATCCCTAGTCTTATATTTGGGAAAACGTGTATTTCTTACCTGTCTCGATTTCCACCCTACATACGTAGCGTTTAGAGGGAGACGAAATGATTTTCTACTTGCATCTGAGTCGAGCCTAAAATGACCCAGACTTCTAATATATTAATGTCCAACCTATTTGTTTGACCAACGTAGTTGTTCCACACTTTGCAGTTATTGTTTGAAGAATAAAAAAACATTTTTAAAGACATGAAAACGATCACAATACTTTAAGAATATTTTTACGCGATTTTTGATAACATTTAATTAAATCAATGATTAAAATAAATAAATAAAGTACTTTTATTTTGTTATAATTTCAAATTCAAATATGTAAAAAAGTAGTTATCAGTCGTGCATGTATGGTAATCTTCATTGTTTTAGTCTATCATCCTTAGATGACATATAAAACTTTCAATATTCGTACGCAACATTTAAAAGTTCACGAAGTCAGTTGAGAAACAATTATGAAAAAGTTCTTTTTCGCCGCCCGTTCTCGCGCCAGTTAAGTCTCGACTGACACTCATAAAACTTATTAAAGTCAAGGACCGACCGAGATAAGTTCCCTGTAGCGTCTTAAGTAAAATAACGTTGGGGAAAAATGCGCCCGGAAACTTGTAAGAGTGAAAGTGAAAGACCAGTGTCTGTACAGTTCGCCAACGTATTGCGTTTAGTGATTTTGTTCCCGAACCGTTTATTTATATTTTGAAATTAAGCATAAAAATGATTTTCATATACGCAAGTCACGATAACATTTGTAGAGTCGTGATAGAGCCGTTCTACGATAATTGCTACGCATTCGTAGCTATATGCTACGCGAGTTTGAAGACCGTGAATTTTAATTTGTATTCAAAAGCATGCAATGGTATAATTCATTAAACAAAATCATAACACTAATTAATTTAAATTAATATTTTTTCTATTACTGTAAAATTTTTGTTCAAGAAGGTATACAAATTTACACAAAAACACAAAAGTCTTAAATATATCAGACAAGTTGTAAAGACATATTATAAGAACTAAAACTTTTAAAAAACTTTTTTATGTCGCTATTTAAAATTTTACAGCAAAGACTGACCGCGCATCACAGGTCCATTCAATTAAAAATTCCATCTCTTAATCGAGTCATGAAATATGCAGGCAAATATTATCCCTTTTCTTTTGTACGCGCTGCATCTTCGCCCCACCCGCGCACGCACACCAACGCACGGCACTTATGATCTATGCCTATCCTTCTCGCGCTGTGGAAAACTAAGTTTGTGGGAGTATGGTGTCGTCTCTGTCGAGTTGCCGAGGCGTCGGCGACCGCGAGTAACCCCTGGCCACTTCGTATGGACTCGCACGCGCCGTAGTCGGCCGGCGGAGCGAGACGGCGAGAATTGTGGACACGAGGCCGCGGAGCCCTCGCGCAAAGGGACACAGGACAGACGCTCTCGGACATCGGGCGAGAGCGGGCGGCCGGCCGCGCACCTGCTAAGAACCGCTCCGCACGCGCTACGTACTCGATCGCGATCCGCCACTTCGCGAAATTCACAAACAAAATAGACTTCATGATTTTAACAATTTTTTTTATAATGTTGTTAATTTTATCGCCCGATTCATGTTCAGCATAAATTACTGAAAACAGTTGTACACCAATTTATGAAAACTCAGTGAATTTGACTGAAAGTGAAGTACTTAGTTTTATAATCGAAAAATTAAATAGTGCAATAATATACGTCTCGATAGCGAAATTGCCAAATCACCACTACGGCGTACAGATTAGATAGAGCACTGAAGACGTTTATACAAGTGTTGATAACAACGTTTTATGACCAATACATTTTGGCGAGTAAACATTCCGCCATCGAGTGACTGATTTTGTGTCCCTTCGAGCACAATATGAAGAGGAAAAAATAAAATCAGTACTGTTATTATTTGGAAATTTTAATGATGATTAATTTAAAAAGATGATAAAATATTTATTTTACGTTACTTACCGTCGGACTTTCAAACAGGACAATTCAGTGACACCACGACCTTTGTAATCAAAATAGCTTTAAACAACGGACGATAAGTCGCCGGACCGACGGCGGCACATGTGAAGTGCTACGAAACAACTGTCACAGGGAGATAATAAGATAAAGATTTTCGAAGATAAAAGAAGTTGTTGAAAAACTAAAAATAGGTGACCAAATCAAGATGAGAATTAAGATGCCAGCTGTACGCATCGCGCAAGGTGTGTTGATATTTATTATCACTTAAAATTATCACTTTTCATATTTATTTACTTGGTAGTCACCTTTAAACGCTTTCTTTCATCTATATCAAATAGTAATATCATAACTTTCACGGTTCCAAACGTTTAATTATAAAAATAACTGCGCAATAACACCAATAATAACATTTTTTAACATCTCTATCAAGCCATTAGTTATATCTACATCAGGCCATTAGAATTTTTTACCGTATTTAATAGGACAGTAATACTTCGAAAAAAATCGCAGCAAAAATAGTGGAAAATGTGATTTAATCCCACTAAGTCCGCGCTTTTTCATCTATGTTGCATGTTGAGACTCTATTCATGTCGGCAACGAGCTACTTAATGGTGAAGCTCTAGTCAATATTTGCACAAGACCGGTCATCTGTCCAGAAGCGACAGCTATAGATAGGTTTTTATAGACTAGCAAAACTTAATACATCACACAAGCAACAACACAGTATGTTTAGATTTTAAATATTCCGTAAGAAATTTTTCTCTACTTAAATTGGGGAAAAATACCTACTGGCATTACAAAAGCTCGATAAAATAAAAAATAAAAAATTTAAAATCAACTGATAACTCTAAATGTAATATGCAACAGTGCATTAATATTTTTATAAAATTCATGTGCTATCTGTTAAAAAAAAATGATTTTTTTATTAATTGAAAATCTATGAAGCTGTAATTTATTATCAAAACGAGAGTTAAAATAAGGGTTTACTGATAAAGTTAGTTTGACGTCAACAATTAACGATCACTTAAAAAATTGAGTTAAAAAGTTAGTAAGAATAAATGTGTCACGTTTGGTTACAATATAGTTATCCTACCTTACAACTAACCGAAACGGCAAAAAGTAGCATTTTACCAATAGTAGAATAGTAGATAAGAGTACAAAAAAACCTTACGCATATTTTAGACATAAACACTCACGCTTGTCACCCAGAGGGGTAGGCAGAGACTACAGACTTCCATTTGGCACGATCCTGACACACCTCTCTTACCTCCTTCACATCCATACACCTACGCATACATGCTCGTCGGTTAAGGGTACTCCTAATTTGGCCCGTTTTCAATAAATCGCCAATTTGGTCGATAAATTTTCGCCTAGGACGTCCCTTTCCGACTCTGCCATTCACTTCTGCACCATAAATTTTCTTTGTCACTCTTTCCTCATTCATTCTTTCCACATGACCAAACCACCGAAGCATTCCTTTCTTAATCCTGGTCACAACATCATCTTGCAAACCACAATCTTCTCTTATCACACAATTTCTCAACCCTGTCATTCAGATTCAGCCCTAACATACTCCTTAACGACCGCATTTCTACTGCGTTTATTCTACTCTCGTGCTTCTTCTGCCACACCCAACTTTCACTGCCATACGTTAAAGTAGGGACCAACGCAGTATTATGAATTGCCATACGTGCCTTTTTCGACACATTTTGACTCTTCACAATAGAGTGCAAGGCCCCATTTACTTCTATTTTCCTGCTTCGCATATTTTAACAGAGCTATTTCATTTCTCTATGCTATAATTTTTTCTAGATGATAGCTTGATGTCGGGCTTGAGATAGCAATTATCCAAGACCCTTGACTCAAATGCACACAGGGTTCATTAGTAATAAAGAAAATGTTGAATATTTAACTTACTTGAATATACGTAAAATTATTTTATTCTCGTAGATATAACACTAAAGGTGTTAATTGTTTTAACATACGCTACTTCACAATAAAGCTAAGGTTCTAATTACGACCTCTGCTGCCTCAAAATATATGGACAATTTATAAATACAACAAGCCCGACTCTGTCAACAATGTAGCTCAAATAATTATGTTTATCAAATAGGCCTCAAGAAATATTAGATAAATGTTATCCCGTTTTCGTTTATTAGTTTTACGTAGATTTTAGAATTATATAATTAAAAATGTCCAATCTATTTTATAATTAAAATAATAATAATGTCCTCCAGACCGAATTTCGGTCACGGCGGCTGGCATTAACGGAGGCTAGCCATCGGCGCAGGACAGGATTATAGTGCCCAAGTGTATGCGCAAGCACAGGTGCACTCTCTATTCCCTCACTCTCATAATCCGTTGGAACGGTAAACCGACACGGCCGGAGAGAGATCAGGCGCAGGACCAACGGCTTTACGTGCTTTCCGAGGCACGGGGTTGAGACACCGCTAATTTCCTGACTCCGGGCAGCTACTGAGAATTTCTTGACAGAAAAACTCAATAATTGATTTTTTTGGCCCGACCCGGGATTCGAACCCAGGACCTCATGATTAGCAGTCGCATTACAACAACCACTAGACCAACGAGGCAGTCATATTATATTATAATAAAAATAACCAATCCACTAAATACTAAAGATTTTTCAAGTCTCTATAACATGATGTTATTTCATTTACATTTTAATTATAATCTTCTATATTTGATGGACGGATTATGTATGAATTGGCTTATTTTTGCACAAAATAATTGAGAAATTTAATACGTCGATTTTAATTTCTAGTTTTCAAAATTCGAACGTTGAATTCCAGTATCGTCAGAATTTTAGACCAGTGGCATCAAAGTTGTATGCTAATTAATAGGTACTCATAAAATATCGCATCAAGCATGCTGTAAACGGTAGAAATTGTTCATAATAATTACTGTGCATTAACATTCTTGTCCCATTGTTTTCAGTTCTCACTGTCCAAGTGCCGGTTAATATAATTTGCACGTTAATTTATAACCGTATCTTTTATGTTCCCATGCTTTACTTTTTAGAAAAAAATTACCTCATTTGTAAATTTGGATGAAAAACACTATTATTTAAATATAAGTGATTAATTTTGAATTTCAGAAAAACGCTTGACATTTTTATTTAACTTATCAGAGCCAATTTCATTGTCACTAAAAAGAACTCGTATTTTATTTGCTTTGTATTTGCATGTTTGCATGTGTAAATTGTGTGTATACGTTGAGATGCGTGTGCGCTGACTCGAGTGCAGAGATTCCTCTCGAATCTAGAGTTATCGCAACAGCGGCAATTAGTGCAAGTTGACCGGAGGCGACAGGCCACGGCGATTGGTCGGTAGCCAGGTGACGTCACCGCCGTCTGCGGCCTTCTCGCCCGATTGGCCGACACGCGTCATTTCGTCGATGACATGTTTGTTCTTATTTCCACCGTAAGAGGCTTGAGGTACTCGTTTTTACACACACCAAACAAAGCCATAGCCCCTTCGCTTGTTTGCAACGCTTTGCGTACTGATTAATAAAAAACGGTTTAAAATAATTTGTGCAGATTCTTTATATATATTTCTTTAGTTTCTTTATGTAGTTGAACTAAAGAAAATGTCTATAAAACAATGTCAGAAAAATAAATATAATTTTAAAATAAATAATGGTTTTGTTACATAATATGGAAAACAATTGAATACAAATGTAAAACTGTTCTTTTTCTGTACCTACTAAAAGGCTATTATAATAACTAAGTTTATATTATATAATAATAATTATAATAATATAATGTAATAACAATTATAATAATAATAAATAGGAAGAAACCCATATCAAAACAGCAGTAACAATTTCATATTCAGCACAACAAAACAAATTACCAAAAAGTTTTTAAAGCTACCTTAATTATTAGCACAGAATTTTCGGAGAGGATGAAGGACCTTTTTTTAAACCCTCCTCAAAGGTGCGAATTAGGGAATCATAGAATTACTTTATAAGGTACGAGGATTGGCCACACCGCATTCGCAACATTCGCAAACTTTTAAAAATCCAAGTTAACTTCTCTCAACCCAAGCCTGCTTTCAAAATAAATTATTTAGACTTGCTATTTTCACCGACTCTTAAAATTGCAGCCCCATTTGACATTACTTACAATTTAAAGTACCTAACCTTATGCTGTACATACTGACAGGACAAGTACCTTTATTATATAGTCTAAAATAATTTCTTTCTGTGTTATGAGCGACAATGGTAGAGTATTTCTGCTACCACAAATTTTCGTCAGTATAGAAAATATGTAGAATGTAATTTTTAGAAAAATAACGCAAACAATAAAAAATCCTTATCTGAATGCAATCGTACCGATTTTTACTCAATTTGTTTCACTTTTGGTTATTGTAATTACAATATTACTAAAAAAAGAAGGATGTAACATAAACCGCATGTCAATTTAAAACGTTGACTATCTCGTTCGCCGCTTAGCGATTCAATATGTCTTCATTAAATGAATATCGAAACATCGCATTTACAAGCGGAACTTTCAATCTTGATCCTTGGTAAGAAATTATTGCCGCTGTACCGGTCTTAATACTTTATACCAAATCCGCTTGCTGTAGATAACCAAACTAAGATCCCGCCTGTTACCGAATATTTGAATATTATTAATTGAAAGTCGCTTACAATTTTAATACAATTATTTTGACCCTCTACATTTAAAATGTTTCATCCTTAACTTATTGTAGAATAAAAAAAATATATTTAATAACTCAATAAAACTAAGACAAGAGTAAATATATATTTTGTATGGTATATTTTAAGAATAACTGCATTTTAAAATTTTTGCATATTTATGCAATAATTATTTATACTATATAATAAGAATAATTGAATTTATACAAAATTTATAATTTTAACTGTCCTATTTCCTTTCTTCTAAATAATGATTAAGATATTTTCATTATCAAAAAACATCAAAATCTTCAATAATATGTAATTAGAATGAAACGAAATATTTATATATGCACAATAGAATAAAAAGAGGACGAAAGAAGCCACGGACGAATTATTTCTTTTATTGCAGATAGTCGATATTTAAATTATGTGAATTTAGTTAATTTTCGTTGTAGGAATAATGATGCTGCGGACGGCGGCCACCCTTTTTGAATTTGCGACTGGACTGGTGTTTTTTTTTTAATGTCCGCATCGATCGGCTTTGTTTTTGTGATCCCAAAGATAAAGACGTATGGATTTACATATGTTATGTCAGTGGAGGTCCAGGCTACTTGGATTTATTAGTCCGGCGCTATTGTAAGCACTACGTTGGAGGTAGATATTTATTCATGCATCGAGTTGATTTGTCTAAATGCTCAGAAACAAAGAAGAATATAAATTTTCTATCAATGCTATAGCATTATATATGCTAATCTCATATTTTGGCAGAGATGTTTATCCAGCTGTAGACTGGTGGACGTTTCCAGACGACTGCTCTAGCTGATGGTGATAAATATTGATACTGCTGCTTTATGTCGACACAACATTATGTGTGTTTCTACAGTTTACCACTTTGTCAAATTCTGGTGTTGGGATTAGCGGTGTTACAGTCCCGTGCTTGCAAAAGTATCTACGTAAAACCTTAGGTCCTATCTATGCCCGACATGCTCCCATTGGACTATGAAAGTTGTGACAGACTGCAGTGATCTAAATTTGGTCTGGAGAATATTCTATATCAGAAGCGCATCCTTGAAAATACCTATATTCGTCAGTGAATTGAATGAGGCTGTTGAAGGAGAACGAAGATTATACAAATTTATTGCTGCTGCATACTAACCATATAAATCCATTTTTTTAATAATATGAGCAACAAAAGGTGGTAGTTAAAAACAAGGGCATCAGTCATGGATCTAGATTTGAAAAGTAATATTATTGACATTTCACAAAATTGATTCAACAAAGATATAGGTACATATCTGTATTCACTTAAGAAATGACTTTAAAATGCTTCACTCAGGTCAAGAAGAATCTGCTAAAGTTATACTGGCATTGATTCACAAACAGCACGAACCGATAAAAGGTGGTACTTTTTTTTCTTAAGATTCAACACTCATTTTTGTGTTAAACGAGTAAACAATCCTTTCTCTAAGAAAAGGATTATTCCTGTCTACAATACAAATCGGGTTACAAACATTAAAACTAACAGTAGCCAAACAGTGATTTTTTTTGTTCAAGACAGTGTTTTTTTTACCAAGCTGATACTTAAAGATAATAGGGGAAGATAATAAGTTCTTGAAAGCTTATCGAGATCTCATTTGTTCATTTTCAGCTTACTTATATTAACCTCACAACAATGTAACCATATAATACGATTTATTTTAAATAAATATCAGCAAAGAAATTTGGAAACAAAATTTTGATTTATCTAAGATAAAGAATCATAGATATTATAGAAATTTCAGAATAATATTCGAAGTCCTATAAAGTGTTGTCATTTATTAGTTCAGGTAAAACTAAGTTAAAATTATTTCGTCACATTAAAATACCTTTTCTCAATTTTATTTGATCTAAATTATTGTAAAAAAAATACTTTGGCCAATGTCCGTACATTAAGCTCCATCCTCCTTTACGGGCCCAATTAATTACTACAACAGTAAAATACAATGTGATAAAAAATGTTTTGAACAAGAATTAATTTATTGTGAGCAGACCACGATCTATAGCCCGGGAGTGGGTGGACAGTTTCTCAAGAGTCCATCTTTGTCAGACTTTTATACCGATTTGTAACTGTCGGCGTTTAAACTCCTGCGACCATTTAAACTTTGGTAGGTGTAAGCATTAGGTAACACTTTGGCTTAATACACGGATATTTTCTATGATGCGTTCCGCATTAATATAACTAATACAAATAAATTGTAACATTAATAGATAAGAAAATACATGTCAAACAAAAGTTGCAAAGATTTAATCACGAATAGCATACAACAGGTTGACAATGGATCCGAATTCGATAGAGGCACCTGAATCTCCAAAATTTTCCCATGGTCAAACTTCGATAAACACCTCTACAAAAAATAATCCGACCTGCGTTTGACAAACAATTGGTCAAAGGGATTTTTTTTTTTGGGCAAAACAGGCGCAGAAGTCCGTCTACACACGAACATCGATAATATGGTAACAATACCCAATGGAGTTGGAGAAGTTTGTAGGCTAAATAAGTATTGTGTATCATTATTCGTCTTTTCATCATTTTTGATAGAAAAGGGTTTAAGAGTGTCACTTTCTTTTTTTCTTATATTGGTAGTTGTTATCATTTCTCGTCCAAAAAAAAGGTATGATATATTTTTATTTTAATATTATTGCTTCCTTCTTAATCACATACGATAGGCGATATTATTAGATATCTTTATTATGTATGTGTGATTGACGGTTACCACGCAGAGTTTACCTGATCTTTTATATCAACCATCCGTCATCCCGAAATGTCTATTCACTTGAATGATTCTCCGTGACCATTGTCCAATGTTTTTGATTCAGCCGATCCTTAGATTTTGTTCTTTATTTTCTACAACGCAAACAACACTGGTTGTGTAGGTTTTATAACGTACTTTGATAAAAGATTTAAACAAGTCTAAATTATATAAAAAATAGTTTGGCTTTGACACTAAATCTAAAGATCTATTTTGAATTAAAAAAAAGTTTGTTAGAATTTATAAATACTATTATATCATAACGACGTAGGTAGGCAATGTTTTTCTTAGATCCAATTAATAGAAATATTGTCATATTTCTATTTAAATCTGTATATGTTTTGGCTCGCCTTTGTTTGCAGATAAAAATAAAGAAACTATACGAATTAATATTGTTATGAGGATGAAAGGAATAATATATTTTATGTTATCTAATAAGAAATCAATACTAATGTTATTTCTTTTTCGTTTCTTTTTTTTTGAATATAGAGTTATATAATATAGAGCTACATATAATAAGACAGCACTGAAACTAAAAAGGAAATAATCATACGTGTTTATTTATCATAGTTCTTTCATCCCACATTTCACTAAGGCGCGCTTATAACGATGTTGCAATGTCTTAAAAGGCTTATTGTTTCGCTTAAAGAGATTAAGTGGGTGTTAAAAATCATAAGACATAGAGTCAAACGAGTGAAAGATAGCCCCATGTTCATTTATGATTTATATTGTGTTTGTTGTATAGCGTTGTATTGTTCGTTGCTTCGTTGTTTCCGTGTGGGCGTTCTAGTAGATTTATAACTCTTTGGGGTGACGTCTATAAAGTCTGCATAGGCACCAACGACTGTGCTAATTAATTCAGTATTTGTGGACAGAAGTGTAGGGTGGCCCCCACTAGATGAAGTGAAGACCTGATAAGAGATGCTCCTGCATCCCTTATCAGGTTAATGGAAGCAGGTGGGCCTGGACGATACTTTGTGGCATCCCTTGTGGGAATCCTTTATTCAACAGTAGACTTGTAAGGGGATATGAAGATAATGATGATGATAGTTTTGTAATGTACAATAAAAAAGGATATTTATTATATATTTTTTCAGTATTACACTATTGAATTATGATTGTGAAAATACTGTAACTTTATTTTGAATACTCAGCGCCATCTGTTTTCGTAATTCGTAACCGTTTTCTAAAAGTGCATTCTCGCGTATCGTGGTGTCGCATAACTGGTAAAGTATACGAAATAAAAATGGATTATTTATTTTAAGATTTACTTACGAGTAAATAGGATATGTACCTACTTGCTATAAACCATATTGTCATCTATCACAAGTGCATTATTTTTATATTTTTAATTTATTAAAGTAATTTAAAAACGTTAAAACTGTTGAAATTGATATAATATGTAAGTCCTTATAATTTAGGTTAAAAATAACCGAAAGTATTGACGTCTTCGCCACAGATAAAATGATATAAAAGGCACATGAAGGTATACACATCTGTATCAATATGCATTTGTATGCTGGGAGCTTTCCCATAGCGGGCAGTTCGTGACCGCTCGCCTTGTTAACGCGATGACCCGCCGTAAGATTGTGCACTTACATCCGTCTGAGTGATGACTGTTTAATTGAGGCCATGTGAAATGTGACTTCGCTACTGTCAAGAAAAAACAGAAATTATTTTTTGCAATATGGCGTCTTTCGAATTACCTTGATGATTAAAATCATATTTAAGATAAGTAGGATTTTATATTTTTGATGATTCCAGAGACGCTCATCGTTATATTATTGTATACCGTGAAACTTGGCAACTTTGCCATTTTTGTTAGGAATTTGAAAGTTTAGGACCGATTTTCCAACATAAAAGGTACTCAGAGTACCTACGCGTATGTTAAAAGTGACACTATATTCTTCATAGATTTGGTATTCATTAGTGATTTAAATAAATACTAAATAGACAGGAAACTAAAAAGTAGAAAATGGAAAAGTTAACCTCATCTTGTGGCAACTTTGCCGTCAGGGTTTATAAATGAAATAATAGGATCAGACTTTAAGATTGAGGGTAAGTTTACTTCATAATACAATACACAACATTCAGAGTTATGCTTTGGTCCTTTAATTGTGCTGTAAATAGTATAATTTAAACCTGTGGCAATGTTGCCCATTAATTTTTTTAATTTTTCATACAAACTTGAAAATCTGTGCCAGGGTTGTCAAAATTCTTTATTGCGTACTTTTCTCTATTTTATTATTTAAATCTTTTTCATAATAATATTTTTGACAAAAATCTAAAATTTTACAAACAAAAATACTTTCCTCTAAATTTA
The DNA here is from genome assembly GCA_907164705.1 of Parnassius apollo. Lineage (NCBI taxonomy): Eukaryota > Metazoa > Arthropoda > Insecta > Lepidoptera > Papilionidae > Parnassius > Parnassius apollo. The sequence continues at coordinate 6,317,658 of CAJQZP010000929.1, forward strand.
AAAGTCAAATTGGTGCAATAAGAAGTGTAATCTAGATAGATTACACTTCTTATTGCACCAATTTTTCAATTGCAACAATTTTTGTGTTTTATGTAGATACATAAAACAGAAAAATTGTTTCTACCCATGTCCGTTATAGACTTTGAAACCATCCAATCGATTTTGATGAAATTTTTTGTGCGTATTTGAATGTGTCCCAAGATGGTTTTCATACACATAACCTCATAATCACGATAATCAATCATAGTATAGATCAAAGATAAAGCTTGTCGCAATCATTTTCAACAAGTATTCGCTTTTTTATTAGTCATCATCATTATATTACGATCAGGTAAAAAAAATATTTTGCCACAATAGCACAACATTCATAGTCATTAACACACTAAGTTAAAAAAATGAAAATACTGAGTCCGACAACAAATTAAAAATAATGTAGATTTCTCTTTTCTTTTTCTTCACTTTTGATAAAGATTAATCAACTGACAACTTATTTGGTGCAATTGGTCTAAATGGCTGTTAAGGTGAAACATCTATAAAAACATATATTTGAATGATCGTACTTATTCGGTGTAAAATAAAGGTTGAAAGTGACAACCCTTGGTTGTAACAAAATATGGCAAAGCTACCATCACATCATTGCATCACTAGTATTGTAAGTTTGCGAAGTCAGTTTTTTAGACAAAATGTTAAGACCACTATGTTAAAAACGAAATTACGTTACGTTACTACAAAGATATATAACTCACATTTGATATTTCAAACAAAATCAACAAAAGTTATGGAGCACTGAACAAGGACGTTGCATCGCCGGCACAATACCACGTTAAAATAAAATTCCAAAATTAACTTTCATGTAGCCATAACGAAAACAATGCTGTCAATTAGTTATTAAATTTTTATCCAAAAAAGGCATATTCGAAAAACGTTACCGCCACTGATGGCAAAGTTAAATTCCATTGGCAAAGCTGCTAGACTTAACTGTTACATTATATTTTTTAATTTTAAAAAGAAAAATAATTTGCTGAAAATGATTTTCTAAGTTTGAAGCAAATATTTTAGCAAATTATTATTAATAATATATTTATTTATCTATTTTTGGGACTATTTTAAAAAGTACCAACCAATTTTGATCGCTAGTTGATTTTATCAAGAAATAGAAGGTGATTAAAGAAGTTTTCACGCTTAAAAGGATAATATTTTATAATTAAAATAAAACCAACGTTTTGTAAAATTACTTCAAAGATGTGAATAGCAAATTTAATGAATGAAAGAGGAAATAGGAGGTACAGACATAAATAAGATTACACGTGACCACAGACATAGCAAATAACTGTAAAATAGAGGCGAACTGTATAATAAATTTGACGGTGCGGCCGCAACTGAGATCGGCTTTCTTCCGATCAGGAGATAACCGCCGAGTGACCCGCGTGCGAGTCTAGCGTCGCGCATTGTTTGCACTAACCGATTCAGACGCCCAACTGGAGATGTACCCTTGCAAATACCTGTTCATACTTATTTACTTACTAGCGTTTAAATGAAGAACAATCTAGAAAATCACTTTTATAACTACAAACATAAATTTGAATAAAATTATTTTTAATGTTTATTGCCTCTGCTATATAGCCGCATAATTGAAAAACGAATCACATTTGTGTCATTCGTCTCGACATCACCAGTGCCAACTGTCCAGTGGTTACTGCAGCCACCTCACCTTGTCACCTCTGAGGACTAAGATGGAATGCCTCACAGCCTGTGGGAAATTCTACTGGCTCTCTACATTCTTCAGCCCAAAATACAAAAGTGCACCCGCTGCTGCATGGCGGCAGAATGGGTAGTAGGGTGTACCTACTCAGACAGCAAAGACGAAGTCCTAAAATTTGTAAAAACGTAAACTTACGCAAGAAGCAAATCGATTAACGACTTTACAATCTATTTAATCTATTCCAATTCGGTGGAACCCTAATATTTTACGTGGTAGAGCCATGCTACAGCTATATTGTGACCTATGTGTATGACCGGGGTAGGACCACGCTCTCACAGAATACCAGTGTAAAATAGCAGCTTAATGCTCCTGAGTGTAGAGGTCCGGAGACCCTTTTTTACTGGAAACGAGGCATTCCATCTCAATCCTCAGTGCTGGCAACGCATCTGCATTTTGATTCTTAATTGAAGATAAATGTAGATGTATATAGGCCACAGCAACCGCTTACCATCAGGTGGACTGTGTGCTCGTTTGTCACCCTTATTCTTTACAAAGGCTTTTCATCATAGAAAATAAGATAAAAAGAAGCAAATTATTAAAATCCGCGTCATTTGTTGAGAAGACCTATTTATATCTAGTATTATTATATCTAGTAGTAGTTTTTTTAAGGCTGAGTAATATTGTACTAAGAGATTCTAGTCCAATACTGGCTTGAACGTGGCTAACAGCTGTTGAAATAGACCTAAATAGATTTCGAAAGTCGACTTTGCACAAGCATTATCATTAGCAGTACCAGACGTCTCGTACTTTTTATATTCTTAGTTATTTTTTAACTAACTTCAAAGAGATTGAGGTACTCAATTCGACTGTATTATTTTATGTCTGTTACCTCAGAACTTTTTCTAGGCGAACCGATTTTTATGAAGCTGATGCTTCTCATGTGATCTCATATAAATTTGATCAAGATCTGACCTGTAGTTTTTGAGTTATCCTTAATAATGCGTATTTAATTGACTTCAAATACATTGATGATGTTCTCATTTATGTATATTAAAGTCGGTTGCACAAATTTTTAATTTTACCAATTGATTGAATCTAACAATGCCTTCGAGTTCGTAATATGTTCATTTCGTTTGCTAATACACGTAGCAAAAATAAAAATTGCTTTTTATCACTCTTGAATAAATTTACTTAAAAGTTTACGTAATCAAACTTTTTTTACAAAAATCGATAATTACGTCGTTAGTACATCATTCATGCAGTACAGCCCTGCAAAAGTCCACTACAGCACATAACGCATAAATCGTCTCATATCTCACCTATATGGTAGATTTTGCCATAGTTTCCATGCTTAGCCGGGTTAGCATGGAAACTATATATATACATATATATATATATATATATATATATATATATATATATATATATAAAAAAAAAAAAATATCAGGAAGATCTGTTTTAGTTTCACTCTGTCCCCTTTAACGACAGTCGGGAGATCAAATGATGTAGAGGATTCCTTTACAATGCGATTACAAGTAACCAATTTACTAAATAATTATTAACCTACTGCATTTTTATTGGGCCAATTGTGTTCACTATTGACTTCAAAATTTACTTTAGCTAACTTGTTTAAATAATATGAGTATTTTCAACTATCAATATATCACATTGAAGCAAATTAATGCTGACCCGGTAAAGTAGTGACTATGCGTTTGGCTGCGCCTGCGTCGCTGTGGGTCGCGAGTTCGGTTGTCGCATAAATCAAATCAATAACAATAATAATATAATTTATGAAAAACTTTAGCTTGTAGTACATATAAAATCTTACATGAGATAGCTATAAAATTAGTTGAAAAAAAAACACAAGTAAAAAAAATACCAACGCTGATTCCGTGCATAAGAAGTATCGTTTCTTGTTTGTTCTGTTTGGAGTTTTTAAATGTTTTTACAATACACGATAAATTTCTAAAGTCGGTTGAAAAGAAAAGAAATCCCATTTTAGATTTTTTTTTATATTTTTCATGTGAAAATAGGTAACGTTTTTAAAGCCTATGGTATGTATGTATATATAATTCTTTTGAAACTGATCAATGAAAACAAAAAAGTTTGCTGGGATTTAATTTTTAAAGATAAAAATATGGCATCAGCCAAACTGCTGCCTGTACATTGTAGTGGACATTGACATAATGGACATACGTCACACATCATCTTCGACTAATTTCATTGCTCTAAGTTTAAATTGACTGTCCATTTTATTACATAAACTTAAAATATCTGTGTAGAATGGGTGGGTACTGGCTTTTCTTAGGATTCAAACAGACGGTTCGGTAAAACTTGCTAGCGTCAAAATCAAGGGAAAGCACATAGATGTCTATATACACTTTTTGAAACGTTACAAATTAATATAACACGTTAAAGTTTAATAAAACCTGCATAGTATTTGCAATGTCCTCTCGTTGTCTCTCACGCTGTCACCTACTTTTTTTTCTTCTTAAAGGTGGCATCCAACCCTTTGAAATATCGATCCGTCAATGCACTCAACAATAGTGTCCACAAAGGATTCCTTGACCAGAATCAGAACACATGTGTGAGAAAGTTTTTTTTTTTGCAAAATGACGTACTGATTTCTCTTTGGCCCTTCCGCTCTATGGATCAATATATCCGATATTCAATAATTAAAAAAGTTAATTCATAATCCCTGATTTGATTTAATTTTTTTATAAATCGTAACGATTAAGTTTTTGTTCGTTAAAATATTTATCATCGGGTTTAATTGTTTTAAAAAAATAGTTAAATAGCTCTGAAAATATTATCTTTCTAATGCAAGCCAATTCAGACAAATGTGTCTCCAGATAAATAAGCTTTTTATCCCAAATAGCAATTTACGATCTAAGTAGTGAAAAATTCAGCAAAATATTCAAGAACATTCGCACAAGAGCTGAAAAACTATACGAATATCGCGCAAATCCACTCCCGCGGATCACGCGTCGCCATTGTCCGTTCATTCTATAATTACCGGGTTGGACGGAAGACGGGACCGCAGCCACCTGTTCCGTTTTCACACGCCTCGCCGACCAGGTATGTTCACCAGAAAAATTTGGATCATAATCTCGGACAACGGTTCGCGAGGTAACATTATCCTTTTTTGTTTTTTTTTATCTGCGGCCTGTTATACGTATTTTTTGATTTCTATTAAATTGTGTCAGAATATTTACCTGTTTTATTCGCTATATGCGGCTTGTTTTTCTTTTTTAATGTTTATAAATGTATTTGAAATGTACTTTGGTATTGCTTATTTTTAACTTATAAGTCATCATTATTATCAATATTAGCCTTTTTGCAAGTCCATTACAGGAGAGAGGATTTTTAAGAATTTCTATGCGTTGTAGAATCAAGCTGCAACTTTATTTTGGTTGCAGCCTAAATAGGTCAACTCGCGTAAAGAAGGACTGCATTCTTACAGAATACAACTTCAAAATAGAAGCACAATGCTGTAGTGATTGATATGACTTGATGATCAAAACCAAAAAAACTATTTTATTGGTAACGAGTCATCTCATCATATACATCTTTTCATTCCTAATCATTTAATCAATCCTTTAATTCCTAAAAATCGTCAGAGTAATTACAACTATATGTCTATACGTGGTAGAGCCATGCTACAGCTATATTATAATTGTAGCACAAATGGGTCCGCTCGACCGCAGAAGGACCACGCTCTCACAGAATACCAACTTAAAATAGCAGTTCAATACTGCTATGTTTCGTATGGTGAGTGTAGAGAACCGGCGAACCTTTTTACTGGAAAATAGGCATTTTATTTTAGTACTCATGGATGATAACGCATCTGCATTTTGATTCTTAATCGACAATAGATGTAGATGTCTATGGGTCACAGCATCCACTTACTATCAATTGGACTGTGTGCTCGTTTTTCACTCTTGTTCTAAAAAAAATATTTCATAGTATAGTTTTTTTTCGTTAGTAATAATACTATTTCTAGCTTCACATTTTTCAATGCCTTAGGTAAGTTTCGAAATATTCTCTGTATTTAACAAGGCGCATATTTAGAGCTTAAAAAAACATCATTTATTCCGGGATCAACATCACACGCAATTTGTCGTAGCCGACCGTAGGTAAATCGAATTATATATTGTTTATCGCTTCCCCCATTGTTTGCTTCTGCCTACCAGATGTACACTCGATGTCAATCTTCCATGTTTGTTTACCTAGAAATAGCAAACATTTTGCCTCGCTGGGGTCACTCCGCTTACATTTTGGTCGCCAAATTTGATTGTCGTAATAATATTACAGTTAATAACACACGAGAAAGTTCCTCATAAATAAGATAAATACATGAATTACCTGACTGCCTCGTTGGTCTAGTGGTTGTAGTGCGACTGCTGATGATGAGGTCCTGGGTTCGAATCCCGGGTCGAGCCAAAAAAGTTAATTATTGAGTTTTTCCGTCAAGAAATTCTGAGTAGCTGCCCGGAGTCAGGAAGTTGGCGGTGTCTCACCCCCGAGCCTCGGAAAGTACGTAAAACCGTTGATCCTGCGCCTGATCTCTCTCCGGTCGTGTCGGTTTACCGTCCCATCGGATTTTGAGAGTGAGGGAATAAGAGAGCGCACCTGTGCTTGCGCATACACTTGGGTACTATAATCCTGTCCTGCGCCGATGGCTAGCCTCTGTTGAGGCAGATCGCCGTGGCCGAAATTCGGTCTGGAGGACATTATTACATGAATTACCGCAAATCTACTGACGAAAGATTTAACCTGTTTCTTTCTCCCCATGAAAATAACTGCGTAATTCTAAACCCTTTCGATATAATTTATATCTATAAAAATTGAACCCATAATGTACAAGTGAGATACATTTTTATCAAACCATATGAACAAATAATGATTTAACTAGGATTAGGTAAATTTAGACGCCAAACGACATAAAATAACCGACTTTAGTGCAATAACATCTACAAACCAATAATTCACGCTAAATATAACGCGACACAATTATAAGTCACCCATCCATTTAGAACTGTAGGAAATCATATTCATTCACCAATACCATTTACGGAGTGACATGCACTTTTTGCTATTCAAATGGGGGACAGTAGAATTTTTTCTGTATGACGCTTTCGCCGTGGTCCCTACGCTTGGATACTGTACGATTACGCATATTTTTGCTCACACGTTATTAGGGGTGCTGTGTGTGAAAAAAATGTACTATTATAAATAAAAGGAGCCCAACAAAGGGATGGGAGAGCGATCGGGGTCACTAGGAAACGGCGGTTTTGATACGGGATTTTTTTACCTGGGACTCTGGGGCTGTTTTTTCATTAAATTTTCGAGTCTCGAATTTTATTAAGCTAGCCAGTCAGTCTGTGTTCATCTGCGAAGATGATCACATGCTTTATGACTTCAAGGAGTCTCGTTCGAAGTGCCCAGTGGTCGTCTGGACTTGGAAGTTAATCCTCTAGTGTTAGAATTAGTGTAGTTTGATGGACATTTCTAGAATAAAAAGCTACCTTGTTTCGAATTCTTAAGAATATTCAGCGAAGAAAATGGATTTGTCATCAAGGAGTAAGTCAAGATTTTTCGACTCTGGCATCGACTTAAGGCGAAAAGGTATTTCAAATATGCAGTCATCATTTAAACCAAATACATAGGTCCACATATACAAGTCTGGCATTCAGTATCTTCTTTAAGATATACAATAGTAAATGAAGCTATTCCTAATATAGACGATAGGGCTGCAATAAACGCGGCAATAACCAATGCTCAAGACAAATTGGAAAGTAATAAGGCAGTGAAAATGATATCTTGCCTCGATACGTATCTACACACGAATCACAACCAAACCAATGTCATTTACATTAACATATAAATGAGTGCGTAAGTGGACGAATGTCGTATATAGTATATTATTTTTATTGATCGAATGCGCTGTGGGCTAAATTGACATCATTAATTTTGGAACATATATTTGTTATGCCCTCTGACTTTTTCTTTGATGGATATGTTATTCACATTACAATATAAATAATGAAATTATTTTATCGAATTACAATTCAAAATTAAATAAAGAAAGGACATCCTTTTATTTACTTATTGTAAATGAAACTTAAAATAAACCTCGCAATTTTCCATTTAATGATGTTCCCGTGATAACGTTCAAATATTTTCTTGAAAGCAAATTCAAAAGTCAATACAGCTATTTGAACAAGATTTCTGTCAACTGCAAGCGCCGAAAGCTCAAAGCGAACCACTTACGCCATGAAACCTCAGCACTATATCAACATAGAGCAATATTTAAAGCTATATTTCAGATAGCACTGCATTCCTCGGCTACATTGACCGCAAATTTCTTGCCACAAAAGTCGTAAGTCAAAATAATGACCAACGAGTAATAGGCCGAGTGGAGTCCGAGCTTGAAATGCCGCCATTACTTTAATTCGAAATTTTTGTTTTTTAATAAAAATGCAAATGAAGTGTTCATCTTCATGAATTTGCAATAAATAATTTTGAATAGTTATTTGAATTTTACTGCCAGTTTTGTTTTACACTCCATGAAAATGTGATGCGGATAACACAAATCCGATGAAAATAATTACGTATACGAGTACATTTTTGTTTTTTTATAGTATAATATTGACAAACGAGCACACAGTCCACCTGATGGTAAGTGGATGGTATGCCCATAGCCATTTGCATTTATCTTCAATTAAGATTTAAAATGCAGATGCGTTATCAACCTGAAGACTGAGATGGAATGTTTCGTTTCCAGTAAAAGGATCTCCGTAACTCTACACTCATCATACGAAACACAGCAGCATTAAGCTGCTATTTTGCGCTGGCAAACTGTGAGAGCGTAGTCCCCGGTGGAGCCAACCCATTCCTGCTGCAACCACAATAAAGCTTTAGCATGGCTCTACCACGTACATTAAAAGAGAAAAATAATATCTTTAAAAACGTCGAAACGTATCCTGTCTCAAAAACTATAGTTTAAAAGTATTTGCCTATCACGTTCTATAACGGCAAAGAACTAAGTTAGCTTTGCACTTATATTTTTAGTATATAAGTTGCAAACTTTTTGGAACAAACCCGTGCACAGCAGTATTTATTAATGCTAGATGTCGATGTAGTTGGTGCAAGGGTAAGCGTGGTCCCTGGCACTGATCCCGACCGGACGTCGCTTTATGACCTCACTTTTATTGCTTCAGGAAAAACTACGTCGTTTGTTTCATACTCGCGAAAAATATTTTTGAATGTAATTTTGGCTTTACGCAAAAACAATAATGCGAGTGTGGCGATTACTGTTTCAAAAGAGCTACGTATTCTTAGATCTGTAAGAAATGAAATAGGAGATTGTTTCAAAATTGATTGCCCTGTAGAAATCACAATATATTATATTGAGGTCTTCTAATAAAATGTTAATATTCGAATAAATTTCACTTACAGCAAGCTCTACGAAGAAGAAGATTTTATTTATTTATTTATTATTTAATGTAACACCTTGCGACTAAGGTAACACTCTGCCAACTAACCCGTCAACCAAATTTTTTGTATTTCATGCGATGTTGATAATTTTAGAGTACTAGGCAAATCCTGAGTTCGAACCCCAGCCGGAACTATTATTTGCGCGGAAAATAGGCTTGCATTAAAGTCTGATTGTGTTGAATTCCCTTCGTGTCTCTGATACCGCATTTTAGCTTATCTCCGCTTTTATATCTATCTTAACTCTCTCTATATTTTAAATAAATGAAAAACGACAGTAGCTTAGTGGTTAAGTGTTTGGGCTACAAGTATAGAAATTCGTAGACTCGAATCTGCAATTCGACTACTGATTTAGTAGGTAAAAAGGTAGGTAAATTTAAAGTATTTTAAATTTACTTGAAGTAGCTAGTTAATGGAATTGTAGGTAATATTATTAGCGTTACCTATATTAATTAAAAAAAAACACGAAAAGACAGTAAGTATTTAGGTAGAGATAACGTCTCTGTTAGCGCGTACCTACGCAGCTATAGTTTCCGACTAATCAAAAGTAGTGCCAGTAAAAAAACTAACAACAGTCCCTTATTAACGCAGCGGTTTATACTGATTTCAATATCATCCAGTCAGGATATCAAATATTAGGTACCTCATACAAATCTTTGGTTTTTAATTGGTAGAGCTACACTGCAGCTTTTTTGGCTGCAGCACGAACTGGTCCTCTTGACTAGGAAAGGACCATGCCCTTAAGAATACTACCGTAAAATAGCATTATGTTGCTGTATTTTGTATGGTATGTGACGACAAGTGGAAACCCTTTTCACCAGGTCCAAGTGTAAATCATATTGACGGATCAGCAGCAGTTGCTAGACATCTGGTACTGCGATTTTTAATCTGTGTGCCAAGTCTGACGGTTAAGCCAAATCTTTCCTGCAAAAGAGTAGAAGAGGTAGTTAGTTCTTATCTTTTAATTTTAATGAAATGTAAACTGAAATATTTGAGGTATTATATTTTTAATCCTAACTTAAATCAATTTTTAATTATTTAGATTTTTTTCTTTATTTAACATTCATCCTGATTTGTATGAAACTTTTATTTACACAGTGACATTCATAAACAAAAATAGATTAAGATACTCGATGTAATTGATACAGCTCCTGGTAGTAATTACCGACGGGCAGTTAACGGCAGAGCTGGCGTAGAATTAAGATTTTTGCCATAAATGCTCGCCAGCGGGATAAAACTGCCGCGCCAAGGATTAGGGGTTAAGTGTCCGCTTTAACGGGTACATTGTTATAGTCTCGTGACATTATATCGATACTTTTTTGTGTATATAATAATATATGTCTACCATTTTAGTGAAAAAAAAATATTTTTTACACTTGATGATCAAAATAATTTTAATTACACTGTTGACTCTTTATTAAACAGTAAAATAATAAAAAGGCTTTTTAAATAAATAAATAAATATCACTTTATTGCCACATTTAAAAAACATGTTTACGTATGAACTAAGTACTTAAATTAAATTAAATTTAGGCAAACGAGGGTGACTCAGCTTTTGCTTACATGGAACTAAGATCCCATGAAGCGCTGGTTTTCAGGCACTCCTTCCTCCCTGAGTTATTACATGGGTGTGGGTTGTTACATCGTTAGAATTTCGAGTTCCCTATCATCTCTATCGAGGCTTAATGACAATATTTAAAATCAAATGTGATTTAATGACTGATACTGAAATCTAAACATATCTTATTTCTTATTAGTATGAAATATTTGTAATATGTTACTTGTAAGTTTCATATTTTTGATATATATATATAGCATTGAAAGCAAGTTAACTATTGCAAAATAACAATTATATGTAATGGGAGAGTTTTCCGTAAGATTTACAAAGGTTTCAAAATTTTCAAACTGAAAAAAACAATGGATGGAAAACAATATGCCTTCAGTAAAGTGATGAGAGAGTAAACTTAAAGTAGAAACTATATTTCTATAGATTCAGTACTGCCACAGACTGGATTCAGATAGCCTAATATCTGAATGCACGTAACTCAGTATCATGTTTTATGTACTCTTTGGTTAGGCCAATCTTAAGTAGTGTAATTGTGATTTAGCAGTAATGACGGTAATTATATTCATTTTTGAGGTTTTTACGAGCAAAATTGTTTCTTTTTAAAATCCAAAATTTAGTAAATCTTACATTTTACGAAATTCTTCATTAACGTTGTGCGAAAAATTATCGATAAGTGAGAAACTACAAGCACCTCACTACGGTACTGTGGTATAGTGGCAGACAGTCCGGTGTGGCGTTTTTATTGACACTCGTATCGTGACAAATATCCTTCGAATGAAAGCCACAGTGCTCTCTCCATATCTTTATACGCTACTGTTCGTACATATATATGTGCATATAGATAATTTATGTGCATATATTCATGCCTATTTATTGATATATATTCCTGTATTTATTAATTAGTATAAACTTATAAACAGTTTGTTTGCAGTTTCATTATATGATATTACAACCACTTCTTTATAATAAAGACATGAGAACTAGACAAGAACTGTATAAAAAAGAAATTCTTCTTCAATTAAATAGACTTCCTAAAAATATTAAATCCTAACGGATAGTTTACACTATATTATAGTAAAGTAAAGTTACAGGTTACAGCCTATATACATCCCACAGTTGGGCACAGGCCTTCCCTCACTTCTGAGAGGGTTTTAGGGCAGGGAAGTGTCCGCCGCGCAGCCCTAATGCCTGTTGGCGAACTTCACATGTCTTCGAAATATTTTTTTCTTATTCCTCAGACATGCAAGTTTCCTCACGATGTTTTCCTTCACCGCCGAGCACGTGGTAAATCAGCACTTAAAATTGCAATTAACAATTTCATTGGTGCCGGTGGGGATCGAACCCGGGTTACTCGTGTTCTGTTATATTTACAGCGAGCGTAAACCATCTGAGCTACCACGGCTCTAATATATTATAGTATATTTTTTTAAATCGGCACGTTCTGAAAAATTCTTTGTATTTTTTTTCTGGGGAGGCCAATTTTCAGCAGTTGAAAGTTAATAAGCTGTAGTGTTTGGATTAAAAGTATAATAATATGATCCTTTATATATAATCGGAATTTCGGAAACGGCTACAACGATTTTCATAAAATTTAGTGTCCAGGGAGTTTCGGGGCAATAAATCGATGTATCTAGGTTTTCAGGCAATGAAAAATTGCTACAATATAAGAAGATAGATTTTGACATTGTGTTAATGATCGTAATAGCTCAAGTGGGTATCGAGCGGTCACGAAATCGTAATGCCTTGGTACGCGTCCTGTCTTCGGTCCGACTTTTTCCTTTTTTTTTCAAGTTCCCTTCTTTTGTGAGAAAATCTATTATTTCGAGCCCTTTTTTTAGTATTTTTTTTAAATACGTAAATAATAATCATATATTCATAATTCAGTTTCTATTATTCAAAAATCAAAAATATTATTCATCAGTATGTAATTTATATCTAAACGTAATTTCAAAAAAAAAACTGAGCAAAGCTCGGTCATCTGGGTCCTTATTATTAAAGGTAGGTATAATTTTAATCTTAAAAATGGACAGTTTAATTTAATTTGCGGGACGAATGAAAGAAACCTAATATAAAACTAATGATTAAAATATGCGCAATGTGGTATCAGCGCAAGAGGCGACTTCGAGAAAACCTAGGAAATTCTTATTGCTTCCAGTAGATGGCGGTATAACTATTTTGTTTACGTAAAATACCCAGATCATTGACGGGCAACAGCTTCTAAGGTGCTAAATATCAGGCCTTGCGATCGTCAATTCGTAAAGCGTAGGGCAAATCCTCCCTTAAGGGAGAGGATCACGTCCAGCTGTCTTAGAACCAGTTAAATAATTACAATTTTTGACAATTAAGGAAAGTAAACCATTTCCTAGAACACGCTCTCGAGTTTGGTTGGAATGAGCAAAGAGAATTTCTTCTTCTCATCAGTCCACTGTTCGATATAGAACGCTTGTATGATTTCCACGCAAAACTCTAAACTTGAGTAAAATTATTTTTATAGAATATCAATAAAGATTATTTATTTATCTACTCTGAACATAAATTTGCATGAAAATATTTAAAATTTACATCCAATACTTATCTATTATAAGGGTTATCCATCTACCCCAACTGTGTATCACATTACCCATCTAAAGCGAAAAAATATTCGACCCGTAGATAAAAAAAATTCAAATCTCTCTAACGAAGAGAACAGAGAATACTCGGGAGGGCTCTGTTTTCTTCTGATTATTTCGATCGTTCGTGCCGGTATTGGGTATCTGTAACACGATTACTGACCCAGCCTAATTTGATCAAACACCGTTGTGGTCGTTGGATTTTTTTTCTTTTTGTCCCCGGAGAGCCCGTTTACCTACCTGTGTTACATAAAAACAAGATAGAATATAATTAGCCTTTGTTTATAAAACAACAGTAGAACTCCCGGTAGATTTTGTAAATGTATTTACATTTTTAAGATTTTTTTTAATGAGATAAGGTGACAAGCGAGCACACAGTCCACCTGATGGTAAGTGGTTGCTGTGGTCCATAGACATATACATCCATCCTCGTTTGTGAATCAAAATGCAGATGCGTTGTCAGCCTTGAGGACTAAGATGGAATGCCTCTTTTTCAGTAAAAAGGGTCTCCGATTCTCTACCCTCACCAACAGCTGCTAACCCGGTCGAGCCGACACGTTTGTGCTTCAACCATAATATAGTCGCAGCGTGGCTCTATCACTTCAAAAAATTTGTAAATGTTCTAGAAGATCGCTGTTTCAAATATATAAATCCTAAATTATAATTATAATATAGACATTATTGTTCTCATGTAAGTGGCAATTGTCTTAATGAGAAATAAAGTTCTTTAAAACGAAAATTACTCGATTGGTAAAGGTTAGCTATATTAATACAACAATTAACAAAAAACTGTTTCATTTCCTTGCGAAAATCCTTACATTTTCTATCGTATTTACCACAAGGAGTGCTCCGATGAAGTTGGATAATTTCCTGTCGTATACCCTACCCATACCCTGCAACAGAACTCTAAATTCCATCGACATAAATTAATTCAAATAAAAAAATAATTCGCTAGAAATTTTTTGCCACGAACGATTATACTGGCGATCAATTATCGTCATAACTTTTATCCCTTAGTTAAAAAATAATTTTAACTAAGGGACTTTCAAGAAAATCCCTACTCATTTCTAAAGGGCTGACAACACATCTGAAATTTCTCAGGTGTTGCAAATAGGCGCGATCTTTTACTATCAGGTGAACTGTATGCTTTTGCCTTTTTTGCTACTTTTGAATATCTGTTTATTTTAAGAAAAGAAATTAAATTATTCAGAGGAAAACAAGAATTTTCATCATCGGACAGTGATCCTTTGGCTCCCTTGGGTCGAGAACTCGAGATAAAAAAATAAGAAGACGATAATCAGGCGTTTTTTGCCGCTCGGAATTACTTCGGATAATTTGATTAGCTATCAGTGGGCGAGAAGCGTCCCCTTAAGAGGTAATCGTGTTTTATAGGCACGCCTGTTATAATTTGATAGAAATTAGGTGTTTTATGTTATACTGTTTCTAGTGTATTTCATTTTAATGTTGTTTTTTTTACAACAACAAAGATTATAAGGTTTATGACACCTATCATGCCAAATGACTACTAGTAATAATGAGCAACTGGCAATCTTCTTCAGTACACTTTGACAGACTTTAGAACCTTTTATGTTCTGGGATGTTGACACAAGGACAAGTTTCCTCTTGATATTTCCTATACCATTCCACCATACAATTTAGATCACGTGGTAAAACCGCATTAAAAATAAAAACATTTTTGTAAGCATTCTACGTGGCGACTGATGTCTGCAAACGGTGTAAAAGAACTTCACACCATAAAGACTTTAATTGTTGAGGTCACATTGGTTAAATTTAAAATATATAACCCAGTTTATTCCATCGTTTGATCAGCTTCAAAATATTTGTTTGTGAATGAATTATTAAATGTTTATACAGCACTTATTGCTTAACTCAATAATCTATATAATAAATGTCATCACAGGGCCATGATAAATATTTTACTTAGCTTCGTCACACCTCGCTAGTGTATAAGAAATCAACTCAGGGACAAATTCTTTACTTAAGGGGAAATATAACCTCAAATGGCTTAGCAAGATCCTCCGTTATGCCGAAAGTATTGCAGCATTAATTTTGAAATAAATATATGGTAAAGTTGAGGATTAATGTTAAGGTTTATGTTAGACGAAAACACGATTCCGTAAAATTTTCTCGATAGAAAAAAAAATCCAAAGTTACCTCCAAACTGAACAATAAACCGCTGTTATTCATAAAATACTTTAAATAAGATCATGAAACTTTGCATACTAACTGAACTAACCATAAAGCAGTGCTTATGTTATTTACTTTTTTTTAAAATATCATTATTTTCACTGTAAAGAAGAAAAAAGAAATTACCTAAACTATCGGCGCGTAAGCTTGGTTCCTGTCGCTCCGCAGGCAGGTTATTTAAAGTATTTTATGAATAACAGCGGTTTATTGTTCAGTTTGGAGGTAACTTTGGATTTTTTTTCTATCGAGAAAATTTTACGGAATCGTGTTTTCGTCTAACATAAACCTTAACATTAATCCTCAACTTTACCATATATTTATTTCAAAATTAATGCTGCAATACTTTCGGCATAACGGAGGATCTTGCTAAGCCATTTGAGGTTATATTTCCCCTTAAGTGTTATACAATTCCTGCCCCATTTGCTAAGAATAATTATTAGTTAGCAGCAAGGGTTGCGGAGTAGCCATATTGGGAAAAGTGTTGCGTCGTTTGGTAGTGTTGACACAACCCGCCTACTGACGCAAGAGACGATGAAGCCTGAGTTTGATTGGCGTGTTTTGCTTTATGGTGTGGTTAAAGCACTATTGCTTTCCCTTTGTACTATTATACGAGTATAAGAACCCCACTGCAATAGGAACATTTTCTATAATAATCTCCAAAAGCAATACGATAAAGAAGTCATTGATTCCAGTCAAAACTTCAACAGTTTATTTAAAATAAATTATAATAGTATGTGCTCGAATAACTACGTTATACACCATGTAAATAAATTAAAAAAATATTTATTTATAATTGATTTGTAAAAAGTAAACTAGAAATATTTCTATTCATAAAAAGCATAACCAATTTTATAATTCAATTTTAAGGATATTTTTTATCTGTGCTTTAAAACTCCTAAAGGTCTAGATACCAGGCCATAAACTCCAAAAAAAAAAAACGCTATCCGCCTATATTTATATATTAACGTTTTGTGTTCCGTTGTGACGTCACTAAACTAGCTAATGTGCTGTGTTATTTCGAAATTTTTCAAGTTATAGTTACGATTGTTGAGTTTTATTCCGAATTTAATTGAAAAGGAATCATGTGAGACGGATTCGTAAAAACAGAAAGTACTAATTTCCCAAAGATAAATACATTGATGATGGCAATGTTTTTTGCATGCAATCCAGATTTATGTTTCACAGAGTTGAGGAATGTTAAAACATCAATGTAAATACCTGTTACCAGCTTTTGTTTATACAATAACACCAATACCAGGTCAGAGTATATTTTGATAATACATAGTTATGTTTATCTATGATTACAATCGTTAGTTATAAAAATATCTAAGATAACCTAATCTATTACAAAATTTGACTTGCAACACCTATCACCTCATGATGTTTTGTTTTGTACCTATAAACGACAGCTAGGTAAACATAAATCATGCTTACATCAAAATCATTTTCATAGAAGTATAGTCTAGTTTTTGTAAACAATGTAATCATTGGCACTCGATTTCATAACTTCCCCTGCGTTCTTACGCTCGTATTTTGCATTCAGGTACAACACATCAATGATAAAGATGATAACTCATTTAATAATTATGTCAACCAAAAATATCTTATATCTTTGCAAAATCATAGGACAATGACTTAACAGCGTGGTGGCTAGCATTTTCGCGCGAAAATTTAAAACGATAAATTAATAGTAATTTTTATAGATTATAAAAAATATATAAAATTTATAGTGGTTCATTATCACACTAGCGTTTATTTAAAGATATATTTGAAACAGGGTGTTACCCTGTTATTTATCAAAATGGTTATGCGAGGAAATAGAACAAGTTATTTCCCATTAAAAAATAATATATCGTAATGTTTCTGCGATCAAATCTGTTATTAAAAAAAATGTTCACAAGTATCCTTAAATTATTTAAAATGAGTTTTTAAATACAATCATGGTAATTATCAAACAAAACGCTTTGCTCCTTAGTCTTTGATATTATAAGACTGCTAAAACAATAATGTCTACCACATGCATAGACTAAAAAAATATTAAGGCGGTTAGCCCTGAATCGGATTTTGCCGACACAGGGCTTTATATCGAATGGGCTTTTGAGCGCAATGTCCATTTCCGACAACCTGATCCATTCAAAAAGTTGTTTTCAAAGAAGCTGATGTCAAAATTCATGCTTTTAAAACTCAGAATGAAATCAAAACAAAATAGAACGACGTTAGCATAACGTAAAATGACCATTCGTACTTCACTAAATTAATCTGTGTCTTATCCCTAATTTTGGAATTATGAATGAAAGAAATCAAACATGGAAAATTGGAAATACAAACAGAGTGTATATTTAAAAAATCACTATTGTTATTTTAAATTATTGACAGACACGTTATTCATTGAATTGTATGGGGTTTTTGGTTACCCTAATTTAAAAAGAAAAGTGTCTATGTTCCTTAGCTGATAACATGTGGCTTCACAGAGAAGGTCTGTACTCAGCAGAAGAACATTTGTGCTAATTTTTCGCTAAGCAC
The DNA here is from genome assembly GCA_907164705.1 of Parnassius apollo. Classification (NCBI taxonomy): domain Eukaryota; kingdom Metazoa; phylum Arthropoda; class Insecta; order Lepidoptera; family Papilionidae; genus Parnassius; species Parnassius apollo. The sequence goes on from CAJQZP010000929.1 coordinate 6,335,764, forward strand.
ATTTTTGTTTTTTTTTCATACATACATTTTCTGTTTTCATCAGTATTATCATATATTTAAATCACTGTAATCATTGTTTCTAACTTGAAAAGTCTTATGAAGAAAAACTTTCTTACTAGATAACAGTAGATAACTGCCCGGCTCGCAATGCCAAAAAAATTGGATTGGCAATTTAAGCATTATTAAGATTTTTCTTTTACTTCACTATTTAAAATGATATTTTCATAACGAATTTCTTTTTAATTGTGATATCAATCCAAACGAATATTAAAGCATTTGTGCATACAGAAGCTGCAAAATATATAACAATTAAAAGGGCCCCACGAAATGCACAAAAATAAAGAAGAAAAAACGCCCCCACATAATCCGATAGCCGTTCTATATTTTTATTTTAGAATGATTGTGGTAGAAAACGTTCCGTTTCGTCGTGTTACAATACAGCGTCGGTGTTCCCCTGCCAATTAATATCGGACACGGTGGTCATGGTTATGTCAAAGTTGAATGTATTTTTCGTTCGACGCACATCATATTATAGATAGGTCAGTGATCAATCTTTTAGATTTTATATACAAAACTGGCATTCTTATATTGAATAGAGTTCAACATTATGCCGTGTTTATTCTTTTTCTGAAGACTACTTCTGTAATTTTAATTCAGAATAATATAGAATAAGTATTGGTGTAACAATTTCGTTCTAAACTAAATTCTTAGCAGGCAGAGTGGGTACAAATGGAATAGTGTACTTCTAATTGTTTATCGATTAAAGGTCTTTTTTTAAATAAAATAAGGGTGATAAACGGGAACACACCTGATGGTAAGTGGATGCTGTGGCCCACAGAAATCTACATTTATCTTCAATTAAGAATCAAAATGCAGATGCGTTGTCACCCCTGAGGACTAAGATCTTTTTATTTGATAACGGTGACACAAACAAGCACACAGTCCACCTGATAGTAAGTGGATGCTGTGGCCCATAGAAATCTACATTTATCTTCAATTAAGAATCAAAATGTAGATGCGTTGTCACCCCTGAGGACTAAGATGGATTGTCTCGATTGTAGTAAAATGGGTCTCCGGTCTAAACTTACCATACGAAACACATTACGCTGTTATTTTAGTCAAGCTGACCAATTCATGCTTCTAAACATAATATATAGCTGCAGTGAGGCTCTATCTCGTATGAAAAGATGGAATGCATCGGTCCTGAAGTCCTGTAAAAGGTCCAGAAGAAACGTTCTGGAGTGGCAGCACAGGACCGTGTTTTGTTGAATTCCTTGGGGAATTCCTATTAGCTGTGGATTTGTGTAGGACTGTATGTAGAATATATGAGCGTATTGAAAATCATAACAACGTATATTAAAATCGCTTACTTAATTACAAGTGCGTGATAGTGGTGTTAGAGAATTCATCGCCTCGTTTCATCCCATTGGTGTCATAAGAGGCAAATACTATGCAAAACTAACACTAGACAAATCTTATGACTTCGGATATTTGGCAGTATACCATATCGTATAAGCCAGACGTACATTTCGTATAGCTTGTAAAGCTGTGAGGCATTCCAAATAGTACTCAGGGCTAACAACGCATTGGTGGCCTTTTTTCCCCTAATTTGTCTGAAGGTTGCCAGGTAGGCTGTAACAGCCACTAACAATCTGTTAAAATGTTTGTTCGTTTTTTATTTTAATATTTAAATAAGGATGTTTATAATTAAACATTTTTATAAATAAAATGGAAATAATGTAAGATAGTCTAAGATTTGACTCAAGTAAAATCATAAATCGTGTGGGCTTCTCGTAAAGATGTTCTATTATAGTGAACAAAATAGTTTAGTCTAAATATCGAAGTTCTATCCTTTTCGCGTTCATTAATAATAGAAATTAAGGCCAGTCGGATCATGCTTCATAAATAACATATAATCTGAGATGTTTATTATTTAATTATATAAATGCTAAATGAAAAGATGAAAATAAATACAAAGTGCATGAACAATGCTTAAGTTTTGCAAATATAAAACGGAATAAACCACAAACGCTATCCCAGAATCTCAATTCAGTATTCAAGTAACATTGATTTCACTGTTTTTTATAATTTCTTAGTATCTAAAGGCGCTCGTTGTAAATTTCACAGAACGCGAGCGACCTGGGTAACCCGGGCACCAATGAAATTTTTAATTGCTGATTTACCATAAAATATTAAACAATTTAAAAGAACTTCCTTCAACTTCAACCTCCTTGTGGAATCGACAACCACCAGAGATTTTTTGGACTAATACGACTTAGGGACCTTCAAGAAAAGAGCCTACTTCTTTTTAAACGGCCGGCAACTCATCTGTAATTCCCTTGGTGTTGCAGTTGTTCACGGGCGGTTCATACTTACCATCAGGTGAGCCGTATGCTTGTTTGCCCCTCCTCCTATAAAAAAAAACCACGTGCTCGGTGGTGAAAGAAAACGTCGTGAGAAAACATGCGTGTATGACAAATAAGAAAAAATATTTCCAAAACATGTGAAGTTCGCCAACACGCATTGGGGTTAGCGCGGCTGACCCTTAATTGCCCTAAAACCCTGTCAAAAACAAGAAAAGGCCTGTGCTCAGCAGTGTGATGTATATAGCAGTCCCAAGATGGAATGCCTCACAGCAGTGCTAGTACTGAATTTTTCATCGTATTTATTTGAAGTTGTCTGCGGTAGCTATTTACAAAACTACAAAACTAAGATCATGAAAATTAATTAATCCACTTATTTCGTGATATTCGTTTAATTATAAATTAGTTATCAATTCAATTTTGTTTTTTGTAAAAAAAACCACAATAAACAACTAAACCTATTATAAAACAAACAAAAAAAGTGCCTTGAGACTATAAGTTTGCCACTTATTTAATGACGAACGAGGTGGTAGTCAAATTTTAATTAGCATGACTACATAAAATACATTTACATAAACTCTTACGCCTGTTACCCAGAGGGGTAAGCACAGACTTTCATTCGGCACGATCCTGACACACTTCTCTCGCTTCCACCACCCTAAGGTTTTGATATGCCGCATCATTTGAAAAGAGTTTTTCACCTCCAAGGGGCCGTAGACATTGTATTCAATTTTAATTTCAACTTGATATCTCTACCCATTTTTGAGAAAAAGCTCCTTGACTAAAACACAGATGAGTGGACAACAAAGCGATCATGTGATGAGGGAAGTGAAGTGATAAGGATCCCGTTTTTTCCTTTTGAGAAATAAGAAAAATTTAAACTGTTAAAGACTATAATGTATTTAGATGAGTTCAATAAAACTAGCTCTCACTATCATTTTACCTTATATTTGTCAAAATGTTAAATAATTAAAACGTGTAATAACTTCTAAAAGCAAAGATTATCAAATTATCAGTGATGTGACTTTTTGGGAAAGTCAACAAAAATGTTAAAAACAAAACTGCGTTCCTTGTAAATTAAACAAACGTTTCGCAAATTAACACGATGTTAGGATCTACAGTTGGTTGGGACAAAATGTAATTAATAATTTATGCGACGACGGTTGACTCGTAACTTTGCTAACACACAAGTTGGTTCGCAGTGACCTTTTCTGTACGAAAAAACAATGCTCAGCTACCGTCGTGTGTCATGTGTAACAAGCTAATTTAAACTTTTAGGTTCAGCAGCCCTGTAGGGTGACACCCCCTGTGTCACCTGAGGCGTCAGACTATCCTTGGGGCTAGACGAGTTTTCAATAAATCACAGTTGCATAAACTAATATTTTTACCATATTTTAAACTCTACACATTCTATATTCTTTTAATCATAATTTTGGTAAAATAAAGTTTCTTTTAGCTGTATTTGAAAAGGAAGAGCTGTATTATAGTTGTGACACGAATCGAGATGGGGAGACCCTTTTTTACTGAAATTTATTGCATTACTTATTAATATATAAGAATACAAGGACGGACTTACCGTCTTAGTCGTCAGGGGTGACAACTCATTTGCATTTTGATCCTTAGTTGAAGATAAATGTGGATGTCCTTGAGCCACAGCATTCATTTAACGTTACGTGAACTGTGTGCTCGTTTATCACCCAATGTTGTAAAAAAATTCTACCCTATGCATTTTTTGTATGTAATGTTACGCGATATCTTCCAAACTATGTTTAGTGAATCAATTTTAATGTTCCTTTTTTATTAAGTAAGTTATAGCTTCAGAGGTAGTCACACAGCCATCCATCCATTCCAGCCATTATAGTGTATAAAAGTCCACAGCTGAACATAGGCCTCTCCCAGATTGCTTCATAGGGGAGATTTTTCCGTAGTTGACACGCTTGGCGAGCGGGTTGTTAACCGCAGCTTTTTATAATTTGATGGTGTTATCAGGAATCTCTGTCGCCTTTAACGACACCCACGGGACGTTGTGGGTACTGGATATTCTTACACCGCCACTACACGGTTATCATCCCATATAAATTTGGATAAACACATCCATACGAGTGCAAAAATAGAGGAAAACATTTTAATAACTTTTTAGATGACATTCTAGTTGATAACTTGAGCTCATATTAATTCGAGATGACTTATATCTCAAAATGATTAAAAATTAAACTTTTCATGAAAAGTTAAAGCCAACTTACTCAAAGAAGTAAAAGGGATAGTAATAATTTCCATATATTATCTTCTGGAGTCGGAGTTTTAATTCTTCTATACACGTGACTTAACACCCACTTCAGAATCTATCTAGACTTCAGAAGTGGAGATTGCTTTAAGTACTTATTATTTTTAGTTAATTCAAGTCGGCAATTTTAGGTTATTACTTTTTATAATTAAATCAGCGTATACTTTTCTTAAGAATGTAAAGAAGAGTAGACCAGCTCCCACTGGAGTGGGAGTGCTATGGATAGCACAGCAGATTACATCGTATATAAAAATCCACTGCTGAACATAGGCCTCTCGCGTAGATTGCTTCAGAGGGACCTTTTCCTTAGATACAACGCTTCACAGGGGCACGCTTCAGAAACGCGTGGTTTGCAACCGCGGTTTTTTATTATTTTGCGTTTTTATCAGGATTCTTTTTTGTGGTAGAGCCATGTTGCAGCTATATTATAGTTGTAGCACGAGTGGTTCGGCTCGATTGCGGCAGGACCACGCTCTCACAGAATACCAGCGTAATGCTGCTGTGTTTCGTATGGTGAGTGTAGAGAGCCGGAAACCCTTTTTACTGGAATCGAGACATTCATCTCAGTCAGGGGTGACAACGCATTTGGATTTTGATTCATAATTACGGATAAATGTGGATGTCTATGGGCCACAGCATCACACCATCGGGTGTACTGAGTGCTCGTTTGTCTCCCAATGCTGTAAAACATTATTATATCATTTGTCACCTCGTACATCATCAACGAGATGATATGTGGTAATAAATTATTTTACGCCGCCAATAGATGGCAAAGGAATGTAAGCTAGGGTCCTGCTAATTGATAAATTAGGACCTGGCAACTGACTAATGGTAGAAAAGTACTGAAATCTAATTTCATCTGGTAACGCATTACCACTACGTGAATTTCAGTTCTGAGCTCGCCAAACCCCCTACTCAGCGAATGTAAGGGCAATTAATTTTATTATTTCAAGTACTTAATTCAACCTAAAATCAAACCAGTTGTAATACTTTTGTGTACCCATATATTTTTTCGAATCATAATAATTCATAATTCTTTGTTACATATCACAAATTATAAAGTTGGTACGATATATTTACAGAACATGGAACCCTGTACGGGCGTAATTAATACAGAATTCAATAAAACTTTTAAAGCACTGATATTTATTCTTTTCCCTCGTAATACCTGGGTTAAAATTGTATGCAGTGACAGCATTTAATTATGAGGCATTTGCGTAATTTTTGTGTTCTTTATTTGTCTCTTATTCAAAAATTTAAAATACTTTGGGATATAAAAAACAATGTATATATTTTTAATTATTATTTTAAATTAGGTACAAGCTATAATAAATAACGCCTTCAAATGTTGCAGAAGTAAATGATTATTCGCTGCATGCTCTAATTATTTACGCTTTTCTTCTCCAGCTAATCGAATTAATTTGTTTGAATATCAATTAGCATGTAACGTAGCAAGAAAATAAGCTAACAATTACATGAAGTTAGTATACAAAGTGTAACAAAGGTTTTGAAGACAACTACGTGTGCATTTGTATAATTTCAATAGCACCAATAAATCACGCGTGATACAGATATCGAAGTGCGTGGGTGTATAGCCGAGTGTAGGGCGCATGTGTGATCTGACCACTGTCCAGTCGCGTGCCGGTGGGTGTGGCTACCTTCGAATTAACGATAACTCACAATTCGGTTAAACGGGATTTATTTCAATTCTATTATTATGTTTACATACTTTGTTAAATTTTGTACCGAATATATTATGTGTAATGTTGACGGTATAAAATATGGGTATACAACAACGGATTACCGTTATCGTTATAACCTATTAAAGTCCACTGTTCAACATAGGCCTCCCGCATTGATTGCCTCATGGGGACGATATTTGCCATAGTTGCCACGCTAGGAAGACGCTGCTGCCTATCTCCCGATTTGTTTCCCTATCAGATTGGTCAAAGTACATTTGTTCTACTTAAATATATAGGTACTTATCATTAATGTGAAAAAATTTAGAGTAAAATTTAAATTTTTATGCTTACGATCATCATACAGCCTATTACTAGAACATGAACGTAGACCTCCTGCAAAGAATGCCACATAAACTACCTGCATCCATTGAATTTGTGAATGTCTTAGCAGGTCATCACTCCAACTAGTGGGGGGCCGCCCTACACTCCGCTTACCGGTTAGAGCCTGGCATTCGAGAACCTTTCTTCCCAATCGGTTGCCACTTCAAATGGAGAATGGTGAAATTTATACACACTATTCTGCAGTGGAACGTATGTAAATAATGAAAGGTTTATTTTATTACACAATATGTCGATATTATTAACAGTCGATTTTAGAGGTTGTAAGGGGAATATTTACATTTTTTCTTCTATTATCATCTGTTGATAACCTACGATCAGATGATAGCGAGATATAGCTACCGTCTGATTGCAGAAATTTCATTCAAAAACGCGTACATAACCTAAATGTTACAAACTGTCAAACGGGGAATAATAGCATTGATACCATCAATATTTTGTATTGTAGCGTAACTGTAACAAATTAAATAACGACTAGGTACTTATATCAAACATTATGGTAATCTAATCTTGTGAATATCATGCTTATCTCTGCACATTTTTATCTTAAAGTTTTGTTCTCTTTTAGTCACGAACAAAAATGATAAAGTTTGTAAATTAATAAAATTATTTATGTTAGATATTTATTTTGTTTCATGGTCTTAGTATTTTATGATTAAATATATTTAGATGTATATTATATATTTATTAACAAACTTGAACATATGTCGATTACCTAAAATAGAGCACGCGACATTTACAACTGACTAAATTAAACAAAAGACAATCCATTATACAAGGAAGTGATAAAAAAAACAACATTTTGACACGAGCCGCGCCGTTTAAACAAATCCGTAAAAAATACGTCAATAACAAGTCACATTTACATAATAAACCCCCTAAACAAACCAGGTACCTATGACATTGTACACAGAGTGGTCGAATCACGTACTTTTTTACCGCGATATTAATTTTATACTCCGGTTTCAAGTCACCCCTGCATATAGTAAGTACGGCCTACTTTCTTTTACAAAGAAACTGAACAAAAAATAATAATAATAAGAGCGGACGGAACGTAAGGGCGTCTGTGCCGTGCTTATGTGAAATTAGCTTGCGAATGGCTTTGATGTGCCGACCAATTGTGCGAGCCGCGGTATGAAAGCGCCTTTATAATTCTTAGGCGATGTCGCGTCGCCTTATTTATTAGGTAATTAAAAAGGCATATGACCTTTATATACTTACATAGTTGATTATCCTTTGAGTTATCGTTACTATATTAAATATAACGGCAGTAAAAAATTATTTTAGTTAATTTTTGCTCTTCTATACAATTAGATCACAATGAGCTTGGAACAGAGTCGTTATCCGCAAGAAGGAATGCGTTTAGTAGAAAATAAAAAATACTGTTTTTATAGATATGTAAAATAAAAATATTACGTCTTTTTTTCTAGTTCCATGTCCCCGTAACTTATAATTATGAAGCCTTTCTTTATAATTATAAGTGATTTTTTTAAATATTTATACTTTTACGTAATTCAATGTACCTAAGTGCCTAGTATTAAACGGCAAATGTAAGAAAATGTATGTTGATTGTCAACCACTACTCATTACTCAACAGAAAAAGGAATTATGTCCGCCTAATAATAATTCATAATCCTTCTTAATGCACTGCCAAGCCAAGCTCAAAATCGATTGAGAGAAAATCATCTCTGATAACCACGACATTCATTAAAATACAATGTGTTGTTTTTGATATGGAACATTTATTGAAAGCTGGGTTGACAACTTCTAAGAGCCTTTGTACCAGAAATTCGGTAAACATAATTTTGGAGTGAAAAAGTGCATTGGAAGTTCTTGACTTCCATGCACTTTTTCAGGAGTCTAATCCTGAAATCCTTACTCTTGCTAATATCTGTAATGATTGTAAGAATTTTTCACGTAGCATCTTTGAGATAATATAGCTAGCTCGACATTTACCACAAAAGAAGACGTACACGATCGATTTAAGGCGCCATCACAATAGTATAATAAAAATAGGTTTCAATTAAATTACACCGCCTATATCTAAACATTTAGAAACAATTTATGACATTGATATACAAACATAATAATTGCAAATGTCCCCGTGTAACTAGGTCGAATAATTTGACACCGGACAATTAACTTTAAGTCAAAGCAAATGTAGCATCTGTCTTACAAGGGCCAACTTCGATGTCAAAACAGAAATATAATAGGCCATTCAAAACATGAACCGCAGAGAAAGAAAGACAGTTATTATCCCTTTTGTCCATTGAAAGATAAGTGGTCAATCCTACAACTGACACCTTACTCCGTAAGACCGTGACTGCTACAACGCGTTATTAAATGTAATTTCACACTTTCAAGGATTCGGAGGAAGTGTCACTGTCCACATGTCGTTTCGTTTTCTTGGACAAGTGTTAAAAACATTCGACTTAATTACAATTTGGATATTCTTATGTTCGGATTTTCATGCTGTAAACATTTTATGAATTAATTCACACAACTCTTTAGTTTTCGACATAAGAATTTTTTTTTTGTTTTAATTGTGAATTGATAAACAGATGCAATATCGTCACTATTATCTTTTATTTTAGATAAGGTCTAATTTATTTTGATAAGATCTAATTCAAACCCCCAAATGTTATTATATTTTCTATGAACCGATTATAGATTGCAAAAAAAAATATTTTTCTGTTTAGAAACAATTTTTAGTTGGTTGGTTTTAAATTTACTGTGCGTTTGTGTAACTTTGATGGGGATCGTGGTTGGCTTCGTTTTGAAGTTAGACGTTTTGTTTATATAATGTAATGCATTATGTAAATGTATCAGTATCGATTGTAAGCCAATCTTTTTTTAAATTAATATTATATTTTAGGTTTCGAAGCGTCATCCTAATAAAAAATAAAATACAGTTGTGGGCTAATTCCCACCGGCAATGATTCTAACAAGAGTTACACAAACGCACTGCTTATTTTTTTTTCTAAGCCAGTGCTTAACTACAGCCTGAGCGTAAAAAAAACCTATTGACTCTTGCCTTAAAGACGCTCAGACTGTATTCGAACGGATCTAAAACCCCAGCAGATTATTCCACTACTTTGCTGTATGTATTACGAAAAACGAAAAAAAACCATTTGGTTCAAATTCGTGGAATATCAACAACAAGGAGGTGAAGACCCGCCGAACGACTGGTTTTCCGAAGGTAGAAAGGGAGAGAGGCATTAAAGTATGTAATTCCTGCATACACTCTCCAAAAGCATCCTATAGGATACCGAGAGACTGGCTAATCTAGTCCTATACTCGTGGTCAAGATTTCAATCAAATCAAGGTTACCAAGAAATAATATTACTTCTAGTTATTTGGCTTCAGATCACACATGTTAATTATTAACAGATACTTGATATGTTTTAAATGTCTTATTTTCAACAGCGGATGCGGACAGCGCGGCTGAGGGTGGCGGGTCACCCACTCCGGGTGTTCCCGCGGATACCCTCACCTGCGGGGCTTGCCGCCGAGCCTTCGCCCTCGCCGACATAGTGCGCTTCATCCAGCACAAGGTCTCTTCCTGTGATAAGGATTTAACTTCATACCACTGCTATAGTGCAGGTAAGTAAGTTACCTGTGTAGCGGCGCTGTCGTCGCGCCACAAGCGAAAACGCACCGAAACCTAAATCGCGCTATCAACATTCCGAATCATAAACAGTATATATAGAACTTCTCCGAACTATCACACGGAGTGTCGGCCGCTCCCCGGGCAGAACACCTTGCCCGGCGGGAGATCTCCCCTTTTCCTTCCACGACCACAGTGGTGACCATCCGACGTGATCTGAACACGCAACCAAACAACCTTCGGAAACTTCAAGCTTCATCATCGTCATAGATTACCCCACCCACTCGCTCCCGAGTAGATATCGTCTGCAGTCTCCATATCCTGCAAGCCATCTAGCTTCACAAGGTTCATCGCAGCACTGGAATAATAATGCTTCCTGTTCCTTCAAGCTACTCTCTGCGCTATACAGTGTTCGGCACGGCTCTGAGCCTTACTGCTCGCCTCTGCTCCACGGCACTCTCGCAGATTACTTGCCTTCTTCTCGACTCACCGCAGACTACAAGGCAATCTCCTGGCACTTGCACATTCGTCGGCAACGAGGCTGCAATATCGACCTCCGGTCTGAGCAGGGGGGTGATGTAGCGGCGCTGTCGTCGCGCCACAAGCGAAAACACACCGAAGCCTAAATCGCGCTATCAACATTCCGAATCATAAACAGTATATATAGAACTTCTCCGAACTATCACACGGAGTGTCGGCCGCTCCCCGGGCAGAACACCTTGCCCGGCGGGAGATCTCCCCTTTTCCTTCCACGACCACACTTGATATAAAAATAAAGAATTTTAGGAAAACAATATTCTTAAATTTCTGATAAAACGGTTCTAAATTTATGCATTACCCTTTAAATTAAAATAGACATTCGGTGCTGGATTTTCCGTGCTATAATTAAATGAAACGTTCAATATTGCAAATATTTTTTTTAATTTCTACTTTTTTGTAATGTAAGGTAGATATCATATTCATCGTCACTTTTTGTTCTAGGTCCCAACTCTGATCAAGAAGACGGTTCAAGATCGGGACAAGTAGCGACTGGGAATACTAGTGCACGCAGACCCTCTTTGCTAACTGCTAGAAGGCCACCAAATAGCAGAGTGCACACACCACCCCTCGCTAGCCCATCAATAGCGCCCCCTGACCTCCTCGAAGATGGAGGAGCATCAAGCACACCGAAACGACTGTTGGATGGTAAGGAAAATAGAATAAATGTAATCGCAAATATGTAGCACCATCAATTTTAAATGAGGTACACAACATGGTAGTACTAACTGCCTGAATGGTACAATAATGCTTAATGAACTTCGGTCTCAGGTTTCCTCGATACAGACTTGCCTCGTGAGCAAACCAAGAGTACTACGTATTGTAAAGTTTTTTTTTGTTCATAAAACATATCATTTTTGACACAAAAACAAACATATTGTAAATTCGTATTAGATAAGAGCCACATTTTTAGGGTTCCGTAGTCAACTAGGAACCCTTATAGTTTCGCCATGTCTGTCTGTCCGTCTGTCCGTCCTCGCTTAATCTCTGTGACCGTTAGCACTAGAAAGCTGAAATTTGGTACCAATATGTGTATCAATCACGCCGACAAAGTGGTAAAATAAAAATTGGAAAAAAATGTTTTATTAGGGTAGCCCCTCTATATGTAAAGTGGGAAGAGTTTTTTTTTTTTAATTTCAACCCTAACGTGTGATATATTGTTGAAAAGGTATTTAAAAATGAATAGGGATTTACTAAGATCATTTTTTGATAGTGTCAATAATTTCGGAAATAATCGCTCCAAAAGTAAAAAACAATGTGTCCCCCCCCCCCTAACTTTTGAACCATAAGTTTAGAAAATATGAAAAAAATCTGAAAAGTAGAACTTTATAAGGACTTTCTAGGAAAATCATTTTGAACTTGGATGGAAAGTCGGAGCGCCTGTCGCGGAGCGTGCAATGTTGCACGCTCCATGTTCGCGCACGTACCCACTACCGGGAGTAGTTGCAGGAGCGCGGAGCGCTGCTGGAGCGCGAACATAATGGATACCCACCTTTAAACTCATAAGTGGGAACACTTATTGTGACGGACGGGAAACTACGGAACCCTACACTGAGCGTGGTCCGACACGCTCTTGGCCGGTTTTTTATATTTAATATTATTATTATTTATCGGTATATAAAATTTTACCATCTGGTGATATTATAAGAATATCCACTAACCTGTATCGTTCCGTTGGTGTCGTAAAACTCGACAGAGGGAAACTTAAACTGGAGATTTTCAGAGGCATCTTAATTAAAATTTATGAAAAAACTGCGGTTGCCAACCGCCTGCCAAACGTAACGTAACTATGGTGAAATTCTCCATATGAGGCAATCTGTGAGGCAACCATATGTTTAACAATCAGTGGATTTTTATAAGCTGTATTGGAATGAATATAAAAATTAGCTTAGTACTTAAACTAAAGTTATATTATCAATATTATAGTTATATTATGTTCATGACATGATTATTATAAAATTGATGTATTTTACATTTAGAAGCTGACGCAGAAGCTTCAACGCCTAAGAGGAGAGCTTCCACATCACCTATGCCATCAAGTTCTCCAGATGAAGACATCAAACCCAAGATCAAACAAGAGCACATGGACACCTCAGGATCACCTGAAGACCAAAAGAAATCAAGGACTGAAGTAGCTGACGCAGAATCAAATACGATGCACAGTGGTAAGTCTTGTTTTTTTTTAAATATTACTGAACGCAAATTGAAAGAATTTTCAAGCTCAATAACGAAGATGGAAATGCGTTAAAAATATTGAACAATCTTAAACATTATGTATGGTACAGACCATGGAAATAAAATAAAATAAAGGAATTAAAAAATATAACATAATCATTTATATAATGATTTCTTATATTTACGCGAACACTACACATTGATTAAACTACTTTTTATCGCGTTTAATTTTAATTTTCTATTTCTATAAATAAAATTAAAGTTAAACGCGATAAAATCCGTAAAAGTAGTTTTAATCAATAATCATTTATATTTTAAGAGGAAATGCGGTCGGCGTTTAGTCTATACGAACGTACTATTCTGTTTTTTTTTTTTTTTTTTTGAAAATGAGATTATATAAATATTTTATATGATACAATTTGTATCTATCACTGTCATGTTTTTCATTCATAAAGGAAGTATTTTAAAAAGTTAAAAATTGCTAAAATTACCCAGGTACAACATTGTCATTATTAAACACACAAAAGGAAAAAGATAAAGTTAAAAAATACGCAGACACTTTTGTATATTGTTTAAACACCAGCTTAAATTTCTCAATTTTTTAATATGTATAATCTGTCCGAGCTGCACTTGTCTCTCCCGGTGATACCCTGCTTTGTTGTTCGTGGATATGACAATGATAATTCATGTTTAAAACCATTCTTCAAATGTCTTGCAGTCCGGATATTCTTTACATGCATGATATTCAAATATTAAACATTACACATACAACCAATGGCATTATAATTAAATCAAAACATAGAAGACAAAGAATTCGAAACTTCACATCATCACACCCAAAAGGTGTGGTATTTAGTAATTTATTAATGATTCCTGCGATTTGGTTGACAGCAAGAAAAGATTTGGGCTTTGGAGACAATTTTATCGTCACGCTTCATTTCCTTTGTCCTACATCGCGCAAGATGTTGCACAATAACAATACTGGACGTTCGTGGAATGCTTACGTCATCCTTCATCCATACATTTTGGATTGAAGCCTAATCTCGTCACTTTATAAAAAGGAGCAGTTTGTACAGCATGTTTCAATTCGGTCTTTTAATACAATTTCTCGTTGCATACAAGACAAATGAAAATTTTGTGTTTTAAAGATAAATAATTGTCGAATAATTATTTATATAAAATTTCATTAGATAAATCAAATTAAACCATCAAGTACTTGTATTCTAAAATCATTTGAGGTCCTTACATTACATCATTTTGTAATTTTTTAATTATAAATTCCACAACAATATGAAACCAAAAAGTTACTTGGTACATCTGTATAAGCGAGCAATCTTGCGGGGGTGGTTCGAAAAATAATCTATCCGCGAGCGTAACCCTTTGTGAGAGCAGATGTGCCGTCATTTGACACTTTTGTATTAAACCGTTGCACAACAAAAGCCTCCTTAAACCCGAAAATCGTGCACCGTTCATAATTTTAACCCGCATTTTGTCAACTGCTTTGTAGAAGAATCGTCCGCTGGTTAAAGTTGCACTTAATGCAAAATTAACAGAAATAATGTTTCTCCTTTAAAAACTCTCTTAGTTTTCCTTTCTTTCTATTCCCAATAACAGTCATAGTAAAGTTTTCGGTAGCCTCAAATAGGAGTTTAAATTGTACTGTTGTTTCGTTATACTATTGCGCTATCATCGAAATGTCAATTGCAGGTTTTGCTTCAGCACCAGTTGTCTCGGCTTATTGAGTTTATCCTAAACGTTCATATTAACCCCTTCGAGTGAGCTGTCAAGTCAGCTTTGTTCAATAAAAGGGTTCTGCTGTAATAAAATATCACAATATATTAAATTGATAAACAGAAACAATGCAATTTTCACTATAAATCTACAAATCTTGCTGCATTGTCAAATAAAAATATTTTTCTATTGGTGACAGTTAAGTATGACCCCGTGCCAAGTTATAGGGGAATTAAATTTTAATTGTATTATTTTGTACATATTAATTAACCCCATCGCTCTCCGTACAGATAAAGGGGATGCTTTGGAAGAAAAAAATTATTTGCATGAGCACACGATTGACGTGCGCGCATTGTTATCTTCTGCCTTTTGTGATGACCCTTATGTTAACCATCACGATGCTATTAACAAAAGAGTTCATGTTTTGTAAAACGGTCATTGAATATTCAGCAGTTTGTTTATTTATTTAAAGCTTAATATCGAAGGACATTTCCTTGACATTAATGGCATTTCGGAAACGAGCGATTCTGATATTATAATTGTCAAAGATGCTACCGTGGCCCCATTGTTAGGAGCGGTCTTTTATAATTTTTTCAAAGATAAAAAATCTTTGGCGTGTTTCTGACACGTGGTACATACTCATGCGTTTGCCGTGACCTATGGTACTTCTTTGAGCGTGACACAATGGTCGATGATATTTTTAGTTTTTGTACAGGCGGGAAGGTGCCTAAGTGGCGGGTTTTAAATAAGTGGGATTTAATTTTAGATGTGACATCTTTTCTGTGTAAAAGGTGAGGGGAAGATTGTCTCGTGCCCGTTGCTTAGCCTTTGACTACGCGGTAAATGCTTATATTTAGAAGAAAGCGATATACTTAAATGAAGATTAAAATTTAAATATCCCAGATGCTTGTTAATATTTAAAGGATCGAAGCAATGAAAATCATGCTATACTTTATTTCGTTGTCGCATTTATAACAAAGAGGATACTGGCACGGTAATTTATATACTGGCTTAATATTGTCTCCACAAGGTGTCATTGTTACAGTCATTAACATAACAAAACGCTACAGAGCCGATGGTCGTCATTTATTTGTATCAAAATAAATATTGAATCAAGTGCACGTCAAGTCCAGCGTTTGTTCGCTTTAGTTGACTTTAAAAATTAATGAGGGATTGTCAGACATGGTAGATATTCTTTATTGAATAAAACTAAATTTACGGATTCTATCGCGTTTATTTAACTGATTTTACTTATTTTTAATTCCCGACGTCACGGGGTGGACTGAGATGTTTGACGTCCCAATGTTATTGTTAGCCCGGCTACCTTCAGTTTTTGAATATTAATTTTTGGTCCGATTTACGCAAAAAGAACTTACAATATCTTGAAGTCTTGCAGTGGTATGCTTGAGTTTGGGTTTAATTTTGTTAATTATGGGATCCCAAGCAGATGGCAGCACCCAACCATTTTCTCTATTGAAATTAGGAAGTTTTTTAATTTCAATAGCCTCACGTATCATCCTTGGTAGGAACAGTGTTCTTTTGCGAGGATTTGTGGTTTATCAAATCTGATATAATGGTGGGGACGATCTTGAACATGTTCACAGACTGCAGACTTCCCCGAGCGTCGGTGCTTCACGTCAGCTATATGTTCTTTCACGCGGGTTTTTATGAATCTTTTTGTTTGACCTATGTACGAGAGACCACATTCACAATCTAACTTGTACACTCCTGCATCTTGTAGAGGGATATTACACTTGACGGATGGTAAAAATTGACTAATCTTCTTCTTCGGCGGCTTGTAGTATGTTTTAATGGAAGCTCGCTTCAAGATGTAGCCAACCTTGTCTGTGACTCCTCTGACATATTACGGCTTCACTCGGTCACTGTGACCGAATGGGGGAATTAAAAATAAGTAAAATCAGTTAAATAAACGCGATAGAATCCGTAAATTTAGTTTTATTTAATGTGTAGTGTTCGCGTAAATTTAAGAAATCTATGTAAAAGAAAATTATGTAGATTATTTTTAATGTTTAAAATAGTCCGAAAATGTATTGAATTTATTTTAATCTATATAATTTTACCAGATCTTTCTTTCAGCTTCATGTTAACTTTATTAGAGGACTATTTTTTATTATTATTTAAAAATAGTAAATATTAACAATATCGATTATTTTAAATGACGGTCACTCTAATGACTGCATCGATTTTACTCGTAGTAACCCTTTAACGTAGATCGCTGATAAAAATTATCCTTTATACTTGAACATGCATGGTACACCGCTTCGATAAACGATCGGTCAGCCGGTACCGCACAATGAAGTACTCCAGTAAAGCAGTCGTGTGAAATAATTGACAACGCGATAAGGACCCTTTTTTCCGTGAAACAAAATTTGAATAAAATTTGCTTTTTGCTATTATTGTTTGTTTGTTCTCCATTTTCGTTATCGCCACCGTAAATGATTTCTCAGCAAAGTTCCGTCCGAGATATTTCCATATCAAGACATGTTTTCTTAAGGGTCGGCCACAAAGGGCCATCTCGACGCCCAATCTTTAATCCTATCTCAGGACCTTTGCGGGTGAATTTAAATTTCTTTAGAAATATCGTCCTTATTATGTATGTGCGGGTTTTCTATTCCTCGTGACGTTCGTAGGAGATAACGTAAGTTAAGTCCGAGAGGAGATTGTTGTGAAAAAACTACTGCTAAGTTTGACGAGATCCCATCTTAGTAAGGATGCATGTTGTAAATTGATCTCCACGAAACCAGTACTTAGCGTTGCATTTCGTTTGACACCCAAAGGATTAGTAGTACCTTATTTTGTATATGAAGTGATAAGTCTTTATGAAGGGTCAACCTTTTCTATAGTGAGGCTCACCCTTTTAGTGAAAAGAGTCCGTTGATAGCTGATTTAGGAATAGTGATAATGCGTTCGCTGTGGTAAATATATCATAGATTTATTCTATTGAATATTGCAATAAAATTAAACTTAACTTAAGGTTCTAATGATTTTAAAAGTAAAAGAGCCCGGGTAGGGAAAAGGCACTGATCTTAAACTTCAAGGTAAAAGAATGCCGAGTTTTATCCCGCCGGCACTATTGAAGGCATTAATGGCAATTTTAAATGCAAATTTACCACGGTCCTGACAATACCTCGAGAAATAATCGAGGTGTAGAGATGAACTGAAATTGGGTGGTTTTCCATTCACCGGCACGACACCGGCAATGCACGGCAACGGGACGGCGCCGGTGCCGGAGCTCCGTTTTTCCACTGCGCCGGTGCCGGTGCTGGCCCACGCTCGGTTTTGGGAAGTACTAACATAGACTTCAGTTCTACAACACGTAGAAATGATCTCGGTAAGTCATCGTATTTGTTTGTTATATCTCTTACGTTTAAGACGAAAATATAATAAACGCAGAAAAAATTTTGAATTCATCCAATCTTAAATATAAGATACTTAGAAGGAATATATAATACCATATTTTAAAAGTTAAAATAAACTCCAAAAATGTTTCCAAAAACTACTTCTGCACGAAAGAGAAGACTTTTCATCATTTCACAAGTCAATTTTGAGTCTCAATCTCAACGCGTCCCTTATACTTCGACCCGCGCACACGGCTACAATACGCACACAATACGCATGTAGTTTTGCCGGCCGAAACCGAGTGGGAAGCTTGCTGTCCCGGCACCGGCGACGGCACCGGTGGGAGTCATCTGCCGTGCCCCATGCCATATATTTCATACATTTTATACATTTTTGATTCCCCAGCAGACGGGCTGTTGCCGGCGCCGGCGCCGTGCCGGTGCCGTGCCGGTGAATAGAAAACCGCCCATTAATTATTTAAACACTACTAGAGCTAAATCGTCTTATATTTTCCAATTCTCTACCCATACGAAAATATAGTAAACGTAAAAGATCCATTATATTTAATGGTATGGTTTATATTTAATGGTAGAACCACTTCTCATTTATACCAGACGTAAAATTCTCAGCCCAATCTTGGAAAGTAGCGTCAGCGGTGGGACATATATCGTACTGTGATTGTTAATCCGCTTGCAAAGCATGACGCTTAAGGTAAATCCTGCCTTCAACGGAAGATGTCTATATCTAGTAGTGAATTTTCGTGAGCTAATAATAAAAAAATATTACTATACCCATTGATACAATCCTAATGAATCCGATTAAGCAATCATAAATATGTCGAAAGAGACAAGACTTTCCTTGCTCTGAACTAAATTGTTACGATAAACTTATTTAAACGATAGCGTAGTGGTTAAGCTCTTGAATAATGCAGGTTCAAATGATACTCAGAACAAATAATTGTTATAATAATTGCTAGTATAGTAGACGAGCACTTACTTATAGTAGTTAAAACTTGAGTATCATTGAAACTTTATGACATATTACTTCAAAAACAAAAAAAAAACGTAAATAATCTTTGTTTATTACGAAACAAAACATTGCGTCAAAAAATCAATTTTAAACCGCGTCCACTTTGATGCCCTCAGTCCCTCCCCCTTTGAACATTTTATTGTTTTTTCTCCATTTTTTGTAATATGTGGTAATGGTCGTCACACACGTGTCGACAACGGTTATTACGAGTTTAAAATAGCCCCTCACATCTGGCCAACAAGGACAGACCAATTTCGGAGATCGCATTTTGTTATCTTATAAGAATTTTTCGAGGACGCTGCGATTTACTTTTGTTTATTATAATATACAAATATGTTTATGGTATACACCCTACTAGTTACTAATATTTTTATTTAACCCTAACAGTTCACAACTATTTGAACTTTAAGTTTTGTCTGGAATTGTTAAATATAAGTAATACTACAATATCGACGTGTTTATGTTCTATTCAAGGGCGTACCGAATTTGTGCAGGAGGGTGTGTTCGAGAAAACAATTTGTGAGGTAACGCGATAGTTTACAGAATTCCAAGTTTTAGCGTCACCCTGATAGAAATAGGTGCGGTGAACCCTCCATCTTGGTTTTAAATTTTAATGACTATGGTTGGCCGCTTAATCCTGTAGTACAATAGGGCCAATATTTTTAAATTAAACAACATTGGTTAAGTTAGGTAAGGTTAGGTTACTTTTTCATAATTCGGCGATACATACAGCGGCAACAATCCATATTTAGACTTTTTCCGCCTTATTGTATAACGCAGTTTATTGATAAGTCTCGGGTATGATCTATCGTTTAAGAATAGTTATCTCTTCCCTAAGCCATTATTATTATTGTTACCCAATATTACATCTCAGACATGGTCTTTCACCTGCTGGCTGTATTGAGAAGCTCAAAGTCGCTCAGCGAGCAATGGAGACGGCGCGATAGACTTAAATTGAGGATATCTGCAGTAGAATCAGAGTAACAATACGTCGTGGAGCCGTCCTATAGTAATAATAATTGTAGCACGAATGGGTCGGCTTGACCGGGGAAGGACCACGCTCTCACAGAATACCCGCGTAAAATAGCAACTTAACGCTGCTGTGTTTCGTATGGTGAGTGTAGAGAACCGGAGATCCTTTTTACTGTAAACGAGGCTTACCATCTTAGTCCTTCGGGTGACAACGCATCTGCATTTTGATGATAGATGTAGATGTCTATGGGCCACAACAACTACTGTGTGGACTGTATGCTCGTTTGTTACCCTATCCTATAGAAAAAACCGACATAGTCACATAACCCAACGCATCATAAAGCTGAAGTGGCAATGGGCTGGTCAAATAGCTCGAAGAACCGACAACCGATGGGGGAGAAACGTTATAGAGTGGCAATCTCGTACTGGTAAGCGAAGTGTAGGGTGGCTTTCATCTATATGGGAGTGACGACCTGGTAAGACATGCAGGAAGTCGACACTCTACGCGAAACTTAAAATTTGCAGTCTAATTCCATACTTTAGATTTTTGTTCGCATATTTTGCGTGACTGTCGTGAAACACATTCTAGTTTAAACCTGCGACTGCTCTTATGAACTAAAACATAAACATAAACACTCACGCCTCTCACCCAGAGGAGTAGGCAGGGATCACGGACTTACATTTGGCACCTGGATCCTGACACACCTCTCTCGCCTCCTGTACATTCATATACACATACATGCACGTCGGTTAAGGGTACTCTTAATCTGGCCCATCTTCGATATATATTGCCAACTTTCGTCTAGGGCTCCTTACCTTCTCAACTCAGCCGTTCACTTCTGCAACATCAATAATTTGCTTTGTCACTCTTACCTCGTTCATTCTTTCCACATGACCAAACCATCGTAGCATCTCTCTCTTAATCCTGGTCACAACATCATCTTACAAACTATGCTTTTCTTTATCACACAATTTCTCACCCTGTCGTTACTACATTGTATAAGTTGTATAAGAAATTAAAGTGGACGAGTAGTGGTCGAAGTTCTACCAATTATACAGCATACCGGCTATGAATGTGACCAAAATGTTTATATCCATAATCAAATTTATTTACAAAACTTTTGTGTCCATCTACTATTTTATCCCTCCTCTTTTTATATACACTAAAAAAACAACAATTTTCGATGTTCATAGATTAATATTCGTAACTGCCATGAGTAATTCAATAATTTTTATACAAAAAACATATATTGTTACCTAGTTCAAACAAGTAATTTCCTTTAAAAAAATCGAAATAAGTCTGGGACGTATCAAGTTATAGTAATAAGAGCGGGGTCATCTTTTGTTAAAAAAACACTTGTGTAAAATATAGCTCGGTCGTAACGGTCATTCTAGAGATATTTGCAGATGTCTGTAGAGTTCGCCGTATTTGCTCTGATAAAGAATAGGTATTCATTTTGAAATAAAAAAATAACTCTTAACAAAGACTAAAACTCGATTTTAAAGAACTAAAAGGTACTGCTACTCACGTAGTAGAGTCATGCTGGAGCTACATTAGACTATACTTGTATAACGAATGGGTCAGCTCGACCGGGGAAGCACCACGCTCTCACAGAATACCAGCGTAAAATTACAGCTTAAATACTGCTGTGTTTCGTACGGTGAGTTTACAGAACTGGAGACCCATTTTACTGGAAACGAGACATTACATCTTAGTCAACGCAACTGCGTTTTGATTCGTTATCGAGGATAGAAGTAGATGTCTATGGATCACAGGAACCGCTTACCATCAGGTGAACCGCGTGCTCGTTTGTCACTATTATCTTATAAAAAATTATTTTACGTTTTGAAGTCGGTGCTAAGACGTAGTTCAGAAAAATTTCAAAATTTAAATCCCTATTTCGGTGTGTGATTTAAAAAAAAAGTTAATTTCCCTTTTTTACCCTTTAGAGTGAACTAAGAAATATAGGTATCTTAGTGGGTTAGCACTCACTGTAAATTTCACAGTACGTGAGCAACCCGGGCTCGATCCCCGCCGACACTAATAAAATTGTTAAATGCAATTTTAAGTTCTGATTTACCAAGTGCTCTGCGTTGAAGGAAAACATAGCGAAGAAACCTGCATGTCTGAGAAATAAAAATAAAATATTATTTCAAAGACGTGAAGTCCGCCACTAAGCATTGGGGCAGCGCGGTGAACACTTTCTTCCCTTAAAACCCTCTCAGAAGCAAGAGAAAGCATGTGCCCAGCAGTGGGACGTATATAGGCTGTAACTTCAAAGAATATAATAATCTTAATAGTTACGTTAAATAATGTTTTATTTAACGTAACGATCATACTTCAAATATGAAAATTTCAATCTTACTTTTTGTGGGTTGGATCCATTTTTCATAACGCCTAATTAACGAAATTCTCGCGTAGCATACAAACAAAAAAACTTATATTCGAATTTAAACATCCTCCTTTTTGTAAAGACATAACATATATTGCACAAATCTTGCTAAAAGCGTATTTTCGTAGCATATGTGTCGCACCTAACGGCTAACAATTTGCACCATTCGGTTTATAACTTCTCGTGGGTCTTAGGGGGTGAGTGGGGGCGGGAAGGGGCGCGGAAGACGGTCATTCAGAGCAGCGGCGCGACGGACATCCGCCGCATAACAAGTCGATGGTGAGTCCGCCCTGGCACCCCGGCGTTCTTATTTCATACTATAAAAACGGCTTAACTTTATATTATTATTTTTCCATTAAAAACTTTTACTGATAACTGTCAAGTGATATCAAAGAAAGGAAAAAATTATTTATGTAACATAAATAAAAAAGTTACGAAGAATAAATTTTACATTAAAAAAAGAAATTCTAAACTTTTATACATACGAGTAGCACACTCCTAAAATTTTGAATTATATTATTAACACTAATTAAAATTATTGTGTGTCGTAAGAGGCAATCATCAGAAATGACAGAAGAATCTTATGATAAACATATTCATTTGTTTTGCATGAGAGCCGTACGGACGATTTAAAATTTAAATTATAATGAGTCCCTTAGAGAACATTTTTAAGAAATAAAAAATAGGTATTAACTTTGGTATCACAATTTATTTATGCAAATTATGTATGTACATAGAAACATAAATAGCTTTCATAGGACTAAAGATGTTCATACTTTTTCAACACTAGGAACAAACGTAAGTTTGTAATACCAGTTACTAGATTCCACAGATTACACACTTTTATAACAAAATCCCAGAAAATGTACCAAATTTGTCATTAAACAACCTTAAACGATTTATTAAAGAAAAATTATGCAAAAAGGGTTATTATAATATCCAAGGTGAAAATAACACCTGGGAATGAGGTGATCGCCACCACGCTGGTTCTGTAAAAATTAATTCACCAATTGTACAAAATAATGATTGTAAAGTGAAATATGTTTAAAAAAAAGTCCCGCAGGGTTTCTTGCTGGTTCTTCACAGGACAGAGGTTCTTTTTCCGAACTAGTGGTAAATAAAAAGTGACTTTCAATAAGTATTATGCAATAATCTATATTGAATATAATCATTCATTTCATTTCATGTGACTTCCAACAGATGGCGGTATGACCGTCTCGCTTACGTAAACCGTGAAACACCGCGTAACACAGCAATTACATCATCAACAAACCTAACAGCATTAACATCCTCAGAAACCAAACACCTCGTCCGGCAACGGGCAGTATCGTCAAAGGTTCGAGATTTATGGTGCTGCTATCATCAATCCAAGCCAAGCCTTCACAAGACAGAACCATGTTCAACTCTGGACTTACAGGGTGATGATCAATTATAAAATACGTTGTATGAAAATTTTCATCTCCGGTATAAGAAGATAAAATTTGCATTTTATTGCTTTGAAAGTTTAGTAAACGTGGTAGAGCTACGATGCAGAAGTATTAAAACTGCTGCACGAATGGGTCAGCTCGACGATTAAAAATAAACTTTTTTTATAATTTAATTTATGAAAAAATAATATAACGAGAATCTTACTAAAAACCTGTCTTTGACCTGTCTAATTGTAAGGAAGCGTATAAAATTTATATTTCACGCGATTCTATTAAATTTTCTATTGTACAATAATGTGAAAATATTCTGCGACACGCTTTTCAAGTTAAACCTCGTTCCCACTTAAAGCTTGTAGAATAGCTGGAAGTGTCCGCCAGAGGCGCTGGTGAGCGCAACGCTGAAGTCGTCGCCGGAAGCCGCTCCGGCGGTTTCCGGTCGCAGAGCGCCTATATAACGCGTCTTCGTATTTTCTTAGTCTACACTTACTCTACGTTTTAGATTTTTAGAGTTGCCAGTGTTACTAGCGCATTAAACATCACCATAAAACATACTTGTAATGCGGTGATTTTGTGGCAGTCGGTGGCGCCCTTACGAATGAAGGTACATTAGAAAATTAACATGAAAAAGAATGTAAGGTTATTTGTATATAAAACATATTTGTTAACAGTTGTAGTCATTCCTTGATAGATTTCTTGATGGAGTTTCCGGTACTCTTTATTACATACAGTTCTCTACACGGTACATATTTGACAGATAAAGATGTATTTGTTTGACGACTCCGTGGAGCAAGTGGCTTAGCAATGAGTAGCTGCGCTGGGGGTCGCGGGTTCGAATCCCGCATGGAACAAGTATTTGTATGGCCTACAAATAATTGATCCGGGTCTGGATGTTTGTCCTTGTGCAATTTATGCTTGTAAACTGCCCTCACAATACAGGAGAAAATCCTAGTGTAGGTGTAACGTTTAAAAAAAGATAAAAGATATTTGAAAGATTTAGCGGATAAATTGATGAAGTTTATTTACTCTCACAATTAAAATAATTGTACCCATCAAAGTTATTAATAAACAAATTAATTAGCTAACGATGGCCTACAGTTTCTCGAAAATACTTCTTATATAAATGACGGCTCCGTAGCGCAGTGGCTTAGCAATTAGCTGCAGCGCTAAGGGCCGCGGGTTCGAATTCCACACGGAAAAAATATTTGTATGGCCTGAAAATAAGTGTTCCGGGTCTGGATGTTTGTCCTGGTGAAATTTATGCATGTAAACTGCCCCTACGATACAGGAGAAAATCGTAGTGTGGAGGTAACGTTTTTAAAACAAAAGAGAAAAAAGAAAAAGAAATATGAGTGTACTTGGTAGAGCCATGCTGCAGTTATATTAGTAGTATAGTTGTAGCACGAATGGGTCGGCTCGACCGGGGAAGGACCACGCTCTCACAGAATACCAGCGTGAAATAGTAGCTTAATGCTGCTGTATTTCGTATGGTGAGTGTAGAGCACCGGAGACCCTTTTTACTGGAAACGAGGCATTCCATCTTAGTCCTCACGGGTGACAACGCATCTGCATTTTGTTTCGTAATCGAGGACAGATGTAGATGTCTCTGGGCCACAGCAACCACTTACCATCAGGTGGACTGTGTGCTCGTTTGTCACCCTATCCTATAAAAAAAAACTTACTTTTCAAACATTCATTTATTCTCAACAGTAATACTAACAATATGTAGGGTACGCATACAATAAGACACCAAGATAATGCTGTAATTCTTTTTTATATTAAGTATTATTGACATACTATCGTCATACTATATAACTCATATTTCAGAGAGGCTTTTATATTTTGTGTTATTACGTTTGGGAGTGGCTTTCAATGACAATTAAGGCATTATAACTTTAATAAATCAGAGTTATTTTATTCATAAAGCGTATTTGTACTGTTACTGTACATTTTTTCATGATATAGGTATATGTGAGCTACAAGTATATTTTTACTATCAACGTTGTCTCATCCGTGGACGAAGCGATCCGTTTACATAATAACATTGTTTTCAAGAGCATGAGAATAAAACAGTACTTACAGATAAGCTCAGACCTCACGATTCCTGCCTTTAGATATAAATCGTGCGCAATAAAAACGATGTCAAAACAGATTAATTAAATCAACGACTCTATGTCACCTGCTCAGGGTCTTCACTTTAATCTAGTTTCTGACCTTGAACGAAACTTACTTTATGGATTTTATCGTGCTTAATTTTAATATTTTTAAGTTTCCATTAGCTTCGGGTAATTTACAGCACGCAAGGTCTTGCGGGCGAGGGACTAAGATATTACAATATATTTATTTCAGGCATCAAGAACTTAAAAATTAACAAATTATGTATAAGTACATATAAATATCTATTACCCTAAACTTTTCTACCTACAGTTTACCTTGGGCTGCTGTTTAAATTCCCAGCAAATACAGTAGTGATTTAGATGTGATGGTTTTTAATATTGTTAACATTCGTGAATGAATAAATTAACAACGTGTATCGCTTAATTTGATATGTACTCATGAATTATACCATTTTCATTCTACCTGAATCTGCTATGATCTTTAAAGTTATTAAATATCAAAACCCACTCTTTTTTCAATCTCCAACTACATTTAATAAATTCGAAACAAGGTCGTATAGGTATTAAATAAAATAACGGTCCATCCCCAGCCTTACTGTATTGTCCGTAAATACGGCCACCGGATAACGCTTTTCTCGCCGGCCCGTTTTAAACCCCCCCAATTGGATATGGGGGTGGGGGTCCAGACGGGTGGTGGTGTTTAAAAATTTCACCCGCAACTGGCTCGCGGCCCACACAATGCCCATAATCAGTGATTGCCTTTTGAAATCGAAACGGTTGTTAAACATTTGGCTCTGCCCTGGGTCCCGCATCGCCGTTTTTCCACTGCGAAACCGTTTCTTTGAACCTAAAGTATACTTTAGTTATTTATATTTAATATTAAATTTTTTAACATTTGATATTCTTCCAATGAGAATTTATATTATGGATATGAAATCCATAACATAAATTCATCAAGAAATTCAAAGTTTTATAGTGATATTAAAATAGTTTTAAAATTACAATTTTTAATATTACTGTTATTAAATTTCCTTTCGCTATAGGCTCCCGCCATTATGTTACGCAATTGCAATATCCTCAGTATTACAATACAATTTAAACGACCCACGTATTTAAAGTAGTTAGGATTAAATCCAAGTACTCAATCCGGACCACACGTGCACCTACACGGTTTATTGTTTAATTATCGCTATCATCACACATCTGACCACCGATGTAATCGTTCGAATAATTGAAATTATTCGGCGGTAATCGGTATAAGCCGGAATCGATCACTACGGCCTTACGATCAACTTTTAGCCTGTAGCGCACGTATGCATCTTATTGTGTAGTGATAAGAGTCATATTGTGTTAGAAGTGATCTGTAGGCGACTGTATTAGATTATTGACTTCTGTTTGGATTTTTTTTAATGTTTGATGTCTGACAGTGATGGATCTTGTACAGTTAACTAATTTGCGTTAATGTTATGATCACGTAGATATTTTTTAACAACAGTTGTCAGATTTGATTGGCAAAAAATTAAATAAGTTTTGTCCAGAGCAATTATACTTCATCTTCTTCATCATCATTAATCTGTATATGTTCATTATTGAACAATGGCCTCTCCTATTTTATTTTCTGGCATAACCCATAGTCGCATCTCACGACACACGCGCTAAAAAATGAGGTGGTGAACTATCTTGTCACCACTTTATGAAGCAAAACATTTGCCTTTGAAATCACATAATTTTTTTATAAAAAAAGTTAGAATTAAACATTAAAAAACAAGAAAACAAGGTTAAGTCATAAGTATTATATTTTATTACCCTAAAATAATCGGTAATACGTTTTTGTGGATAGTACCTTGCATTGACCAACGACGTACAATGAACAATGGTCCTGACAAAAAGGTCAAAATTTAGTGTTATGATTCACATATACCTTTGATACACCGAATACAGGCTGATACAATTCGTTCTCAATTATTCATATTTAATTCAAATTTAAACTTGATAAATATAATTTCATCACCCGTAGAAGCTGCTGTCCATGAGTCTCCTCATCTCCCATTATAGCAATGATTTCACATAATCACCACTCTTGACGGGTGGATTGTCGATCTCGCATCTATGACGCTACTCCACATCGCTGGTCTGGAAATATTTCGGCTAGTATAAATAAAATAGTTTTATGGATTTTTATCGGGAACCGAGAGTTTTCTCGCACATAAGAATTTAAAATAAGTATATATCGATGTGGTTTCCTAAGTTTAAGAATAATTTAGTTAGAATATTAAATCGTGTACTTGTGATTATCATGTGGTTGAAATTATAAATTATTTCCATCACACGATATCAAGTACATAATTTTATATTCAAATGAAAAAATGCAAACCACTCTTTTAATTTTTCTCAGTCACTCGTAAATTCGGATGCAATAAAAATATAGTACTTTGCCTATCTGTTTTAGAACACGCTGTGTACAGTTTTTTTCCGGTCGGTCACAATCTGACCGTTACATTTCAATAATCGTCTTAACAGTCAAGATCGCTTATCGGCCGCGCCTACTAGCTGTAGTGATGCACAATAGGATATAACAGTTTTTAAAGAATGAAGAACTCTTTGTTTAGTTCTTTTAATGTTCTTCTTCTTCATAAGCCTATAAAAGGCTACTGTTAGACATCGATCTCTTCAGTTGTAAAGTGAATTTGCCTTCATCGTCAGTCACACTTGGTAAGCGTATTGACGATCGCACCGCCATACCTCCACTGCTGCCCGTCACCGATCCGGGTAATTTACTTTTTTTAATAGGATAAGGGTGACAAACGAGTACACAGTCCACCTGATAGCAAGTGGTTGCTGTGACCCATAGATATCTACATCTATTCTCGGTAACGTTCAGAATGTAAGAAGTAAGTAAGTAAAAGTAAGTAGGGTCTCTGGTTCTCTACACTCACCATACAAAACACAGCAGCGTTAAGCTGCTATTTTACGCCGGTATTCTGTGAGAGCGTGGTCCTTCCCCGGTCGACCCGACTCATTCGTGCTACAACTATGCTACTAATAAGACGTTAACAGGACGATCACACTTCCATCTTTCGGAAGTCATAATATTTTTTGCATTTTTCATAAGCACCTCTTATTTAAGAATTTTCTAGAAATTGGGTGGATTGTCTTAAGGCGCCACCACAAGAGAAATACTTCATAATATTAAAAACAAATTCAGTGATCTTAAACAATTGAGCTATTATGTACTACGAACCACATTACTTCAATGTCTTAAACCAATTTTATATTAGTAAAGGATACCAATAATAAATCATATTTTTAAATTTACTATAAAAGTGTGATAAATGTATATTTAGATGCAATGAAATTAAAGTAACTTAAAGTAATTTTATAAATGAATCGTGTAAATTATAAACTACATTTCGGGATTCTTTCCCGCATCACTAGAAGCTCGTTGAGTCGTAATACAATACAATGGTGTTCACAATAAAATTTGTCTCAACTTCACAATGAGCAATCAAATTACCGTCACAACTATCTGGGAGCGGGTCTGGAACGCGCCTTGACCATGTGGTCTCTTCGTGCTTATCTACGCTAGTGATCGTCATAAGCTTAAGATTTATTATCTTTTGTGCCTCTGACTTAGCATTTAAAGTACACAAATAGCAAAAGATTATTTTATGTTCAAGTTAGTCTAATATATAATGTTTCATCTTCTTCATCAGGCCGTAGGTCTAATATACATGCTACTGAACTAAACATGGGCCTCATGTTAAAGGAAGGATTGCCTTAACGCGACATCGTGAAAAAATGCACCTCCTTTCATCGAATAGTATAGGACTATGACACCACTAACGAAACTGTAATTTTGATATAGGTAAATTCATGTCTTTATCTTGAATTTGATTGTTCAAAAACACGATCGTATAATTTTGACTCGATCATAATTATTTGCGAAAACACCTCTAAAAAATCACTACTTATAGTTTAAATTACAACGAAATTACTTAATCTATATGCTTGGGAATCACTCAAATATATTCATAACAACAATATTCATAATTTACTTGTTCATTATTTTGATTACTTAAATCAATAATTTTTAAAAAAATATTTTAAGAATCTGACAATTTCTAAGCGCTTTTAATTGTCGCGGGCGCTACGCAATTTTAGACCTTATGACGGCGTTTTCCCAAGTTTTTATAGAAAATATGTATTCACTCGGATTAGTACGGCGATAGCCTTTTCGATGTGTCGTCTTAATCGCATCGCTTTGTTAACAAATTGTCAATTTATTCTTTAAAGTTAAAAAGTTAAATTTACAACTTATATACGGCCCACTGCTGGGCACAGGCCTCCTCTCATTTCAGAGAGGGTTTTAGGGCAAGAAAATTACCGACGTGCTTCCCCAATGTGTGTTGGCGAACTTCACATATGCCCCAAATATTTTTTGTTTGTTTGTGTTTGTGCTTACCTCTACCGCCGAGCACGTGGTAAATCAGCACTTTACAATTAACAATTTCATTGATGCCAGAGGGGATCGAACCCGAGTTGCTCGCAAACTATGAAATTGACAGTGAGCGCATAGCCCCTGAGCAACCACAGCTTATTCTTTTCATCAAATTAAACACGTGATTGATTTTCATCAAAGTACACGTTAGATAATCTATTTTTACGTTTTGTGGTCATCATAAGAGGCTACTATGGTAAATACCAGGAAAATTTACGTGTTTAGAAAAGTTACCATACTTCATGATAGGTTCCATAACCTAGGTATATAAATGTTACCAAGAAGGTCCAATTATGTTATAAATTACAGAATCGATTTAATTAAAAATACGAATCAGGCATTCATTATACAGTTGAGCGTAGAGTGAAATCGGCTTGAAAGATATTATAATTCCTTTTCGAGGTATACGAGATGAAGAGTTCACTACACATACACACATCCTTTTGAAGACGCCTCGAAACGTGGAGAAATGACGAAACTAAGACTTTCAAATATCTGAAGCATTATAGCAACTTAGTAATAGGAATTGAAGCGGTTAATTAACTTAATACTTCCAATTTAAGTAAGTTAAAATAATATTACAATAATATATCATAGCATTATACAAGTACTGTATTAAGAACGCTGACTTCATTTCCTCCAGCATTACTAGCCTTTGGTCTAGAGAAATCCAATGCACACAAATATCTCTATACTCAGATTTTTCTGCTTATCAAAATTTAACTCAGTAGTCAATAACAACACCTATATACTATCGTTTTTTAAATTTCTAAAATTATAGTTAAAGATTTTTCCGGTAAATGCTTGTTACATTAGGTTATATATAATCAAAGTAAAAGCGAAAAAAAGCTGGGAAGAACGTTATTGCCGATTTCACCAGGATTTATTTGAACACGGGTTTATTTGAAGAACGAGATGCACATAGGAATACGAACCGCTATTCATTTTTCTCTTACCGGGATAGTGTTACATATAGATTTCAATATCAACAGTCTTAACCCGCGCGTGTGTACGTGATCCCGGCCCGCGTATATTTCATAAGATTTTAGAGGTGCATGAATCACGCGGGACACGAAAGGGCGATCACTCACGGCTGCTAACGTACGGAGCCCTCGGACCTTCGCCTTATTAGCATGCACACCACGCATCTACCCTAGGCCCAACACTACGATATGTGAGAGCTATTACTAGACACTTTGCCCGTGTTAATATTGCTGTAAATCGTCTATCGGGAAGCATTTCCATCTTCACTCTTTTTTGGTTTTTCTTCGAAGTTAACATATTTTTATCTTTGCCAACAGAACCGAGTAACTACGTCTGCTCTACGTGTAAAGCTCGTGTGCACTCCGCTTGGAGGTTACTTCAGCACGTTCAACATGTTCATGGCGTTAAAATCTACGTGGAGAGTATGCCTCAATCGCAGAACAAGCAGAACCACTCATCTTTAAGTACTTCATCGTCAAGCTCGGGTTGTTCATCTACAGGCGCGCCACTACCGCCACCTTCTTTACGCCACCATCCTTTACTGCCGCCTCCTGATATACATTCGCCTTTTGGAGTTGGAGGGCTTCTTAGAATGCCATTACCTGGCAGCTTACCACCGCTAGCTCACCCGTCAGTTCCTCCTGCGCCACTGTTTGCTCGACCAAATCACCATGACCACCGCTTTCGGATGGAACAACTGGTTTCAGAGCAATTTCGACATCATGGCCTTAATCTGGCAGCTGCTGCAGCAGCTGTAGCTGCCAACTCACTACCTCCCCATCAACCTTTTCCATCACCTGCTGATCGCTCTTCAGCTATACCAACATCCCTCACAGCTCGGGAAAGACCACCACCCGTATCTCAACCTCTCTCACTTGAACCCCAGCTGGATTTTTACTCGCAGCGCTTGCGGCAACTGGCCGGTACGACCAGTCCAGGGGCGGCCACAGGCAATTCGAGCTCTCCTAGCCCCAGGAAGCATTCGCCGCCGTTCGCTTCCCCGTCGCCCTCCCGAGTCGGCCAGACTCCTCCGGCGGGCGCCGGACCCGGAACGGTGGACGTCCCACGAGAAGCCACGAGGCCGCGTAGTTCAACTTCACCGGAGAAAGGAACTGAGCCACAGGCGGCCGATGCTCCACCCACCGAACGCACAACATCTACTCCACCAGTAAAACGCAATAATGATGAAACGGTGCATTGTTGTGAATTTTGTGGCAAAAAGTTCCGATTTGAAAATAGCTTAGTTGTCCATCGTCGATCACATACAGGCGAGAAACCATTTAAATGTACTAAATGTGATGAAGCATTCGAGAAAGCTTCGAAATTAAAACGTCATATGAAAGTCCATCGTGTGCCTGACGCAAATGCAGAAGATGGTGAATCTGGTGGTGATACTGGTGATGATGATACCGAAGATGATTTGGAAGATGAAGATTTAGAAGGTGAAGAAGAGGAAGACAATGAGGATGCGGAAGATGTTGAGGAAGCAGAGGACTTGACAGTATCAAATAGCAGCGCACCTTCTGCACCACCTCGGAAACAAACTCCAGCAATACCTGCCCATCCACCATCAGCATCAGTTGTTGGTGAACTGATGGATAAATTTGGTCTATCAAATATTGCACAATACAGTGAAGCATTCAAGCAGGCACTACAAGAATCTGGGAACTCCCTCAAATGGCAACTTGCAAAAGATCGAGATAACAACAATGGCCCTCCTCCTGACAAGCCCAATGGAATGCCACCTTCAGCCGCATTGCGCTTAAAAGAAGAGTTTGCAAAAATGCCACCTCAACCCCATCCACTGTTTAACCCTTTTGAGAACCCGTTTGAAGCATCCAAACGCATGAAGTTGGATATGGAAAGAGGAGAAGGGTGGTGGTTACCAACATTACATGCACAGCGTCCACCTGATAACATATTTGATGGGCTCAAAAACAGTGGCAATGGATTACTGCAAAACTCTTTACTAAAATCAAAGGATGGAAGACGAAATGACACATGCGAATTTTGTGGGAAAGTTTTTAAAAATTGTTCAAATTTGACAGTACACCGACGATCGCATACAGGCGAAAAGCCATACAAGTGCGAGCTATGTTCGTATGCGTGTGCGCAAAGCTCAAAGTTGACGCGGCATATGAAAACCCACGGGAGACTTGGGAAGGACGTCTACCGATGCAGGTTTTGCGAGATGCCATTCTCAGTTCCATCAACCCTAGAGAAGCATATGCGTAAATGTGTTGTGAATCAAAGTAATGGTGCGGCCCTAGCTTTGTCTGACGACTCAAACGCGTGCCGTGACGAAGCCTCGTGACTCTACCCGTGGGGTGGCTTACGATTACCGCCGCCCGCGCCGCCCAGCCAAATTTTCTAAAGCCTAAAACTTCGGCCAATGCGTTCCACCATGCTACGAACGCCCTTCTTGCATAAATGTCGAATGCGGGTCGACAATTGTTCAATTTCTAGTCTTAAGAAGTTAATAACGTAACGGTTAAAGCAATTCTAGCCCAAAAATTCAGACACCGAAGGGCATTAATTTATCTGCTATATATTTAGTGACATATCTCGGGTATTGAATGTTGAACAGTTGCGGTTGTATTGTTGATGTTAGTTCGAGATTTTTCGGTTATTTTCTTTGGAGGCTGTACTAGGATCTTTATGTTACACTCTATTGTTTTATTCATTGTAAAAATCGAAGAAACCAATGCCAAAGTTAGCTACGTTGATTTACGATATATTTTAGTTTTTGTAAGCTGTATAGTGTCAATTAATACAATTTTCCAGTATTTAATAAGATCTTCGGTAGTTATATATGTTTTTGGTGTAAGTTGTTTAGTATTTTTA
Organism: Parnassius apollo; assembly: GCA_907164705.1. Classification (NCBI taxonomy): domain Eukaryota; kingdom Metazoa; phylum Arthropoda; class Insecta; order Lepidoptera; family Papilionidae; genus Parnassius; species Parnassius apollo. The sequence continues at coordinate 6,370,163 of CAJQZP010000929.1, forward strand.
GGATATTATGTACAAGCAAATGTTTCCTATCCTAGATAAACTTCTGTAAATATTTGAGTTAAGTGTAATGTGTAAATCGAGTACCTACCTATTGATGTTCATGTTTATAGAAAACGATATTGTTTGGCAAATACAAAAAATTGGCAAAAAGACGGTGAGTTTCCTACAATCGATAAATTTAGCGTTGTAGAAAGCAAAATTAAAATCGATTATATGGGTAGGTGTTATCAACAAGGTATGTCTATATTAAGTAGTATTTAAATCGATTAAATTAATAGTTATTCTGAAGAGTATTATATAAAATTCCTGCTTTCTTTCTTGCAAGTGGAAACTAGTTATTTTGTTAAGACTGAATAATATTCCAGTTTTGTTTTTATTTAAATATATGTTTCCTTGTGATTTTGAATTCGTGGAAGAACTTTCACTAGTACCTAAATTAGTCCAAGTGTGAAATCTTTCAGTATACGTACTTAATGTAAATTATAATAGAATTTATATTAGATAATTATAAGTAAATTATAAATAGAAATCGTTTTGTCTCCGAAATCGATCCCTTCTTATTAAATAATTTTAGAGCCTCTTCACATAATGTATATATATGGCAACGTACGACGTACATTATCTGGATGGGTTCTAAATAAGTTAAATGTATAAAAGTTAATGTATGTAAAATATCAAATTTTCAAAATAATCAATGAGCCATTTTAGAATGTCTAATAAAACAAAATGACTTGTTGATAAAACTTTGAACATGTTTACTCTTGTGCTTGCCGACTAAATTCAAATTGTCATAGTAAAAAAAATCTGTAAATTATAACGTTAAATAATGTCATTGCTCATTAATTAATAATTTAACCACTATATGTATCTTCTTTGCAAAACATAAAATCAATGAGTTCACTTTTGAATGGTAACTGAAAGTATCAAATTAAAGAAAAAGGGATAATAATTTTTGACTTTATGTTTTGTGAAGATAAGTTTAACAATGTTTCAAATGTTAATAATAATAAAAATTCAAATGTTTAGTACAACCGCGATGGTGACGAGCGGAGACAAAATAGCAAAACAAAAAACTAAGACAAATTTTATCTTGTAACTATGTGAAAGATGAACTGTTTTTATTATTTTTCATTTTTATTATTTTTATTTCAATAAATATCCACAATTTGTTATTCAATTATGTTGTTTGATTGAATTAACTTTTTACTCAAAAAATGATTCACTTTTCTACTAAAAATAAAATTAGAAAAGGTGACAAAAATAAACTAAAAATCCCCACGGATTTTTTATAACTTTTGGTCCTTTTTACAACCGATACGTCGGCCATTTTTTTTTTTATAAATCATAAGATGATGCTCGCCCATGATTCCACCTATTGCCGAAGTTATCAAGATTATCATCATATTAGTAAAGTAAAGTAAAGTTACAGCCTATATATACGTCCCACTGCTGGGCACAGGCCTCTCATTTATGAGAAGATTTGACGACAAGGAAATGTCCGCCGCGCTGCCCCAAAGCGCGTCACATATCATTGAAATATTTTTCCTTATTTCTCAAACATGCAGATTTTCTTACTATGTTTTATTTCACCGTCGAACACGTGGTAAATCAACACTTAAAATTGCAATTAACAATTTCGTTGGTGCCGGCGGGGATCGAACCCGGGTTGGTTGCATACTGCGAAATTTAAAGAGAGCTTTAGCTTAGCTTAGCCCCTGAGCTACATAGCCAATGGAAAACATAAGTAATAATAGAGAAGGCTGATGGTCAGACATCAAATTTTGATAGGCTTTTTTATAGCATTGAGTGACATACGAGCACACAATCCACCTGATGGTAAGTGGATGCTGTGGCCCATAGACATCCACATTTATCCTCAATTAAGAATCATAATGTAAATGCCTTGTCACCCCTGAGGACTAAGATGCAATGCCTCAATTCAAGTATAGAGGGTCTCCGGGTCTCTACAGTCATTATACGAAACACAGCAGCATTACGCTGCTATTTTGCGTTGGTTTTCCGTGAGATCGTGGTCCTACTCCGGTTGAGCCTACCCATTCGTGCTACAACTATAATATAGCTGCAGCGTGACTCTACCGCGAAAAGAAAATAATGAGACTAAGGCTGTAATGAATGAAATAATAGGGAATCCATGTAGGTATCACCAGCCGTATTTGATCATTGTCCACTCAACTACCGAACACATCAGTCAGTCAGTTGTCACCTCATCATCATTCGTCTGACCTATTAAAAGTTCGCTGCTGAAAATAGGACTCCTCAATAGATTACCTCAGAGGGAGTATATTTGCCATAGCCATAATCAGCTTCACAAGTTGGCTACAACAGTATTTTATTTTAATTGAGTTGTTATAAGGCAGATGCCGCTGCCAATCTCCGGTTTCAGTTTCTCACTTAAGCCTTTTACGGGATGATACGGGATAGTTGATAGTCTTGCGTCGCGACTACATTGCCTGCGCAGGAAATATTAGTGCTAAAAGCTTAAATCATAAAACAGGATTTTGCCGAGGTATCTAGGTACCTAGGTTATATACGTGGTAGAGCTACGCTGCAGCTATATTACCTACGGTTGTAGCACGAAAGAGTTGGCTTGACTAGGGAAGGACCACGCTCTCACAAAATAGCAGCGTAAAATAGCAGCTTGAATCTGCTGTGTTTCGTATGGCGAGTGTAGAGAACTAAAGACCAATTTTACTGGAATGGAGGTACTTCATCTGTGCCCTCAAGGGGTGACAACGCATCTGCATTTTGATTCTTAATCGAGGTTAAATGTAGATGCCTACGGGTCACAGCATCCACTTACCATCAGGTGGACTGTGTGCCCGTTTGTCACCCTTATTCATTAAACAAAAGGCATCCTCTTACATATACTTTGTGCTACCTTGTAGCAGAGTATATAATATAATATAGTTCAGTCATGAAAGTAAGTAATCATTGCAACTGTCACCCAGCGGCGGCGTAAGAGTATTCATAGCCTCATTTCATTCCGAGGGTATTGCAAGAGGCGAGTACGACAACGGTCAGAAATGTAACTTGGCTTCCGATAGATGGCCGTGTAACCATCTCGTCAAGACTAAGTGTAAGATACCCAGAATTGTGGCAGGAAGCAGAGTTAAAGTTGTGCAATACAAACCTCATACGTGGTAGAACCATGCACCAGTTATATTAGTAGTATAGTTGCAGCATGAATGGGTCGGCTCGACCGAGAAGGGACCACGCGCTCACAGAATAACAGCGACAAATAGTAGGTTAATGCTGCTGTGATTCGTATGGTCAGTGTAGAGAATCGGACTTCCTTTTTACTGGGAACGAGGCATTCCATCTTAGTCCTCACGGGTGACAACGCATCTGCATTTTGATTCGTAATCGAGGATAGATGTAGACGTCTATGGGCTACAGCAACTACTACCGTCAGCAGGGCTGTGTGTTCGTTTGTCACCCTAGCCTATAAAAAAAACCTGCTACCAAAATTGACTATTAAAACAAATCCTCTTTACAGCAGGAGATACCGATGTCCAGCAATGGACTTACGGTCATATAAAGTAGAAAGAAAGAACTAAACTCGTAGCAGTAATAATAAGACGTGTAGTGGCAACGTAAAAGTATTCATAGCCATAGTGAGATCATAACAGTCAACTAGGTCTTTAGGAGTCATTTCAAATGAGTTCAAACACGATCGTCCTGTCTAGAACCGTCACTGAGATCCTGAACTCACCTCCGGATTGCACCATCAGAAAGGTGAGATTATAATAGTTACTCAGGTCTTTATCAGCACTTTTAAATAAGTTCAAACACAATCGTCCTATCTAGTGCCGTCTCTGAGACCATATACCCTATACTCATCTTCGTATTGCAACATTAGAGAGGTGAAATCATCACAGTCATCTAGGTCTTTATGAGTACCTTTCAAATGAGTCTAAAACAATGGTTCTAAGAAGTGACGTCACTGAGATCCCAAACCCACCTTTGGAGTCCACCATATCTATCACACGCCATCTCGTGCCGACAGAGAGAAACTGAAACGGGAGATATGTTGACTGTTGGGTTAGTGATAGGAGTATGAGGAGTTGTACATAGTGCTGCTCCCATTCGGCCATCATAACGAGGTAACTATAGCAAATATCCCCCCTGAGAGGCAATCTATGGGGGAGGCTTATGTTCAGTAGTGAACTTTCATAGGTTCTAATGATTCCAGTAACAATTAAAATACTCACGGAACGAGATGGTTTGTTGTTCCTGGGTGATGCTATCTCTTACACCATGCTCTTATACAAAATTTGATATACAACATTTAAACCTCTAAGTTCGAAAACTTTATTAAACTAAGATTTTATAAAAAGGATTAATATAATAAATAATTTATGGATGATAATAACCCCTGGGAATGAGGTGATCGCTACTAAGCTGTTTCTAATTTGTTTTGTGTTGTTAATTGTGTAAGATACATGATTGGAAGCTGTTTTTTTTAAAGTCCCACTGGGTTTCTTGTTGGCTCTTATCAAGACAGAGGTTTTTTTCGAACGAGTGACAATTAAACAAAAGAGTGACTTTCAATAAGTAAGTATTATTTATAATCTTATTGAAAGAAAAATTTTCTGTTTCTGTTTAAAACATCATATTAGTAATAGATTATATAAAATCTGGGGCTGCCAATCCGACTGCCAAGTATCGCAACTATGGCCAATCGGGAATATTTGCCATAGTTGCGATGCTATCTATAAGGCAATCCATTCTATTTTTTCTTTCCTATATCGTGGACGCAGTTAAAAAACATAAATTGCACAAGAACCACCCGGATCAATTATTTGTAGGCCAGACAAATACTTGTTCCGTGCGGGATTCGAACTCAGTAGTAACTCAAGTTAAGCCATTGCGCCACGAGGCCTCTAAAACTATGGAGAAGACCGTCAAAACTATGTTGAACGATGGATTTTTATAAGAAATAAAACTTATTGTAAAGCAACGCGTAAGAACAGCACGGAACAGAACAGAAACTTTTTTATTCAATATAGATTATGTGTATATATACTTATAGAAAAATTATTATTTAAACTTATAATATTTGTGTATACTTAAAGAAAATCAATTTTTTAATTTAGCACTGGTTTGGACAAAAACTTCTATCCTGGGAAAAACAAGCAAACACAGTGAGATTTTAAAAAAAATCAACTTACAATCATGTATGTTACAAATAACAACAAAGAACTAAGTAGAAATAGCTTGGTAGCGATCACCTTCCCAGGTGTTATTATCGTCCATAAACTCTTTTATATTATAATAACCCTTTTAATACAAACTTAATTTAATAAAGTTTTTGAACTTAGAGCAGTTCAAATGTTCTATATCAGATTTTGTGTAAGAGCATGGCGTAAGAGAAAGCATCACCCAGAAACAAACCATCTCGTTCCGTGAGTATTTTAATTGTTACTAAAATCATTACAACCTATTAAAGTTCACTACTGAACATAAGCCTCCCCCATAGATTACCTCTTAGGGGGGGGGGGGATATTTGCCATAGTTACCTCGCGCGGGCCTGTGCAATGGGTAGCTCGCCGTCCGTCCGTCTAACGACGACAGGCCGTGTCGACGGCGCGTTTTGTTCCACGCGCGCCTCAAAGAGCTGTCAGCAGAGTGAAGGGGCCCGCAAGGGCCGACGCCTGCCGGGGCTGCGGGCTGTTCGAAAGAGATACCGCGGCTCCGGAACGTAAGGGCACTGAAGGAACACGGATGGTTTTTAGTCAGTAAAAGTCTGACACTCCCTTACGCTCCATCCAGAGCGAAAGGCGTCATTAGATGATTTTCCATCCGAAAAAAAGGGGGGGGGGCGGATATTTGCAATAATTACCACGCTAGGCAAGTGGGTTGGCAAACGACAAATTACATGACCTCCGATAGATGGCGCTTGATGGCCGAAAGTGACCAGCGCTTCGCATAACGCCTCCTATCTAACCCGCCAGTCAAGCTTAGTGAATTATTTAAATTCATCCTAACATGAAATAAGACCAAACTACACAAGATCACGCCAGATGAACGCTACTTACGGACAAGTGAAGGAGTTCAGTCGTGTAGTAACGGTGTAAGCGGATCCACTATCCTGTATGATCCCGTGGGTGTCGTAAGAGGCGACCGAGGGAATCTGAAATAGAAGTTGGACAAACAAATCAGAAAAATTGATGATCATTAAAAAACCTGCGGTTTCCAGCCCGCTAGTCAAGCGTGTCAACTATAGCAAATATCACCCCTATTGGCCAATATATTAGAAAAATCTTCAGCAGTAAATTTTGATGATTTTTTATGGAATAAGGGTGATAAACGATAGCAAATTCCACCTGATGTCAAGTGAAGATTAAGAATCAAGATGCAGATGCGTTGTCACCCCTGAAAACTAAGACGTAATGCCTCGTTGCCAGTAAAAAGGGTTTCCGGTTCTCTACACTCACCATACCAAACACAGTAGCCTAACGAATGAGTGGTTAAATGAAAAGGAATGAAGGTAAAACAAGTCTCATAAGACTAAGGTTAATCTTATAAAACTCTTATAAGATAATAGGTCACACACTATGGCTCGGTGACGTATTGTAATCATTTGTGGGCCGTAGGATCTAATCTCGGGCGGAATAAGTTAGTGTTGTTGAGTGGCACCTCTATAATTGTTCCGGATCCTGTTTGTCCTCGTTAAAAGAGAAAATCCTATTGTAGTGGTAACATTTTTCTTCTAATAGATGTTAATCTTATAAGAAGAACTTATGGCCTCATGACTCTGATTACTGGCTGGCAACTACGCTCCGTGTTGCTAGTTATAACATATGTGACAGATGTTTTCTTTTCAAAATCCTTTTAAGTGTTGCTCAGCGAGCAACGGAGAAAGAGGTTCGGAGTTTCTCTGTGGGATAAAAGCCTTAATGATGATATCTACAATAGAATTTGAGGAACCGGCATAGCCCGACGGAGCAATAAGCTGAAGTGGCAGTAGGTAGGCCTTATAGTCGGTAGGATGGGCCTCCCTACTCTAACAACCTGATATAAGATAACTAGGAAATCGAGGAATTCCATCTTAGTCCTTACGGGTGACGACATATCTGATTTTTGGTACGTAATCGAGGATAGATGTAGATGTCTATGGGCTACCATAGACATCTACATCTACAAGCAATCAATTACCATCAGGTGAACTGTGTGCTCGTTTGTCACCCTATCCTATAAAAAAAGATATATAACTTAACTTCTTTCTCTTCCTTCCACTATCCGAAAACCAGACACTCGACCAGTCTTGTTCCTTTTGTTTTTCACATGCCATGCATTCGAATCAAACACTTTGCTTCGCAAGAAGAGCAAAGGAGGAGAATAATTAGCCAGCATCTGTCTTTTACAATGTGGGAGTATTTTACATTCGATTACAAGTGGGAGTCTTCAAGGCAAGAGTAGTCTTTTGTAAGGCTAAGACGGTGTGATTAATCATCTAGGGCTTCCTTTTCACTTACCATCAAATTCTTGTAAAGCACTGGCTTCCATCTCCTTAAAGTAAAAAGTAAAGTTACAGCCTATATACGTCCCACTGCTGGGATCAGGCTTCCCCTCATTTCTGAGAGGGTTTAGGGCAAGGAAGTGTCCCGACGCGCTGCCCAGATGCGTGTTGACGAACTTCACATGTCTTCGAAATATTTTTTTTTCTTATTCCTCAGACATGTAGGTTTCCTCACGAAGTTTTCCTTCACCGCCGAGCACGTGGTGAATCAGCACTTAAAATTGCAATTAACAATTTCATTGGTGCCGGCGGGGATCGAACCCGGGTTACTCGCGTTCTGTTATATTTACAGCGAGCGTTAACCACTGAGCTACCACGGCTCTATCCATCTCCTTAATCTTCATTAACCCGTTAAAGACTACAGCTCGACAAGAGTCTCTCCGTTTGAAAGGAGCATTTGCCTTAAACGTCACGCTTGATTCCGACATTTGAAGTACTAGACGTCTCGCGCCTAGGACGTTGTTCTTCGAAGTTTTTATTTATTTATTCAAAATATTTAAAAAAAACTGTTACACAAAAAATTGCCCTCCAACCGAAACCACACACGGATTTTTTTGCTGGTAGTCTATCAAATATAAATTACTGATGGTAAATTTGTATACTTATTGACAAATCACTATATTGTATAAATATATCACTTATATAATTTGTACCATGTGTATAATCAGTGAACATACATGATGAATCAATATTGTATGTTGTTTGTCGATTGGTGACAGTTGTATTAGATATGATATTTCGCCGCGTACCTAGTTTTGAGGTAGTTTGCGATTTGGTGAAGATGATGGCTGACCCAACAATTACGTTATTCGTCACATTTATTATCAACCGACTTCAAAAAAGGAGAAGATTCTCAATTCGACCGTATTTTTTTGTGTGTTACCTCAGAACTTTTTTCTAGGTAAACACATTTAGATGATTCTATTTTTTTCAAAGCATAAGGAAAGAAGTTTAACAGTGCGTAATATTGCGTACTGATGTTTGAGAAAGAAATTATTCCTTAAATAAAGATATTTATTGACTTCAGTTTTATCAAATAATTCGATATAAATATTCGATCATTAAAGATATTTTCATTTATTAAACTTGATATAAATATTTGAAGATCCAAGATATTGTGTACATAGTGAGTATTATTTTTATAATATAAGACTTATAGTAGATGCGTGTACTTACCTAATAATAACTGCTAAATATTATGCATAATATTAGTAGTGAAGTATCTTTAATTGTCTCCGACATAAATGTAGATAATAAAGCGTTTTTCTTTATGCATTTATATTCATAACTTAAGGAAACATTGTTTCGACAATTAAGTAGATATTAAAATTCATATTGTGTAGGTATAGTTAGCCTCACGGTCAAGTATTATTTTAATATACAAATGAAATACGAGCATTTTAATTTAATAGAGAAACTAACAACTTTCAATTTGTTTCTAATTCGGATAAACAAATGGCTGAAACTTTTCGTTTTAGAGAAAGTAGTTTTAACACAATATTGATATAGCACTTTTAGTCGTCAAAGAAATTAGAAAATAAAATCTTGAGACTCACATATTAATTTTGTTTTCGGTTTTCGGATATTACAAAAGTAAGATAAAATTCAATATTAACTCTCTATTTTCCGTGGCGTTAACAAGGCTTTTTAAGCTACGAGTTAGTAAGATTTACTATCTTCTGCTGTCACTTACAATCAAGTGAGATAGCAATCAGGCACTGGCAGATAATAGTTAAAAAAAGTCACACGGCTCTTGCTTGGGCCATTTTCCGGCTTGCATTTTGTTTACCGTTCACTTTAGTTGTTAATATGTTCCTTATTCCGAATACGCTACTCTCCCTTTTGAAGTTAGAACTTCATGCACAGCTTTGGTTCGGGAAAACCATGGTAAGCAACAGTGAATACACCCTAGCTGACGCGTAATTTAGCACTATTATACCAGAAGTCAATTTAGAATTATATTTAGGAACCCTTCAATTTCTCAGGCCGATGTGTTTAATAATATAATTTTACAGCATCTTAAGTAGAGATACTTACAATGTGGGCGCTTATTTGCCTCAACCTTTTATCTCATACGAAGGTCGAATTCAGTTTCATAAATACAAGAAAGGCTTAAAGGAAATAAGGAAGGAAAATAATATGACAGAAATGCTTTATTCATGCAAAATAACGTACGTTAGAATGTTACATGTACATTATAGCTAATTATAGGGTTAGCCATGTAGTCGATAAACTTTTCACGCCAATAGAAAGATAAATCTCATTGCCGCCGATGAATAGCAGTACCAACCATTTTGTATTTCCAGATTTAAACCCATACCGTATGGCGATGGCAACAGGGTCAGTGGTACGAGACATTAAATCCAAGCCGATCATATGTTATAACAATTTTTTTAAGGAATATTAATCACCGTGTGAGCAATGTAAGATAATCCACTACCTTATATTATCACCCCGTTGGTGTCGTAAGAGGCGACAGGAAACTGAAACAAGAGATCGCCAGCAGTATCTTTCTGATAATAGCTTAGTAATAACAGTTTAGGAATATAATAAAAAATTACGGTTGCCAACCCACCCGCCAATCGTGGTAACAAGGCAAATATCCGCCTATCCTAATGGGGAGGCCTAAAGGGGACTTTTAAATGGGTACAAACTTAGCAATAATAAATCAGCACACAGTTTTCATGCCGTGACCCATAGACTTACATCTCTCCTATATTTAAATTCAAAATGCAGATGAGTTTTACCCCTAAAAACTAAGATAGAACGCCAGTAAGTATAAGCGCATAAGTTTCGTGTGCTGAGTGTAGAGAACCGGACAGCCTTTTTACTGGAAACGAAGCATACCATTTTAGTCCTCAGGGGTGACAAGCATCTACATTTTAAATCTTAATCGAGGATGTACGTAACATGTATATGTAGATATCTATGGGCCATAGCATCCACTTACCATCAGTTTGACTTTGTGCTCGTTTATCATCCTTACATTATTAAATAAAAAATGTCTTCCTTATCCCGAAGTCTTTTCACTTACTTAATTGGCACAACCTCGAAAAAATAACAAAAATCATTCCACCGGGGTTTTAGTTTAATCATAAATTTCTTCTTCGCTGATTTCCCGGATATAATATATATAGGCTGTCTATTATACAGTCCTTACTGTGGCTATATACCAAATTTAAGCATCATGCATAGTAAAATAGAACGTAAAATTTTAAATCACGTTTAAGGCACGTGAACTAGAAGTTACATAGAACGATAATTAATTTATGAAAATTCTTAAACAATTTTTTTTAATTTTAGTTTATTTAGTCTAAATTTACTTTAAATTATTGTCAATTTTAAAAAAAATCTTTATGAAATTATAAAAAGTTCTTGATAAAATTTTTAAAACAATAGTTATGAATAACAGTTATTATAATACGCCACTTTTGTATTTCCAACTAACTACTACAAATCTATTTGAGTGTTTGGCTGATGGAAATGTAAGAATGGCAGTTGTGACCAAACATGAACTAAAGTTAGATTCGCCATTGTGGCGATTCAAAGTACGTACCTATTAAAGGTAAAACGAAATGATATATTTAAACAGAAAAGTGCTATGGCTTGTAAAAGTTTTTGTTCAACGCCTAGCGACATCTAGTGATGAATAGCAAAAATAAGGTATTAGATACGTACACCCGAATGTTACGTGGTTTGAAACATTTAAAGATACTATTTATACCCACTCCAAAATAAAATAAAAAAATTTATAAAATGGATTGCTACTATGTATGATATATGTGTGTATGAAGATTTCCAAATGTTCTAACTTTATCAGTAGACTTTTAACAGAAGAAGAATAATGTACCAGTCATAACAGTCTTTGTAAATAACGATTAGGTGTAAATATATTTTTCATAAAGCCAATAAATAAAAGTAGATATCATATAATATACTAAATGATAAACAATTATTAATACTAGTACACGACTAACATTGTACATTAAAGGTCAAATAGTTGCATGTTGTGTACCTACATAGTCCATATGTTTACCACATCTGATTTGCGAAAATTATTTGCACAATAAATTAAATCATTACTTTCGTAATTAAGCAAATCAATTAATTTATGAACAAAAGTTAAAATAAAATTACATTTGTCATGTCAGTCATTATTATTTTATAATTATGTAAGAGAAAGAAAGGAAAAGAGTACTTAGTTTATAGAACATTAAATAAATATAAAAGTTTAAAATGCGGTTATCTCAGCTTTAGGCAAAAAGACTCCATTCATTTAAAGTTTTTTACATCATAAATGCATTTTAGTAATAGCCAGCCTTTATGTTTGGTTTTAAATTTACAGGCTTCTGTTTTTTCTTTAATGCTTACCGGAGGTTTATTAAAAATATTTATATTCATCGCGTAATAACTCTTTTAATAAAATGCTGTTTTCGGTATACGGTCCAAAATAAGGGTATCAACTTTTTAATGACAATAACCCCTGGAAATCAGGTGTTCGTTACCAAGCTATTTCCAATTTGTTTTGTGTTGTTAATTGAGTAACGTATATGATGGAAACTGTTATTCTTTAAAAAAAAGTGCCGCTTGTATTCTTGCTGGTTCTTCCTAGGACAGGTATTTTCCGAACCAGTGGGAAATTAAAAATGAGAAGGTATTCTCTCCCACTCTACCTTTAGGATAAACAGAGATAAACATAATCTGCGGTAGTGCAGCAAAAAATAAACAAAAATCATATATATATATATATATATATATATATATATATATATATATATATATATATATATATATTATATACCTACATAAAATCTACAGATTTCGTCAATTATCAACAGAAATTATATAAGTACCTGCGGGTAATATGGCTTGTCAGGTAATATGGCCTAAGTAATAAAAATCGTATTTATAATAACCACTCCCGCTCGAGGAGGTAACAACAGACTCCTATTACACAATAATGTCTCTACAAGTATGCAGAAACGCGCTACCACGCGGCGTGCCACCAGAGCTGCAGTATCTATCATAACTTCATAAGATACGAGCGCACTGCACCAATAATAAAAATCAGTTTGAATAAACCTTAGGTATGTTTTGTAATATTACACTTAGCTATCTAAAATCGTTATATTTATCTTTGTGAATAAATGCTTTGTTGATCTTGAACGTGTCGTCGTCAATTTTTTTTTAAATTTAGCATTTCTTATTATACTTGGCCGGCGGTTATTATGGTCTATTAAATTCCCCTCCTCCCCCTCTTCGTGTTCCCCTCCCTTTTCGTGTGTAGTTTTTTTTTTTGTTTTATAATGTATTTTATATCGCATTTAAAATGTGATAAATACTAATAAATCGTATGCTTTTATTACTAAACTAATGTCGTAGTCAGAAAACGACCTGGTTTCAGCTGTACAAACAATATAAAATAAATTGTGTCGAAGAATTATGGCTTTGACATTAGAAGCTATTAAATTACGTGTAAATTATTGGTCCTGCGCCTTAGCTCTCTCGGACCGTGTCAGATTGCGATTCGATTATTGTGAGGGAATAGAGAGTGCACCAGTGCTTGCGCATACATTTGGACACTATAATTCTGTACTGTGCACATAGGCTAGTCTCTGTGGAGACAAAACAATCAACCCAACAATCAACCCAACTCTCAACTCAACCTAACACTCATCTAACTCGAGACATTACTGCCGTACTGATGATAATCAAGAGGAGTGAGTTTGTTTGTCAGTTTTTTCATCAACATTACTTGAACTTTAGGTCTTAATTGATGCATTCATATGATTATTGATCACAGATATTAAATATATATTACGTATAGTTTGTTTAATGATTATTTTTCTTTATTATGGCAAATGTTACAATTTTTCGTTCATACTTTATAGAAACTGTATTAAGCCAATGATTTTTATTAAAATTTTAACACTTTTTTTTTAATTTATCTTAGGCCTTATTAGCCGCAGATACTATATATAGAACCGAGAACACTAGCTGGGTTAAATACTTATATATTTTTATGAATGTGATAAATGAAAAATATTGATAAACACTTGATGCTTCTGCATGATGTTTATCAGCCGTTATTGTCTCCTTAAATTATATTTCCACTTTAAAAGTAGATGCGGCCTCCACCAATGTTCTTATTCCGAGGTATACTGCTGAATAGTGATTTGATAGATTGCTTTTCAGGGTTGTTTTTATTCGAGTTGGGTGCTGTAGTAACCAAGTTAACGTTAATGTCTAAAACTAAGTTATAATTAAACACGATTAAATCCGTAAATCAGTTTTATTCAATGCTTAGTATTCGTATTCGTACTCGAGCAGTGGATTTGAACCCACGGCTTTGAGTTTGCAGACCGCGCCTTTGACTATTATGCTACTGTCGCTTTAATTGTTGATATTTAGAATTTCTAATGATGTATTGGTGCAAGCGCTTCTCTTCACTCTTCAGCCTATAAATCACAACAGTTAAATAGGCTTTATTTTTTCTAACTTACTAATTAGTACTTTTCTTAAGTATATAAATTAAAATAAAATATAAAACATTACCTTGTGCGTGTTAAAAAATACAAGTTTTTTTTGTATACTTTATAAACATATTAATACTGTTAAAGGCTATTAAAAGTTTCTTGCTAAGAATAGGCCTCTCTTATATTTGCCATAGTTGCCACGCTTTAGAAGAGCGTGAAGCAGTTTTTTTTTACTTTTTAGTTATTATTAGTAACAGGCTGCTCCACGTTCCTTGGATAGTTTTTCTCCGTCAATTGTCAGTACACGGTCAATTCATGTGCTCGATTCAAATGTCATGCTACATGAGCAAACTGTGTTCAGTCTCCGACAGCACATTTATTTTCCAATTGCTATCGAACGTGCTCGGAGATGAATAAGAAGAAGTGGATTGTAAAAACATTTCAAGAGTATGTGAAGTCACCCACTTCACATTAGGGCAGTGCGGCGGAAATTTCTTTACTCTTTAACCTTCTCAGCAATATGAAGAAATCTGTTCCGTACGATAGGACGTATATAGATTGTTAGGTACTTTTATCTTCATCATCATAATTACAGTCTATCATAAGTCCACTGCTAAACAAAATACTCCCAAAAACCGTTCCTAAGCCACCTGCATCCATTGATTTCCTGCATCTCTTACCAGGTCTTCATTCGATGTAGTGCGGGGCTGTCTTACACTTCGCTTACTGGTACGATCTTCATTACAAGGTCTAAGACGCAGAGAAACTCATAGCTCTCTTAATAACTCGCTGACTGACTTTGAGTTTCCTCATACAGTTAACGGTGAAAGACCACGTCTAAGATATTGGATTCTTTATACGTGGTATTGCAACGCTACAACTATATTATGGTTGTACCACGAATGAATCGACTCGCTCGATGGACCACGCTCTCACAGAACCAGTGTCAAATAGCAGCTTAATGCTGCTAGGTTTCGTATGGTGCGTGTACAGAACTGGAGACCCCTTTTACTGGAAATCGGGCATTATCTTTGTCCTCAGGAGTGACAACGAATCTCCATTTTAATTCTTAATCGATGATAAATGTAAATGTCTATGGGCCGCAGCATCCACTTACCGTCAGGTGGACTATGTGCTAAATTGTAATCCTTACTCTATAAAAAAATATTCATTGGTCACGCGCTGGTACTTCAGCACTTCACTATACTATAATCTGCTTTCAGTACTCATTAGGGGATGGTTGACCATAAGGGAGCACGTTGACTTACTGTCAATAACTCGATCTACTCAAAATACCTAAAAAGTGTTGCCTCATCTGACTAGATGCGAGGAACTACTTTATTCCCTCGCTCAGTTACCGGGAGCGTGGTATTGAAGCCACGTTGTTCAGGAGGAGGAACATATTTTCGAAAAACAAATAATGTGAGTAGTTATTTTTCTCATAATATTTTTGGAATAACGCCTAAATACTCGTTGCTATTTACTGTAATTTAAAATAAAAGTTTGATTTCTAATCTTTTTCTTAGGTATAATAATTTTTTTAATTAGTTCCACTTTTGAAGCACATGGTATGTGGTTATAAATTAAAAAGCTACTCGGGGCTGGTAGATCAACTTACTTCGGGGCTGATCGACCACCTAGTCAACCTGGGGTAGGTTGACTAGGTGGTCGATATAGTGGTCTGGATATACTTAACATGGAATGAAGTCAGTTTTTTTTTCAGTTTATAAATACAAGTTGTTACAGAACCATGCGAACGTACAAAAGAAAAACTTATCGAGGAAGTACACTCAAAGATGCTTTCGACAGAGCGTTTTTTATATTAATATACCATATAAAACACTTCAACTCAGCGTGGTAAAAATGAAGAAAATCTTAGAAAGTAATCTGGAAATGACGAGATCTAAATTTGACTTTAAATTCGAAATTGATTTTGGAGAGTCCTGGCTACACTAAAAATAAGCAAATATTTATTGAAGAGAGATACCATAAGATGTTAACTGATATTTGTTACGGATTCACACTCCCTATGAAAAAGGAAAGTTTACACTACTTACACCTGAAAAAGAAAATGTTAAGTAACTCAAAATAAACAACAATCCTGTAAGAAGCTAAACAATAAAACAAAGAAATCAAAGATAATAGAAGGAAAATTTAAAGGGGTAGTGGAAAACGGAAAGAACAAAGCTGTTTATGAGAGAAATAATAGAAATAATGACGGAGAAGACAAAGGTGATGACGATGATACATATTGTTTAGAGTGCGCTAAATTTTATATAATAGTATTTCTGAAGAGAAATGTATTCAGCATACTAAGCGCAAGTTGAGTTTTAAGTAGGTATTTAGTTCACAAATGTTAAAATGTATGATTTTAACATTTGTGAACTGAATACCTCTTTATTCTAATTTATTATGTAAAGTTTAGTATGTATATATATTATTGTATTGTCATGTTCATTTAAATTATCAGGAAAATTTCGTTTCGATTATAAAAAAGTGATAACTACAAATACTTTTTTTATTTTTATCCTATTTATTCCTATAATGTGTACTAATTATCTCATAGGTCAACTTACCCCTAGTGAAAAGTCAACCAACCCCGGGCATGGGGTAGGTTGACTAGTATTTCGTGTTCTACAAAATGAAGCTTGTGCAATGTATCATAATTGAAAGCTAGCCTTTTGTTAATTTTTTTAAAGCTGAATAGTTTATCTATCATATGTAATGGTTTTGACGATAGTATGCACTAAAACAAAGAAAATACAAGCGTCTTTACTGAAATTTGGTCAACCATCCCCGGTCTCCCCTACTACTTTACGTTGTAGTTTCTTGATAAGATTATTCTAGAATAATAATATATAATTAGCGTATGAAATGTGTTGATAAACTATTAGGAAGTCCAGAAAATTTAATAGCTCCTGGTTTGCTATTATTTCTCTTACTAAAAAAGAATCAAAATGCAGATTCGTTGTCACCACTGAGCACTAAGATGGTATTATAGTAAAAAAGGGTCTCCGGATCTCTACACTCACCATAGGAAACACAGCAGTATTAAGCTATTATTTTACGCTGGTATTCTGTGAGAGCGTAGTCCTTCCCCGGTCGAGCCAAACCATTCGTCTTACAACCATAATATAGCTGCAGCGTGGCTTTACCACGTAAAAAAAATTATGAATTTCCTCCAAATTAAATTAAATTAAAAATTATTTCTTATTGATTATGGCATAATAAATATGTAAAATACTTATTTTGGGAAAAAAGGGCAACTGCTAATGGTCTCGTTTAAGAAGATTTAGGTATTCTATGTATGGTATATATATATGAAGTACTTATACTGACGGCCATTTATCGGAGACCAAAGCTTCTGACATTTTTCATAAGTCGCCTTTGACGTTGTCTTTGAAATGATATAACGTGGTGGAGACACGCTGTAGCTATGTTATTACCGCAGGACGAATGGGTCGATTCGACCGGGGAAAGACCACGCTCTCACAGAATACCAGCGTAAAATAGCAGCTTTATGCTGCTGCGTTTCGTATGGTGAGTGTAGAGAACCGGAGATCCTTTTTACGACCTGCAAAACACTCAGATGTGGATGTCTACGGGCCACAGCATCTACATTTTTATTGTTGGTCGAGGATAGTTAGATGTCTATGGCGGGCCATCTGATCGTTTTTCACCTTTATTATACTTTCTCTTGGGATGAATTATTTATTACTTGCTTTAAACTAAACACACTATTATTACAGTTCTTTTTTAATTAATTCCCTCAAAACGCTAAACATTCTCTCTTCGATAATTTTACTTCTACCTGTGTTTTCTTAATCTCATTTCTTTACCTTGATTAATCCTAATTAGACTATACTTAAATATTCAGTAAATGTGTAGGATGCATGTCTATGACTTCTTTAACTTTAATTAAAAAAAAAGGAATGAAAAGGGGTGGATTATTCTTTTTTGCCGCCATTATAAGTAGTACTTAGTTGTTACTAGTGAAATAGATTTATAGTAGTAGAAATTTGACTATAAATCATTAAAATTTTAATTTATTTTAGCTTTCTGCATTTCTTCCCCATAAGTTTAACTATGCCAAATCTCACTCTTCTCCGCGCGGGTAATATGCTTAAAAGGGGTAGGTATAAAGTTTTCTCATCACGTATTAATGTATAGTATTATAAAGTGAGTTCAAGAAGTAGGAAATAGATCATTATATTATAAGGTAGATATTATATTGGTAGAGGAGCTATTCAGTTAGTTCGGCAGATCTAATGTGATAGTTTACATTATTAAATGTTGATGTACTAAACACTCAAAAAAAGGTAAAGAAAACATCGTTGAGAGCATCTTGCATGCAAGATAATATCTTTTAATATAATATAAAGTCAAAAAATATTGTTACATTTAGCTTTGGAATTTAAAAATGGGAACTAAAAGCCAAGCAGTATCGATATTCGCTAAGTAACTAGAATATATTTTAGTACCCACTCTAATATTTTTATAACAAGTTAAACGAAATTAGGAAAAAATCGCTTAAAGACAAAATAAGAAAAGTTACTTTTATTTTTATATATAATTGTACGTTTTCCTTTTTTGGATATAATAAAAAAGCTAATAAGTTTAAAATGAAATTAAATCAGACTAAAATTGCGGCAGCTTAAAATATACTTGTAAGGTTTGCTCAATACTAATGTTTTCATAAAAATGTTACTAGTTGTTAGCGCGCCATCTGTTGTTGGATAGCCAAATCAATTATTATGCATATTTCAATGCAATACATATTCTTTATTCTTTTTTATTGTATTGTTATATGTTTTTGTTTACGTAAGAATAAAAATTAAAATTGTTGTTAAACAAATTTCAATTAAATCCAAGCCAAGCAATTCTTTTTCTATTTTTCAAGGAAATTCCTTCATGTACTTTATCATTGAAAAATCACGCAAAATACATCCTTACTATAAAATTTAATTTTTATGTTTTCGTGGCCATACATTGATCCAATTCGAAATTGAAGAATTCCTATGATCCAATAAGAAATCTTTAAATGATACCTATTCAAACATTGTGGTGTATTATTGGTTTTCTCTATGTTAGTACATTGATAATTCAACAGATGTCGCGGTAATAGTAACAAATACGTTTTGATATAGATGTCGTTTTTGCTTACCTTACACATATTCAAATGTAACTATTTCCAAATATATTATACGCCGCATAAAACATCAGCTTCTTAATATATTTATTAAATGCTTGAATTATAAAATAAATGAACCGGTTATTTCTCTTTTAAAATTACGAATGCCTGCGGAAATTTGACTGCATAGACTGTCCAAAGAGCAATATGATTCCTACAACTGCATTGCGCCATAATAGTTATTAATGAAGCACCGAAGTTGTCATGTTTCCTACATTATTAAACAGCGTGGTCAGACTCGGGGGAGGCTGGGAGATAAAAGTTTCAACATCACTCTAATTTTCACTGTAATTTGTGGACACCAGTCAGAGGATTTCCTTTCGTAGTTGTGTGGAATTGCGGCATAAAATTCTGCAGCGGATATTTATTACGCTTTCTCTTCGGGTGGACATTTTAAAATATTCTTGTATTCAAAGAGATGTTAGAGTAATGGATGTAAGTAATGGGACTGCCCGTCATTCAGAATTTTATATATATTTGTAGTCTAATAACAAAAATTAAATGAGTAAAATACCTGGTACTATCATTAAGGTTTATAAGAGTAATATGGTCACATTAAGCTTTGCCGCCATATAACCCTAAAACTTTGAAATGTTGGAGGAGGACAAGGACAAAAACACGAAGTCCCATACTATAACTAATATATTAAGAAGAAAAAAATAGCAAACAAGCTCTGGAAATAATTAGGAACACTTCGAAAGACCAACCTAATATAAACTAACGACCCTACACAATACTAAAATCGACTAAAATGTTTACTATAATGTAAAAACCCAGAAACAAAAAAAAAAAAATATACACACAAAAAAGGCTGGGTTTAGGGAAGAAAAAAAAACAAAAAAAACCACAACAAACACACCCACCCCCCTATTTAATTAATTTAAAACAAAATTATTAAATTTTTTTTTTTAATTTTTTTATTTAAAACCAATGGCACATAACAGCGAAATTCGTACATTTTTAATTTTTATTATTTTACATTAATGTACATGTACATATAGCTAAAATAGAAGATAATGTTTTAGTACCTATTTTGGTATGTATTAACAAAAGGGAATGAAACTAACATTATACTAAAGTTGCTGTGCCATAGATGTGCACGAAAAATAAAACCATTTGTGTTCTAATCATCACCGTTCCTACACTTTTTGAGTCTAAGTAAGCCATACTCCCATGGGAAGTCGTTAAATTCTTGTCGCAAAAGGCAACCATGCGAGATGAAAGTGCACAAAGATCTGATGGAATCCGATAGATGGCAGTATAACCATCTCGTTTACGCCAGATATAAAATACCTTTACCCGCATCGGGGAGCAACGTTCAAGGTGTGAGACGTCTGGTACTGTGATCAGTAATCAAATTAAAGGGGAATCTTATCTATTACTGGATACGACCAAGTTGTGAAAATGGTCATTTCCTGAACAAGTATTTAATATTCCTTTTAAGGATGACGCAAGTTTGTGAAAGCAGACCCGTTACCTTCTTACATTGATAGCTGCTTCTTCGACAGTTTGTGGCCCGTTAGTTCATATCCGAAATTTTAGGCGGATTTCCAGCCACCAGTGGATCGCCAGAACCTCGACCATCTATGCAGGTAAAGTGAGAGAAAATTTTCGTCTTCCACTCGTGTAGTAGGTAATTCACAGGGACTGAGAGGCAACTGAAAATTGACATATAAAATTTTGCTGTACGGCCAAAAGCCGATCGAAAGGGGAGATAAAGATTTTAAGCTGTAATGTAACATACATTCTATACTTTTTCCAACATTTTTTTATCCAATCTCAATTATTTTGCCAGTGATGATCTATGGAATCAAGACATAGTCCTGCTGACCGTATAAGCAAGTTGAAATTCGTCCAACGAACTTCGACTATAGTACGTGAGTGTAACATGGTCATCCGATTAATATGGTATAGATGGCTCTGTGATACGATAGCTCTTCATCCGTCAATCAAATAATAAAGGGTGAAAAGGGCGATGCTTTATAGACACCATTTTGACAAATGGTATTATAGTAAATATTTTAGTATGATGTAATGTAGTGTAGTTAGTTTTCTTAAGTAGATTTTTTGAAGTTTTGGGTTGGGTTTAATTTTGTTAATTAAAGGATCCCAAGCAGATGGAAGCACCCATCCATCTTCTTTATTGAAATTAGGATGTTTTTTAATTTCAATAGCCTCGCGAATCATCCTTGGTAAGAATCGGTGTTCTTTTGCGAGGATTTGTGGTTTATTAAATCAGATGTAATGGTTGGAACGATTTTGAACATGTTTACAGACTGCAGACTTCCCGAAGCGTCGGTGCTTCACGTCAGCTATATGTTTTTTCACGCGGGTTTTTATGGATCTTTTTGTTTGGTCTATGTATATGTTTTAAAAATTGTTTATAAGTACTGTATATGTGTATTTAGTAGCTGTTATTTGGACATTACAAACAGACAATTAAATTTTATTTACTTGTATGTATACTCCATTGTAACTGTAAGTACTATTGAGACTCCTAACCTCAAGCAATTCTAGGATGTCTGTAGTGATCCTTATCAGTATTCAGTACAAAAGATTCAAGTCCCTACTCTTCCAATAAGAATAAATCTAATAAGGGTTCGCTTGGACACCCTAAGCATTAATGCTGACCGGCGTTTGGTTGACCAATAGGCATTCACGAGGGGCTCGACCCCGCCTGCCGGCTGGACAATGCAGGACAATATTGAGTGAATTATTATAGTGTGTTAAAAGTAGGGGTATATTAGAGGCAGGACGCACCTACGCCTTAAATTTCTCAGTACGCCAGCAAAATACGGAGCTACCTGAGTTCGATTCCCTGTGCTGGCTCTATTCAATTTTGTTTTCGTTAAATTTTTAAACATAAGTATGAAAATATTTTAAAACGATTGATAAAGATTTTTTCGTAATTAATTAAATTGATTACATATTTTTGCACGAGTACTGCAAATTAGTCTTATGGAGGCAACACACGGTCGGTTCAACTGATCATTCCAACTGATCAGTTCAAACTAAATCTGTTGATATTTTTTTAAATATTGAGTTTTCGATATATCGATTATTATAAATATATCAATATCGGAGTTTTATATATACTCAAGTTTAATTATCGATATATCGAAAACCCAATATTTTAAAGAATATCAACAGTTTTAGTTTGAGCTGATCGGTAGGAATGATCAGTTGAACTGACCGTGTGTGGCGACCATTACGGTGAAAACTCATGACGATAATACGAGAACTGCTATGAATATGTATGTATGTGAATCTTTGTGTACTCATTTAATACTCAAAGATGTGAATAGCTGTTCCCCGCGACTTCGCTCACGTGGAATTTGTTACGATTGAATTTTATGGGTTTTATTTTACTCGGAACCCGAATTCTTTTTATTGGAAGTAGCCTAAGCTACTTCTTATAACATCAGCTATCTGCCAGTGACAGTCCCGTCGCAATCGGTCCAGCCACTTTGGAGATTAGCCGGAACATACAGACAGACACATAGACAAAAAAAATGTTTTTTTTTTAATAAAACTATTATTTACGAATATTATCGCGTTTAATTACAACTTTAATTAATGTTAATTATCACGACGTTTTTTTTATTATACGTACCGTATTTACTTTCACATGCATTTGGTAAAAAGCTGTCACTTTGACATTACAAACAGACATTTATATTTTATTTTTATGTGTATGTAATGTATGTTTTAAAAACTGCATTGTTTCTTTCTTTCTTTCAAAGAACTAAAACGACGGTTATATCAAGTAAAATAAAATGCAATTAAATTCGTTGTATTCAACTTTTAGACCACAGAAATTAGAATATGCATTTAAAATGCTAGTAAATTATATGTTTGGTGAATTATAACATGAGGTACTTAATTGTCCGATAAAACATGAAATTGGCCAAACCGAATTGCATATTTTTTATCAGAAAATAGCAATGTATATAGGACTTAAAGGAATGTTTGTTTTTGTGTCCTTTTGTGAAATGTGAACTTTTGTCTATCTTTGTTTTATCTGTATAAATATAATAAACAATACAAATAAAGACCACACAGAAGACCTTAATATAAAATATTTTAAAAAATCGGTGTCGATACAATGGCAGTACGTTGGCGAGGAATTTAAATATGTAGCTGAATACAGGAACTGCCAATATGCAAAATTAAGTAGGTACATATCTTCCGTTGAGATATATCGAAAGATTTCTAGTATGGGCCCTTTATAAATGCTGTTCTAGTCGCTCATATCGATACAGTTCTTAGAGCCACGCAGCAGCTATATTACGGTTGTAGCACGAATGGGTCGGCTCGACCGGGGAAGGACTACGCTCTCACAGAATACCAGCGTAAAATAGCAGCTTAATACTGCTGTGTTTCGTATGTAGAGATCCCAAGACCTTTTTTAATAGGAAATGAGTAATTCTATCTTAGTCCTCACGGGTGACAACGCATATGCATTTTGATTCATAATAAAGGATAAATGTAGATGTTTATGGGCCACAGCATTAAATTATCATCAGGTGGACTTGTGCTCGTATGTTACCCTTATCCGATAAAAAAACGACATAAGAGAATCCATGATGACGGTGGACGGGAAGCGACTAAGTGAAGTGCCAGAAAAAACTTGTGCCTTCTGATAGATACATTTTACTAGACATTTTACTAGTTAATCACATTCATTTTCCGTCAAATAATTCGTCTGGGTAAGTAACCACCCTATCTTGGTGGCGCCAATTCTGCCACTAAATATCAGTGGCTGCTTTGCTGCTCTCCGATCTGAAGGTATAGAGAGCGAATGTGACTACATGCTAGCAACGGTAGCCTGCCATCAGGTGAACTGTTAGTTTGTTTGTCAATACACTTTTGTAATAAAAAGACCATCTTGTACACGTCACACTTAAAATACCAAAACAGTGTCAAAGGAGCGAGATTTCCTGGTACTCTGATTGAAAATCCATCTGCCACGTGTAACGATCATAGTTAACAAACCTGCTTATTGTTGAAGAAACCCTTGTTCAATAGTAGATTGCTGCGGGCATAGACTGATTATTGACAAGTGGTAAATTAAAAAAATTTGTACAACCGATTTCAATACGAATCAATGTATCCGAAGTCAATTTAATACGCATTATTAAAGATAACTTAAAAAATACTGGTCAGATCTTGATTAAATTATATACCGGACCACACGAGAAGTATCAGCTTTCCGATAAAAAAAGAATCATCAAAATTGGTTCACGCAGAGATTTTATGAAGAATGAGAGAATTTATGAAGTTACCTACACACATTCAAAAAATAAGAACATACAGTAGAATTGAATACCTCCTGATTTTTGAAGTCGATAAAAAAGAGACTTAATAAAATTTATACGGGGTGTAGAGTCACACTGCAGCTATATTATGGTTGTAGCACAATTGGGTCGGATCGACCGGGGAAGGGCCACGCTCTCACAGAATACCCGCGTAAAATAGCAGCTGAATGTTGCTGTGTTTCGTATGGTGAGTGTAGAACTCCGGAGACCCTTTTGTACTGGAAACGAGGCATTCCATCTTAGTCCTCAGGGGTAAAAACGCATCTGCATTTTAATTTTTAAGTACTGATAAATGTAGATGTCTGTGGTCCAAAGCATCCACTTACTATCAGGTGGACTGTATAAAAAAATAAAAAACAACTTCAATACGACCGAGTCAATGTATTCTAAGTCAATTTAATATGCATTATTTGAGAATAAATTAAAACTACTGGTCAGAACACAAGAAGCACCAGCTTTCAAAAAAAAAATCGGTTCACCCAGAGAAAAGTTAGGTAACACAAAAAAACCAAAAAAAAAAAAGAATATACAGTCTAATTGAATACCTCCTCCTTTTTGATGTCGGTAAAAAAGACTGATAGTCTTTAAATAATGATTTGTGAAACTAGTTTTGAGAGTCAGTATAATCACAAGCTGTGGGGCGTTCCATAGTCCTCAGAGGTGACAACGTACTCGTATCTGTGTCCCACTGCTGGGCACAGGCCTCCCCCTCATTTCTGAGAGGGTTTTAGGGCAAGGAAGTGTCCGCCGCGCAGCCCCAATGCGTGTTGGCGAACTTCACATGTGTTCGAAATATTTTTATCCTTATACCTCGGACATGCAGGTTTCCTCACGATATTTTCATTCATCGTCGAGCACGTGGTAAATCAGCACTTAAAATTGCAATTAGCAATTTCATTGGTGCCGGCGGGAGTCGAACCCGGGTTACTCGTGTTTTGTTATATTTACAGCGAGTGTTAACCATTTGAGCTACCCCGGCTCTCTTCTTGTTTGAAATAAATAAATAAATAAATATATATATATATATATATATATATATATATATATATATATATATATATATATATATATATATTTTAACTATTCAATAATATTCAATCTCTGAAAACTAAAGTGTATAACCAGTGCGTGTTGCCAGTGATGACTTACGGATCTGAGACGTGGTCCTTCACCGCTGGCGGTATGAGGTCGCTCAAGGTCGCTCAGCGAGCTATGGAGAGGGCTATGCTCGGAGTTTCACTGCGTGATAGACTCAGTAAAGAGGATATCCGCAGTAAAACCAGAGTGACCGACATAGCCCAACGGATTAGTAAGCTGAAGTGGCAATGGGCCGGCCATATAGCTCGAAGAACCGATAACCGATGGGGAAGAAAGGTTCTCGAGTGGCAGCCTCGTAACGGTAGGCGTAGTGTAGGGCGACCCCCCACTAGATGGAGTGACGACCTGTTAAGACATGCAGGAAGTCGATGGATGCAGGTGGCTCAGGACCGTGCTTTGTGGCATTACTTGGGGGAGGCCTATGTTCAGCAGTGGACTTGTGAAGGGCTGTAATGATGATGATGTATATTAAAAAAAAATAAATATATATATATATATATATAATATAAAACCGTAGAGACAAACGGATACTCGGGGTTATATATAGAAGTTCAATAGACAATTTATTACCGTTACGGCCTATTAAAGTCTATTGCTAAGATATTTGCCAATGTTGCCACGCCTGGTAAGCGGGTTGGCAGTCGAAGTTTTTATTTTTAGTTATTATTAGAAAGATGCTACTGTCCTTTTACGGATTTGTTTCCCTCCGTCGCCTCTCACGACACCCACGGGATGACATCGGGTAGTAGATATTCTTACATCACCACTACACGGTGAAATAGACAATTTACGGACACATATTTTATTTCCTAAAATTATTAAAATATTCATATTATAAACTTAATAAAATAGAACTCTTTAGGAAAAAAATTATTTTTATTAAATACATCGCAAGCCGCGGCCATTATTGCAACGGCCATCTGCTATCGCAGACAATGCACAATATTTTCTTTTGACATTTTGCATGTGCAAAAATTATAGGGTGACTATAAAAACTATAAACTGGTTTTTGATTTTCTAACTTCTGTTATAACGTTTTGAAAGAAATTATTTTTATGTACCTATCTGTTCTCAGTAACGTTGTCGTAGATTAGCAACAAAGGATATAAAAAGAGTTTTGATGTCCGGATTGCTATCAATGATATGAAAATAATATGTTTTGTTATATGATATTTTAAAAAAATAATTTTATTAACAATAAATTAAATTTTATATATATAATTTAATTTATATCTATATCTGTAATTTAATTTATATGTAATTATATATATGTTAAATAATGAGTACGGTATTTTATAGTACTATCGTCTGTTTGGGGTGTACGTAATAAGGTTAGGATGTATTTATAATTTATGTATGTAATATAGAATTTAGTATATAGGATGTAGAATAAAATATATCAAACTGCTGTGTAGAGGGGTGTAAAAATATCAGCTTCATATTACCCTGATAACAATTCTGAAATTCTGATTGCTGATAAAAAACTCAAAATATTAAAAATCTACGTTTGTCACGCCGCCTGACATGTATGGCAACTATGGCAAAATTTCTTCTATGAAGACTGGACTGGACTTTTTTCAGGCTAGAATGAAATAATAAAAATAAATGTATATTCATTATATTATATCATATTAAAACATTATACCTACCTAAAAGGATTGGGAAGCTGTAAAATTTCATACAAAAATCGGTAACGTTTTCCCCCCGTAAACGTAGTCTCATTTTTATAGTTGTTTTAAATGTTGTAGATGTAATAAAAACTATGTTCGTACGTTTTTATTTTAGAGGAATATTTAGTACGATATAAATTATTAGCATTTATATATTTTTGACTTAATAACTTCCTCGAGCGTTTCTTAAAAATTAAACTAAACTGAATAATTAAAAAAATATAAGCCTAGGTTAAGGTGTACTGAATCTAATGAGACCAAAATTGTCTCATTTCGTAAAGGTTAAGAGGGGTAGAAACGTTATGGCCGATATCGCAGAAACGTTATAGCGAGTTATCGCCCGATACAATATTTCAAAAAGGAAATGTATGCAGTTGTCGCCAAAACTTGCAATTCTCTATCACACGATAAGGCGATACGGAGCGAGAGGTATTTTACAGATAGCATTTTTGAAAATACCAACTGGCGCCGCGTATAGGCAAGGCATATTTATCGATTTCGACAGATTACTCTAACTTAGTGGTGATGTAGACTAGCTAAGAGCGAAGACATTTATTCCACGTTAATCAGTTAATCTAATGAATATGGACAACTATGCCAAAAATGCATGTCTGAAGTCATCTTTGGAAAGACCTTCGTCAACTCAAAAAGGCCGGTGACAACAACGTAAAGATAGGGTGACAAACGAGCACACAGACCACCTGATGGTAAGTGGTTGCTGTAGCCCATAGACATTTACATGTACCCTTGATTACGAATCAAAATGCAGATGCGTTGTCACCCGTGAGAACTAAGGTGGAATGCCAAGTTTCCAGTGAAAAGGGTCTCCGGTTCTCTACACTCACCATACGAAACACAGCAGCATTAAGCTACTATCCTGAGCACGATGTTACAACCATGTCGTATCTGCGAGAATGTAATAAAAACTGGAACGATCACTAAGAGCTGTTGCTTATACACTATTCTTCCCAGACCCATGCCATGTGTAAAATAATATTATTTGACCAAAAGTTCAAAATATATTGCGCATATTTGTTCGTATCGAATAAAACGTGTAAACATGTGACCCTAGTACGGATCTCAGTATAATTCAAAACCAATAACTTATCGGGCCATCAACACGGACAATAAAAATAATAACACACGAGGACATATGTTTCACAATAAATAATAAAACTTTATTACGGGAAAATAACATTTTTTACCATACAAAGCGCACGCGCCGTTGGAGGGTTATAATTTTACAGAAAGACGGGGAAATGGGTCGGAGAGGTCAGTCTGTTTGGGGCCCACGTGAAGGGTTAAAACGCCCTTACAACTGGATAAAAAGGGCCTAATGTAATACGGTTGAAACAAACCGGTTATGCAGCATCAATATAACGCTTTCAATCACATTTGTTATACTAATGACTGTTTGCTGGATTCAAATAATTACTGATTCTGAAAAAACATTTTTACCATTATGTATATATAATAAAAATAACCATATGTACAGGAAAATAACATTCTGTTTTAGGTGAAATGTGCGCCAAAGCAGATTCACGCTTTATATAGACAGTTTGGTCGGCCCGCGCGCTATTTAATCGCACAATATTTATTTGATATTTCTTTTTAAAATTATAAGTATATACTCTTTTATTGAAAAATAACACACATAATTAACTATTTACTGGTAAACAAATAGCCTGAATTTAATTAAAATTGATTTTATTACATTCGAATGAAAAGGTTTTACACTTAGTGGACGTACCCAAAATTGTAGATTTTGAGGAAACTGCAATCTTTTTCTATAGAGCCAAAATGTGTCAATCGTGTTTTTACCGACATAATTCACTAAGAAAAACTTTCAACTTTCATAATTTTAAAAAAAGGTGGATTCGTAGATTTTTAATGACAAAAAATTGCTTTTCTGCGTACCTTTAAAGCACGAAAAATCTGCTTTTGACGCCCACATCACCTTAATGGTTGCAGCAAGAAAGGACTGGCTTGACAAAGGAAGGCCTGGCTCTCACTTAATACCAGCCTAAAATAGAAGAAAAAACCAGAGACCCTTTTTACTGGTAACGAAGCATCCATCTTTTGTCTCAGGGGTGACGAGGCATCAGCAAACAAGGAGAGAGGTAGGTGTCTACAACAATCATATATAGGTATATATATATATATATATATATATATATATATATATATTAACTTTCTGAATGCTAACAAAACGTAACAAAAACTGCGGTTGCCATCTCTAAGATGATTTATAGGAGGAGAATTATGCCCAGCTTTAGATAGGCCGTAATGATGATGATAATAATGATACATTTAGGTTTTATATTATAGGTGCATTATAAATTAGTAAAATAAAATAAAATAACTTCTATCGTGGCAGAGGCACGCTGCAGCTATATTATGATTGTAGCACGAATAGGTCGGCTCGACCGGGTAAGGACCACGCTCTTATAGAATATCAGCGTAAAATAGCAGCCTAATGCTGTTGTGTTTCGTATGGTGAGTGATGAGAACCGGAGACTCGTTTTCAGAATGAAGGCATTTCATCTTAGTCCTTAGAGGTGACAACGCATCTGCATTTTAATTCTTAATTTAGGTTAAATGTAGATGTCTATAGGCCACAGCATCCCTTCAGGTGGAACATGTGCTCGCTTATCACCTTTATTCTATAAAAAAATAACAAAAATGTTTTTGTAATGATGTTTATTGTTTGCAAGTAAAAGTACTTTAGTAGTACTTTACTCTTTACTTTACAGTACGTTTGCAGTGAGAAACATCCAACACGTAATGTTTTGAAACAAATCGCATAAAATAAATCGCACAACATGTTTTGTTGATGGTGGCGTTCGCACTTACAAAAACTGTGTAAAATATTCAACAGATATTCAAACTTATCTTTCAACATGACAATATTTCTACAAATTTGTTTTCAAAAATTTTGTTTCTGTAGTTATAAAGATATAATATAGTTAAAATATGTAATGTACAATAAACTATCAAATATATTTCACTACAACGTGTTCTTTGACCATGCAAACGCTTTTTGATACATTAACAGAAAACAGTGTTTAAACATGTTTTTTTTTTTGTGAAAATCTCGTCAGTGCAAACTCACGGTTACTCTCTATTGCATCTTGGATTGCACTATATATGGTCCGGTTGAAATTCAGCGTTACAGCATTTTATGTTGTAGTAACACGTGATGAGTGATATCCATTTCGATGCATATTATTCTCACTTATTCTAGTATGTAGTAATGTGGAGTGAATTACTTATTTTAAATATGTAAATTACTAAAATATTTTGTTGAGTATGTAAATAATACACCAAAGAAATTTATTTTCCTTTATTCACAATTTATTTTAACTATAACACAGTGCTTGACTTTATCGCACTTGATAGTATATTACCGAAGATGGCTAAGCGCTAAGCTGATCTCAACTTCAATGTCAACTGTCAACATCAACTTGTGGGCCAACTTCCACTCCTCTGCTTTCCCTTTATCAACGAAGAAACTTGCCGTCTTATTCAGAATGGGTAGAATATATATATATATATATATATATATATATATATATATATATAACCCTACACATACAGATACCAAATTACTAATAAAAAATATATATAGAGTGATTTTTGTCAAAATAATGTTGCAAACCTAGTATTGTTATGTGGTAGAGTCAAGCTGCAGCTATATTATGGTTGTAGCACGAATTGAACGGCGCAATCAGGGTTATCTGGAAGAAATCGCATTTAACGATACACGACACTATTTTTCTTTCCTTCTTCTTTCGTTTATGCATTATTTTGGTCTACAATAAAGAGTTATATATCTATCTAAAATAACAGTTTAATGCTGCTGTTTCGTGTGGTGAGTGTAAAGAACCGGATATCCTTTTTACTGGAAACAAGGCATTCCATCTTAATCCTCAGGGGTGACAACCCATCAGCATTTTGATTCTTAATCGAGGATAAATGTAGATGTCTATGGGTCTCAGGTCACACATCAACTTACCATCAGGTGGGCTAGATCCACGTTTGTCACCATCATCCTACAAAAGAAAATTAAAGTATGCTTTATCCATATTGCGTAATTAATTAGTATTGCGTTTAGATATAACTTTGGAAAAAAACACTGGTTTATTTATAAGAGAAATATAGATTCCAATCTACCGATATTTCTGAAGTACTTATCCCAAATAGGTTTTAAAGAAGTTTATGAGGAAAATGATGTAAACTTGGCATATAAATCATTCTTTTATATATTTAACTTGATCTTTACCCTAAGTTTTCCCCTTAAGAGGATTAAAATTACACAATAAAATAAACTTAATTGGCTTACGAAAGAAATAAAAATATCCAGTAGAAACAAAAGGAAATTATATCTAAGAACGTTGAAAAATAAATATTTTGCTAAGGCAAGTAGATATAGGGAATATTGTAGAATAATGAAAGCGGTAATAGTTGAATCGAAAAGGAGGTCTAATATAAAATATATACAATCTAGTGTTAATAAAACAAAAGCTATATTTAACTTGATAAAAATAACACCAATTCAATAGAAAACACCATAAAAAATATAAAGGTTAACGGGTTGTAGTCACGGTAGTCATGGTAGAAAATTTTTAATAACTTATTCCTTACACGTAATTATCAAAATTCTAATGCTGGATCTTATAAAACTTTAAATAACTTATTTAATTGCAACAGTATTTTCTTATCACCGATCAACATAAATAATGTCAGTAAAATAGTTAAACAAATAAAACCGAAAAAATCTTTTGGCTACGATCATATATCAATGTAATTTAATTAAAAAAATCTTTAAAGCATATTTCAGAACCAATAATGTATATCATAAATCTAATGTTAGAAACGGGTACATTTCCAAATGACCTAAAAATTGCTCTTATAAAGCCTGTTTTCAAAAAAGGACTGAAGCAAGACCCAAATAATTACAAACCCATAGCACTACTACCAAGCTTTTCCAAAATCTTTGAAAAAGTTATTTATAATAAAGTCATGAATTTTGTTAATGTAAATAAAATTTTAAATCCTAATCAATATGGATTTTAAAAAGATAAAAACACGTCATTAGCTATATTTAAAATAATGAAACATATTTGGGATGACATAAACGAAAAAAAACCATGTTGTGCCCTTTTCTTAGATATGACAAAAGCATTTGAATGTGTTAGTCATGAAATTTTACTGAAACAATTGGAAAACATTGACATTCGCGGAATTGCTCTAAAATTATTTAAATCGTACCTAGAAGATAGATATCAAGCAACTGTTTTCGATACATATAATAATAATACTTAACTAGTGAAACATTTAAGTCAAAACTTAAAAAAGTCGACATTGGTGTGCCTCAAGAAAGTATGCTCGGTCCTTCTTTTTTTTTTAATATACATCAACGAAATATTTAATATCACCAAGCATTTTACAATAATGTTTGCTGATGATGCTACAGTATTTTGTACTAGTAAGCTAATAAATAATTCAGAACTTGAAAGTGAAATTAATAAATCCATAAAAGACATAGTGTCCTGGTTAAAATCTGTAAACCTTACAATTAATGTAACTAAAACTAAAATTCTCCAATTTAGAAATTACAAGACCGAACCAATCCATTTAAAAATATCATTTGATGGCTCAGTCATAGAGGAAGTAGATAATATAAGCTTTCTTGGAGTTAAAATTGACTCTCACCTAAATTGGAAATCACACATAGAAAAGATTAACAAAAAGATATCGAGTTATTGCTATGTTCTTTCAATACTTTCTTGGTCAACCTCTGAATCTGTTACTAGAAATGCGTTCTATGGTTATATTTATCCACTGTTAATCTATTGTATAATTTTTTGGGGTAATTCAACCAACATAAATGAAACGTTTATACCACAGAAACGATGTTTACGCATCATATACCGTAAAACAAATAGAGACAGCCTGAGGAATTTATTTAAAGAAAAACATTTTTTAACTTTACCTGGAATATATGTCTTAGAGTTGTGCCTATTTATAAGAAATAATTGCGATTTATTCGAAATGAAACTTTCGAAACGGAAAAATTTACGCCCTTGCTACGAAAAATTTTTATCTTTAAAAATAAATTGTTTGACAAAAGTGCATACATAATAGCAATTAAAGTATTTATTCACTTACCCAATAGTATTAAAACAATAAAAGGGCCCAAATTTAAACATAATCTAAAAAACTGGTTGGTGGAACATTCGTTTTATACGCCAAATGAATTCTATAATTTAATTTAATTTTAAGAGTTAATATCGTGTTCTTTATTATATTTATATCAATAAGGATTTTTTTTTAAATATTTTATCTTAGAAGTTAATTGTAAATCTATCATCTGTTAAATGTAAATAGCAAAAATGTAAATAGCATATATATATATATATATATATATATTATGTTTATGAAAATTGTAAATCTATTGCACGCCTGATGGGGCAACTGTTGGTACCTTTAATAATATGTCATCTTCAACGTGTACACAGTAATGCAATAAATGAATTATTATTATTATTATTATTTATGCAGTAGTAACTTTATATCAACAGGCAAGCCATTGCAGAAGAATATGTCCGAAACTATGAAAGTCTAATCAAATAATCAGTAGCTATGCAGTATCTATAATAATAATAATAATGTCCTCCAGACCGAATTCCGGCCACGGCGGCCGGCCTCAACGGAGGCTAGCCAACGGCGCAGGACATGATTATAGTGCCTAAGTGTACGCGCAAGCACAGGTGCACTCCCTATTCCCTTACTCTCATAATCCTATGCGACGGTAAACCGACACGACCTCATGATCAGCAGTCGCACTACTACAACCGCTAGACCAACGATATAGCTGTATCTATAATGTAAATATATTACACATATTCATGTATATATATGTATGTAAAATATAACAACAAAACTTTCAATATCATTATATATCTATATGCAACATTTTGTAATAGTTATCAAATCATCAGGCACGACATTGAGTTCAGTCGCTTCGCATGTCGTGATAGTTACAAGGTTACGCGTATTCCCCGAACTTACATTAAATAAACAATTTGTAATGTTAAGTATGTTATTCGTGGATTTTCCACATGCTCGGCATTGAAAGAAAACGTCGTGAGGTAACTTGTTGATCTTAAAAATTTAAATATTTAGTGATAGATATCGTCTTATTTAAAAATGAACTGCAATAAAATCTAAAGAGCACCCTTGTTTTTTTTTTGATATATTTTATTTTGTTACATTTACCAAATTAATTGTCGTAACATCTAAACCTGCGTAGGGCACATACATAGGTTTAGATATTGTTGTATTTTAGTAGATTTTATACATTTTTACTGTAATTTGTAAGTTATATTGTAGCTCTTAACAAAAACCTATTCACTCTTGCCTTGAAGACACCCACATTGTGATCGGATGGAAAGACAGATGCTGGCAACTTATTCCACTCCTTTGCTGTACGCATGACGAACGACGTAGTAAACCGTTTGACATTTTCACTATATTTGAATAGACAAAACAAATAAAATCTACCAAAAATATAAGAGAGGCAGTTTTAAACTAGACGATCTCTATCAGGATATATTTTAATTTTTCTGATAAACAAGTTACCTCACGACATTTTCCGTTAATACTAACAAAAAACGTCTCGATGCACTAATGAAATACCTAATATAACAAATTGCCTATATAATATAAGTTGAGAAATACGCGTAACCTTACAACTTTAACGACTTGTAATGTAGCAGCCAGGCTAATTAACCCTAAACGGCAATAATTAATATATACCCTGCTGCTACCATAACTAAGAAGGTGAAGAAAACTTTTATTTCCTAATTATCCCCGGCTACTGAGATACTGCGGGCTGCATATCGATGCGAGATAATTTGACGTATATATTTAACGTTCTAATAAAGAAACAAGAAACAGCCGCAAAGATCATTCAGTTCCACATCGTCTTCACACGCCGCTATTGTCATGTATCCGTCGACCATTTTTGAGCCGTTTCTTCAACGCCGCAGCTCGCTTCTTCTTGCTGTTCCGGAGCTGTGTCCCACGCCGCTTGCCGACTACACGCGCGCGTTTTTTTTTTGCGCCCGAAGCAAATATGGGCAACCCTCCGGAAAGCGGGGGAGGGAAGCGGTGAATGCTCATAGCATACCACGCAGACGACTGCGTGGTTATGTGGAGACTTTTACCCACTAAACACCGCCTTTATGGATTGGATTACCGATCTGACGAGAGACCTCTAAGCCATATACGAACGCGACCCTCCTTGGCAGAAAGGAGGGCGAACCCGCGTGCGCCGGCCTGTGGGCCTGCACAACTTTTATAGCCCAGTCCAGCAACGTAACTACAAGAAGATATACACGAATCTCACGCCAGCAAATGGAACGCACATAATAGTTGTATTTTGATTAATCTTTATTGGTCATAATGTATGAATTGTAATTGGCTAGGCAAATAAAAATTGTTACTATTGGTAAACTAACAACGTAGCCGGACATATAAATATAGGCAGGGTTGACCAAAAAATATATCCATATTCCATACTCCATACTCCATTCGTCTGCACATCAAAAAGTAGTTTCATTTCTCCACCACTAAACCACTCGGAGTCTGTTAATAGTGGACCTCATACCACCACTATTACAGGGAAGATCCCGTTACGAACACCGAGAAGGAAGATCCCTGCAAGAATAGTAGGAAAAATCCTGGCGGAGAAGATGATCGAAATAGCAGTAGCTCACACATATCGATGATCGAAGGCACTTCAACCAAGGCCAATGACACCCAGTCGCTTCTCGAAGAAATTCGGAAGTTGTCCTTCGAAATCGCTGCGCTCAAAGCATCCCAGCAACACACCTATTACCAGCAATAGTACAACCAGCGCAATCAGCAACACCGAAGATCACCTTTTCGTCGCAACCGCTCTGCAAGTAGAAGTCGATCAAGCTCGATCCGATGCGATCCGATCGAAGCGACGGGATCCAGCGTAACAGCAAAGTCCTACCGTCTTTTCGTCACCGATAAAAAAAGCAAGCTTACTTTCCTTATCGATACCGGAGCGAATATCTCAGTGTTATCGCCGAAACAAAGGCAGAAGTTGAAGCCACTGGATTTTCAACTCTACGCAGCAAACAATACGGTGATTCCTACATATGGAGAAAAAACAATGGAACCTACGCCGACCATTCAAATGGAGATTTATCGTCGCTAAAGTCAGCAAATCAATCATCGGTGCTGATTTTCTTCAACATCACCAGTTGATCGTCGACATCAAAAATAGAAGAATCATCGACGGGAAAACCAATCTTGCATCTCAGTCTTTCGTCCAAGCAAATGCTTGGACGAAACAAAAAAAACCTGCCCGTAGTAAGAAGCATAGATGTTCAACAATCGTATCACAAGATCCTCGAAGAATACCCTGGAATCACAAGAATAACTTCAATGAAATTAACACCGAAGAACGACGTTGAGCATTTCATCGAAACCAATTCACCGCCGACCACCACTTCATTGCCGTGCACGTCCAATCGCACCACACCTATACGAGCAAGTTCGAAACCATGATCGAGCAAGGAATATGCCGTCCAACCAAAAGCCCTTGGTTATCACCACTTCACATTGTACCGAATAAGAATGGAGAATTACGAGTTTGTGGAGATTACAGAAGACTGAATTCTATTACCATTCCTGACCGCTACCCAATACCGCGAGTCAAGGATTTAATTCATCAACTGTCAGACAAGACTATATTCTCCACTATCGATCTCAACCAAGCACCCCCAAATGACCCCAGGACTGAAGAACGCTGGTCAAATCTTCCAAAGATTCATACACGAAGTACTTCATGGACTGGATTTTGTTTTCGCATTCATTGACTCCTTGTTGCAAGCCCCGATAATGAAACGCACGAAACCCATCTACGCACCGTGCTACAGTGATTAGAAGACAACGGAATCACAATCAACCCTTCAAAATGCATATTTGGCCAACAAGAAGTTCAATTTCTTGGTTTCACCGTCAACAAGGAAGGAATCAAACCGCCTGCTGAAAAAGTCAGAGCAATCATCGATTATGCGAAACATAAAACTATCGAAGAACTAAGCCGTTTTCTTGGGATGATAAATTTTTACAGAGAACACATACCTAAAGCCGCTGAAATCCAAGCACGACTTCACGCCTACCTTCACAACACGAAAAAAAAAGATAAAACGTCAATCGGATGGAACGATGTAGCCACGAAGGCATTTGAAGCTTGTAAAGTTGCGATCCAAAATGCAGCTTTGCTCGCTCACCCATCACACGAAACAACCCTTGCTATCTTCAGCGACGCGTCCGATCTCTCAGCAGCAGCCGTACTCCAACAATACAGCAATGGGAAATGGCAAATACTATTTTTCGAAGAAGTTCTCCGACAACTACAGTACATTCGGCCGAGAGCTACTCGCTATTTACATGGCTATCAAGCACTTTAGAAAAACGTTTGAGGGTCGAAACCGGATCATTTTTACCGACCACAAACCATTAACATATGTACTTCCGAAGAAACCATCACTATTGGAAACACCACGACGAGCAGGACAACTTATTTTCATAAGTGAATTCACGACCGACATACGTCACATCAGTGCAAAAGGACAACTTAGTCGCCGACGGACTCAGTCGCATACCAATCGACAGTGTAACGTGCCCTACATCAATCGACTATCATAAGATCGCCGAAGCACAAGACAGAGATAGCGACAACATAAAACATCTATCGAAGCAAAGTAACTTGTCCATCAATCATGTTACAATGCCAATGACGCATCTACCTATCTACTGTGAAGTCTCAACGTCAACCATGCGACCATACCTACCAGAAGAATGTCGTCGCAAAGTCTTTAATGCACTGCACAACATCAGTCACCCAGGTGTTAGAACAACAAGAAAACTCATCACTAAAAAATTCTTTTGGCCTTTAATGCAAGTGGATGTTGGCAACTTGGCGAAGCAATGCATTCAATGCCAAAAATGCAAAGTACAAAGGCATACATCAAGTAGCCTAGCTTCATTTCCACCTACCGAGAAATTCGAACACCTGCACGTTGACATCGTTGGACCATTAACTACTTCACCGCAAGGACATCGTTACCTCATAACAATGATCGACAGAACAACAAGATGGCCAGAAGCAATACAATACCGATGGTACTTCAGCTGAATCCGTCGCGAAGATAATTTATGAAAATTGGATTACTCGTTTCGGATCACCTAAAACCATCACAACGGATGAAGGAAGACACTTCGAAAGCAACCTATTCCCTCAAACTATGGGAATACAGAAGACACGTACAACAGCATACCATCCTCCGTCAAACGGAATATTCGAACGATGGCATCGTACATTGAAGACCGCACTCAAAACTCGTTTATCTCAACATACAAAGTGGATTAATGAGCTACCTACAGTGCTACTTGGACTACGAGCAACACCGCGTGTAGACACTAGTCTTAGTGCCGCTCAGCTAACCTACGGCTGCAGCATAAGACTACCGTGTGACTTCTTCACTTTAACATCGTCAAACAATCAAGAAATGGATTATGAT
The DNA here is from genome assembly GCA_907164705.1 of Parnassius apollo. NCBI lineage: Eukaryota > Metazoa > Arthropoda > Insecta > Lepidoptera > Papilionidae > Parnassius > Parnassius apollo. The sequence continues at coordinate 6,409,086 of CAJQZP010000929.1, forward strand.
TTTGTAACTCAACTTCGAGAATCAATCAACAAATTATCTATTATCGTCGAAATACACATCATCACACGGAAATACTAAATCAGTAGTCATTCATCAAGATTTGAAAACATGCAACCAAGTTTTTGTAAGAAACGACGCAATGAAAAAACAATTTCAAGCTACCTACGATGGACCGTATAAAGTATTAGAGCGAAATAGCAAGACTTTTTAAATTACAAATACCCGGAAGGAAATCAACAATTATATCGATCGACCGACTAAAACCTGCCTATATTCTTAACGAGGATACTTCAAAGGATTCATCATCATCATCACAACCACCAGCGAGGAAGCTTGAAAATCCATCATGATCCAGATGAAACCTATTTTAAAAACTACGAGACACGGGCGAGTCGTCAAGCCTCCGGTATGCTTTCGCTAGGGGAGAGTGATGTAGCAGCCAGGATGTAATCAACCCTAAACGGCAATAATTAATGTATACCCTGCTGCTACCATAACACAGAAGGCGAAGAAATCATTTATTTCTTAATTATCCCTGGCTACTGAGATACTGCGCGCTGCATATCGATGCGAGATAATTTGACGTATATATTTAACGTTCTAATAAAGAAACAAGAAACAGCCGCAAATATCATTCAGCGTCACATCGTCTTCACACGCCGCTATCGTCATGTATCCGTCGACCATTTTTGAGCCGTTTCTTCAACGCCGCAGCTCGCTTCTTCTTGCTGTTCCGGAGCTGTGTCCCACGCCGCCGCCGCTCGCCGACTATTCGCGCGTAGGGATATTCGATATACATCGATGCATCCAATTCACTTGATGCTTACAATACGATACATCGAATCGATCCGATGTTTTGGAAAGTTATTGATACACTCGATGTATTGATGTATTTCATAAAACATCGACTCAATTATACCCATCTATATTAATATTATTAATATTATAACTTGTAAATCATTTATAATATTAGATATAATATTAAACCTGTTGGTGACTCAAGTTGGCAGCTGACAATCCTTTACGGGGAATCAAGAAATTGACATTGACTGGTTGGCAGCACTGTGCTATAGAAAATTTAAAAAAAATCGTCTGTTCTGTTTCGGTGAGCTTTAAATAAAAATGCTAAATTACATTTGATTTTAATTGTTTCGTGAATGTGCACACTTTACAGAAGGGAATAGGATTTTTGTTTGTAAAGAAAATACCATCATTTCCGTACAGGTTCGACTGGTCAGGAAAGTAAAATAATTAAGTAGGTTTTAGGTAAACTTATTTATTCTCATATGAACAAAAGTACAATTCTATAATTTAGCTAATGAAAGAATAAATAGAAGATAATTTGTTAGGTTTGTAAGATACTTTACAACACAAATTATCTATATCTAATTGCATAAATTCCATCGAATCATTTGCGAATCAAATCGCGAAGCTAATTATATAAATAAGATAACAAACATTTAGTGTAATTTTGCTTAAACAAATGCAATAAGTGGTTAAATTTGGAAAAAATACTCGATTTTGAGTAAACATCGATGTTTCTAACCGATGCATCGGAATATATCGATGCACAGTTTCGATGCATTACATCGAAAAGAAACATCGATGTATTTTCAAAGTGGACATCCCTACGCGCGCGCGCCGGCCTGCGCAACTTTTCAGTGTTGCCGTTTTAGCGACTTTCTCGCTAGATCTAGCGGATTTTAACAATGTTTAGCGGATAAAAAATCGTTTTAGCGAGAAATAATTATTTAGTGACTTCTACCGACATTTGAACTTTTGAGATGGCGACTTTTTTTATAATGTAATTCATTTCAAATAAGTCATTTATCATGTCCAATTTTGTAATCTACCGTTGGTAACACTGTATATAATATAATATAATATAGAATTCCCGAACATAAACTAACAATTCAATGTCGTTCATTCACTTTCATCTGTTTCGACCTTAGACCACGGTCTAAGGTTTCGACATACAAAAATGCAGCAAGAGTAAACATATTCGAAGATTTATGTAGTTTTGCAATAGTAATATTATGACTACCGCACTCAAATGCAGAATTTGAACGTTGTATTTGGTGCTATGAATGTAGTTAAAAGCAAACTGCGAAACAAGCTATCATAAAAAATTTTAAATTCCATTCTTCTGATTAGAAATCAGTTAAGGATTAAAAAAAGAATTGCGCAACGAATGATATTCCCGAAGATGTTGTCAATCAAGTCGGTAAAGGCAAACCAAAGATGGGAACTGGAGACATTGGCGAAGCTTCAACTTCCGCTGAAGTTCTTTTTGAAGATTTGGATCCATACTTCGCTATTAATTTTGAAATTTAGGTACAAGAACGTACTGAGCTAATTGTTTTATTTTTAATAATATGACTAATGTTTAAACGTGGTTTAAAGATTTAAGATTTATTTATTTTTACAATATTTTTTTTTATTTTGTACATGAATTATTTTTGTTTTGGTTGTCATATCAATAACCTACACCATAAATAACTGATTTATTTGAAATAGAGTCCGCTCCTTTTAACGTTTTACTGAATTTATAGATTTAGATTTTCGGTATTCATTGACCATTAGGCAAGATTTTTCAGTTAACCCAATGGTACCACGAAAATATATCTAGGGACATCTAGCGGATTTTAAGAAAAGGCAAAATCCTGTTTCTGGCGGTTTTTTCTGTTTGTCTAGGGACTTTAAAATTTGTATAATGGCAACCCTGCAACTTTTATAGCCCAGTCCAGCAACGTAGCTACGAGAAGATATACACAAGTCTCACGCCGGCAAATGGAACGCACATAATAGTTGTATTTTGATTAATCTTTATTGGTCATAATGTATGAATTGTAATTGGCTAGGCAAATAAAAATTGTTACTATTGGTAAACTAACAACGTAGCCGGACATATAAATATAGGCAGGGTTGACCAAAAAATATATTCCATACTCCATACTCCATTCGTCTGCACATCAAAAAGTAGTTTAATTTCTCCACCACTAAACCATTCGAGTCTGTTAATGGACCTCATATCACCACTATTACATGTAACAATAGAAATTCATAACAATTCAAAAAAACAAGAGTTGGGCATGTTCCTGATAACAACCTAAAGTTAAACAATTAAAAACTCCGTTTGTTAGCCCGCTTGCCAAGCTTGGCAACTACGCCAAATATCCTGCTTATGAGGAAATCTCTAGGGGAGGCTTATGTTTAGCAATGGACTTTTGATAGGTTGGTAGTTAATGGAACAAACCTACACTTACGTTTATAAAGGAATCCATCATCCAATTTTGTTCCGTGGATGACATCCACAGAAACCCGTAATATGAGTAAAACACACACGATAGATGGCGCTATAACAAATTGGTTTATGTTAGTCGTTAAATACCCAGGGCAAGCGCCAATAGGCCTGTCACCGTGAGAGAGACACATCCAGCGGTGGACTAATAATGGGCTAAAAAAGAAAGAAAAAGTTATTAGAGAATCGAAAAGCTATTTTAATTTATTATAAATAAAAATACAGCGAATATTATCTAATAGCGTATAAGAAAAACATATTATCCGTAAAAATAAGGGATGTATAACGGAATGTGCCAACTTTTTCCTTCAATGCAAAGCTCACCTGCACGTGGTGGTCTTCGTTGTTTGATTGACGAAATTCAGGTTTGCTTACGTAAAACCTTTGCAAAAAAGCTGAATAAATGTATAGTGCTGTGACTCATCCCGGTAGTAGATTTTAACAGAGTTTTGTTGAGATGTAAAAAACCTAACATCCTTAGTAAATATCATGAATTTTTTCAAAAAGTTCCAACGAGACAATAAAACAAAGCAGCTATTTAAGTCTCTAAACATTGAAAACTACGCCATCGACATTCAAAATCTTCATTAAAGATCGTCCCAAGAATGTAATCAAAGCAATAGTCGAAATAGGTGTGCATAGTTATAAACGACCAGCGTTTGCTGATCCTCTTCGCCCCGCAAATATTCCACATTCAGATAAGAACAGGGGCAACAAATAATCCGTGAGAGCTCCAATTTGAATGGCCAAGTTGCTTTGCTACAATCCGAATCAAAATTCAAAACCGCGCTCTCTCTTAATCCGTGTTGAGGATCACAATAAAAGGTAATACATTTTAACTCCTGCATGCTAGATTTCGCAAATTAGACTCTATTCTGAGAAGTTTTAAGGCTAGAATGCGGCGAATGCCTCAAAAATAAGATTACCCAAGCGAAAGTAGAAGGTGAAAGGGAGACATTTTGTACTAAGGCCTGGTTACAGTAAGCGGATAACTAGTATTAAATTTGCATTAAATTTTTATATAAATACTAATACAAGTAGTCGTGATATTTGTTGCATTTGAGTACAAGATCACTGCTCTCCGATCTACCACTATTGCCATTCCTTCAGCATCATTTTTTAAATAAGAAGGGTGAAGAACAAGCTCTAAGTTCTGATGATAAGAAAATGATGTGTGCTCGTAGACACATACATTTAACACCGACTGGTTATTAAAATGCTGATGTATTGTCAACCCTGAGGACCAAGATGGAATGTTTCATTACAAGTAAAAAGGTACACACCCAAGGTGTATTCCCAACAGTCTACAATACGAAACATAACGGCAATAGTCTATAATTTAACGCTGGTAGTCTATGAGAGTGTGGTGCAACTGACACATTTGTGGTGCATCCGCAATACAACTGCAGCGTGACTCTACTGGTTATAATTCCAATTCCATCTCTATTCCTCTAATATACTGTCGTATTTCCGCATACACTTTCCAAAATTCCCTCCTTTCTCATTGGTGATAGTAAAACCATTACAAATCAACTGGGTCTAAATGCTCAGAAAATGAAAAAACGTTCAGTAGTTGAATCATATGTTAATGGATATATGAAAAAGTAATATAATATCTCTTATTTGATAAAATATGTTTTATCAAATAAGAGGGACTAAGAGGGACTACAATTGAATTAATCTGAAATTGAGTCAAGTAACACCGCCTCTTCCATCCTCCTACGCATTTCTCGAGAAGTTTTGTATACAGCTACCGGTATCAAAGGCGATATAAGCCGCCATATTGACCGTTTATGAGCTTTGATGCTATCTGTGAAAAAGAGGAGCAATATCGACACACCAGGAGCTACGACGATGCTGCACTGAGCTGAATTGAGTCTTGATCACAAAACAGTAAATACCATATAGTCGCTAATTTGCTAGATATTTATACGAAAAAGCTTCATGTTGCCGTGGAGTGACTGCGTAAGATCTATTAACTCTTTTCTACGGAGAAGCCCAAAAAAACCTCATTACGTCCGAGGTAAAACCATCTGCCAGTTTATAAATTGTATTGTCAATAAAATATAAAAAAACTTTTTTCGATCTTATATTTAAACAGGCTCAACTTCATTACATATTATAATTTTGCAACTTCTCACCGTCACATTCCAAGTCAAATTCCAAACAATATTTCTTAGAGATTATTACAAGTATTATTTACATCGAGATTATTTTTGATCGACAGTTAAGTGATCAAAATCTAACGCAAACGAGTCTTACAAATTCTTGCAAAGAAGTTGTAAATACTTTCACTAATCTGTATTTAATTTCTAACCCAACTGTTGAACCTTATTATGATAACACAATTTTATCTCTTTTAAGTTCAGATCTCAATTTTTTGTTAAGCAATTTACAAGTAAGTACAATAGGCAGGTTCAGGGTTATTGTCATTATACTCACCTTAACATCGTATAACATCATAACGTCATTTTAATTTTTAAATTGTGTAATGGAGCCATAGTGCATTTTAGAACTTAAAAATGGTGAATTAGGGTTGAAGTTATAACCAGGAATGGACACACTTATAATTGTAGACGTAAAACATGTCGAAATTTTACAAAAACTTATCTTCCGTCAACTGTATTTTCTCTGCGAAGACATGTTGTCCACAAGTTATGAATGTTATTCGTTTTCTACACGAATTTTCGCGGTGTATGCAGGTCCTAATCGCAGGTGTCGGTCGGTCGGCTATAACCGGAGTAGCGCTCACCGCTCTCATTTGTGCTTAGTAATTAACCCGCAGGTTCGTGAGTCGAACTCATAAGAGATCCCAACATTACGCGGTTTTAATTTCCATGTCGCTTAAATCATATGGACCAGATGTACACGTAAGTATTTTCAAATGGCGAAATTTGGTGGTTATTCCCGGAACCGCTGAATTTATGACCTGCATTTTTGAATACTATTATGATTTCTATATAAGAAAACTGTTTAATTCTGGGCACAAGCTTCTTATTTCTAAGTAGGCCATGAAGCGGAAAGAATTTACCGCGCTATTTAAATGCAAATGATTTCACATTTTATCGAATGTTTTTCTTGCATTCCTCTACTAGGTGGCCAGGTTGTGTTAAAATTATCGGGCCACAACTTTAAAGGTCTAGGAGCCAGTATAAAATACCTATTTCAGCTATTTGTTTTTTTTTATTATTCAATGTTTGATGTCCATTTATACATAATTAGAAATAAATTTCGAACCTTTTTTCGTACTCAAACGAACGAGTTAAAAAAATTGTTTACAATAAATTATCAAACTTTTATAATATTTATCTATACTTCTAAATGAAATTGAAATGTCTGTTTATAATATCGAAGAAGCTGTTTTATCACGTAGACTGCGAAACGAGGCTTGAAACACCTCGTCCGCGTCTCGTCTTTATAGCGGTAAAGAAAAACTTAAACTTCTCTGTCGTGCGGGAGGCGTAACTTCCGTTTGCTTCAGTCTAGGAAAGAGATAAATATACATCTGAGATGTGCTATTGATGCCGAGTTTTTTGGTATATCTTAGACCTTAATACCGGATTTTTAGGCCTCGTACCGCACTGAATAAATTAAAGTTTAATACAGTGCGTTACGAGGTTGCGAACACCTCGTACACCACACACCTCGTACCGCACCCTACGCTAGCTTTACGCGGTTAGTGTTGTGCGATACACAGAACACTATTACTCCTATCGGAGAAGAACGACAACTTCATACAAAATTTAGGAAATGCGATATATAACCCCATCATCATCAGCCTCCTGCACTTCTCTGTACGGGAAAATTTGAACGTGGTCTTTTTTGGTTTTTTTTATTTGAGGTATTTTTGGGTTGCCTATCCCAGCGCTAAATAAAAGAACAAAAATTACATAATTTCTATTTATTTATTCAAAATGAAAATACAAATTAAAATAAAAAAACATACATAACTTAAGACAAAATTTCTCCAGCAGCTTAGTTCTTTCTATAAATACATTTGATGGGTTTAAACATGAAAAGAAAATCGATATTGATTACAACATTTCAATTACTTAAGTAAACAATGATAAACAATATATATAAGATTTACAACCATGGATGAATTGATAATATGCACAATCACAAATCACAGAATGTCTACAATAACCAAAATATCGATATTTTAATCAAAAACAAGTTAATTAATAAATAAGCTCCTACACATAAGTGCAAAGTGCAACATTCACAAATAATAATAATTTTGTTTTTGATAATATTTGGTTGTCTATATATTTCCCTGAATTGACACTAAAATTTTTGTCTCTATATTATATGCAATATATTAAGTATTGAATGCAGCTTATAAATAGAATAATTTTAATTCAAAATTATAAAACATATTAAATATTAGATTACAAAAATATTCCTTATTTCATTTTAAAAAATTTCATATAGAGTACTTTCTTTTTCAGGTTCAACATTATCTGTTAATATGCTCATGCTTTGATGTTTGTGGTTGTTCTTCAGTGGATATAGTGTTGTAACTTTTCAAGAACCTGCTTGTGGTTTTGCAGCAATAATTTGCGAGAGACCAGATTGTGATTCCATAAAATAAAATGGGAATACACTTTGTTAGTCTGGAAATAAATAAAAACTGAAATAAATTATAGTATCATAAAATTATTATATAAAATTAACATTATATTCATTGACAACATAAAACCATAAACCCTAATATAACAAAATAAGATAGTAAATACAATGACTATGTGAAAAGAAGTCTTGCGTTTATCTATTGTTTGAGAACTATTTGATGCATGTATTTCTACTGTGTTGTACAAGTTGTGCCTTTAAATTTGATAGGTTTAGGACGAAATGTAATTATTCATAGATTGTGATGCCTGAACTCTCTTAAGATTTTTTGTTGTTTTAAAAAAAATTTGATTGTTAAAAATAATATACAGTATGTTGCACTTTTAATAATGTAAGGAAGGGCTTGTGATAACTTTATAGACTTCAATCCTTTGGATGCTTTGTCCGATCCAATTATTATAAATTAGTTGAAAGCATTAACAGGATTCGAAACTACTGTATGTGGTCCGTCTATCCATGTTAGATCCAGATGATGGTCATATGAATAATCATCATCATCTTCATTACAGTCTATCAAAGTCCACTCCTGAATATAGTAATCCCCATATAAAGTATCTGAGTAATCCTTAAAGAAAACTATATACATACCATATTACCATATACACTATACACTTTACTTACATCACATGGGACTGCAGTTCTCAAGAGCTTTTTCTTGGTTGTATCATTAAATTAACCATCATGAAAATGTTTTTCACACAGCTTTCTGGGCTTATTATGTAGCATTGTCTGGAAAGCTAAAGTACAAGTATACTGCACTTGGGAAGGAATATAATATTTCGCCCACAATTTACAGCTGAAAACAAAGATATAATTATTAAATACAAACATTATCAAAGTAGATCCAATGATTTACAAACCAATAATTTATTTTAAATGGTTAAAGAGAAACAATAAGTTGGACAAGAGATTTACTTTAAGGTTAGAACTTATTAAATAGTGTATATGTATATTGTATACGTACCGCAAAATATACTTTACTGCGGGTTTCGGAAATCTAAATAATTTAATGTTGTCAATTGTTGGTAAGCTGTTGCACTTAGAACACTTTTTCTATTTTATTTATCCTCCATTGCAGCGTAGTTTTTAGAGTCACTCTTTCGTATTTCACTACGAATCAATTGACTAACACATTGCACATCATATAAACGAAGGACATTAATCTCAACTCAACATCGTAAGCTTGCAAAATCTTAGAAAGACACAAGCAACAACACACGGCGGCGCCGTATTATGAGAAATGAGAATTATATACTCATTTAGATATTTTGGTGCTACCAGTAAAAAATATAAATTTCTACTCATTGAAAATCAAAACAAAAAGAAAACATTTATTTTTCTTTTACTGTCAGGGATATGCTAATATAATAACGTAGAAAAATACGACGACAGGCATAGTTATCTTCCTATAGATTATTATTTCTATATTCAAAATTTTTGAGTGTAATATATCTTTAGCAAAATCTTACTAATTATGAAACAAGACATTTATCTGACAAATGGCAATAATAAAATTCAGCCCCCGTAGGTATTTCATTCTGTCCATACAGAGTTGACCGGGCCTGGTGCGAAACGTTGAACGCTGCATACTAAAATGTCGAAACGTTGCCGAAGAAAGTTAATTAATAATATTATTGATGATGAAGAGGAATTGGGTAGTAAATCTAATTCTAAATTAACGATATTTGAAAAACAGGTAAGTTTCCAATCAATATTTACAAATTATACTCATTCTAAGTAATAATAATAATAATAATAACGTTTATTTCTCACCACAAAGTTACATTTAGAGTGATAAGTAGTATATAAGTAGTACAAAACAACTTTGCCCGTGGCTGTACTATTTCTTATATCAGGGGGAGGCTTAACAGCTAAATATTTTTAGTGAGTTTGTTGTTGAATTTTTTGTGTTTCGAATAGAAAAGTCTATTAATTTTGTTTTATCTATGTTCAACGTAAGTAACCATTTAACCATTTCTTTACAATGTCAAACCCTTTTTGAGCAAGGGAATAGGTTTCGGTCAAAGTATTCGAATGAAACACAAGTGTGTTTAAAAGATTGATGTTACACAAGTCATTTATATATACTAAAAACAAACTTGGGCCGAGAATACTTCCCTGCGGTACACCGTACGTAATTTGCAGGTCAGAACTACTATAAGGACCAATCCTAACACATTGAGTTCTATTACTTAAATAACTTTGGAATAAAGATAACTGAATTCCTCTTACTCCTAAAGATTGAAGTTTTGAAATTAGGATAGGTATCGAAACAGTATCAAACGCCTTTGTAAGGACAAGAAACAAGGCAATACATTTTTGACGTATGTCTACATTCCTGACTACAAAATAAATAAGGCTGTGCTGTGGGGCGGCAGCATCAGATGTACACAATTTTTTTCGAAAACCAAATTGATTTTTAGAGAGCAGTTTATTGGTCTCTAAATAATTAACAAGCATTGTGTTAATTATTTTCTCGAGGATCTTCGACATCGTAGGCAAAACTGATATACTTAGGTCTGTAGTTTTCAATACGATTTCAATCACCGGATTTAAAAATAGGGTGAACTATTGCCTTTTTAAACAAATCAAAATACCTGTCTGGAGACCCAAATTACAAATATATGTAAGAGGTGAAATAATAACATTTTTGTGCTTCTTTAAGAATTCTGAAGAAATACCATCCCAACCAGCTGTTCGGTTGTTATTCAAAGACATAACCAAGCATTCGACTTCACTCTCGTCAGTTTCAAGCAAAACAAAGGATTTGTAATAAGTAACGGATGCCGGTAATATTGCCGAGCCTCTTTCTAATTTGTCTGCCAGTGATTTTCCTATATTTGAAAAATATGTGTTTATATCCTCAACAGATTTTTGAGTATTAATTTCGTTGATGTCTAGGAGATCAGACGCCGTTGATTGCTGTTTAGATAAATTTGTAACAGTTTGAATGACTTTCCACAGTTGTTTGGAGTTTTTGCCGGCTCTTTGAAATTCCAGCTTCTCATAATTACTTTTTGCTTTTCGTAGGAGGTTGGTGCAGAAGTTGCGATATCTTTTATAAGTAATTCTAAGAATCTGGTGTGATGGGTCTTTTTTTCGATTTTTTACATAATCTATCTCTGTTTCGCATGCATTTCAACAAAGCCAGAGTGATCCAAGGCTTAATAGATCTACGTCTACAAGACAGAAATAAAGTTTTGGTATTGTTGGCTATAGCTGAAATAATAGGTTCGACCAAGAATTTAACAGTTAAGTTAGGGTAATTCGTTGTGTATACAGAGTTAAAGTTAATACAGTGTAATTCGTGAATAAGCTTATCTTCACTTATTTTTTTTATAAATTTACGATTACATAATTTCATTTTAATTTTTGAGAGGGCAAATATAACGGCAAAGTGGTCTGTTACAGTAGTTTCCAGAACTAGAACCTTAGCGGAAAAACCAAATGAAATAATTATGTAGGAATATAACAAATAAATTCAACTGACAAAAGCAAAACACACACAGGCCGTAAAGATCCCATACTTATGTATAGAAATGCTCCAATAAATCGCTACACCTAATCAAACCGCTTCAAAAATACACTATCAGTTCCTTTTTCAGAACCCGCTCCAAACAATCCGCAATCATCTCGAAAAAGGATCAAAGAAAAGGAGATGTGTAGGATGCTACGAAAAACTTCGCACCTTCTTATCAAGTCGTGAGGCTGACAAAATAGCAAAGAAAATTCTCACAGACTGTACGGTTGCAAAAATATTATTGTTTGCCCTGTTTTAATAAAAAGCATCCATAAGTACAATTAAATAAAATCAATATTTTTTTCACATCACTAAACAATATGAAAAACTGCCCTTTTTCAGTGCGGTATGGGGTACATACGACCCCACATTTTATTTTACCTATAGAATCTAAACTAAATAATCTGCCCACAGGTAGCGGCAGATTTAGGTTAATCAACTCATTGATAATGATAATCGCGACAAAAACCATACAATTTGCCTTATTTGGCGCCAAAAAAAGGATTTTTGTCTCATCTGGGTGGTGGGGTTTACTAAGCCTCGTGGCGCTACAACCTCTGGTTCAGAACGAGGTTTCAAACGTCTCGTAACGCAGTAATGGAAAATACAGATAAATCAGTGCCCCTGGGAACGTGTTATATTGAACTGAGGGGGTTATATTCATTCAATTAGGGAGTGAATAACCATTTTTTTAATTCTGTCTCTTTGTTTGTCCGGAATAATATTTGGAATTTATAAACTGATTGTAATGAAACTTCACGATCAAAATCAATGACCAAATTGATCTAGGTACTTTATATTTTATACGAAAAATTAGTTTTTTTAATAACTGTTTTTTTTTTGAAATAAATAGTCTTTTACTATCTCTTTTTATAGGATAAGGGTGACAAGCGAGCGCTCAGTCCACCTGATGGTAAGTGGTTGCTGTGGCTCATAGACATCTACATATATCCTCGTTTGCGAATCAAAATTCAGATACGTTGTCAGCCGCGAGGTCTAAGACCTCACTGGGATGTAATGCTTCGTTTCCAGTAAAAAAGGTATTCGGTTCTCTATACTCACTATACGATGTATTTATATGTAGGTATTCTATGAGAGCGTGGTCCTTCCCCGGTCGAGCCGACCCATTCGGGCTATAACTATACAATTAATGTAGCTGCAGCGTGGCTCTACCGTGTATATCTTAAATATCGCCAAATTAATAAATTCTACCCAGGTACCCGGGCGAGTCGTTTATAACAAATATATTAAAAACGCTGACGTAAATTTGATCTTGTTTGCGTTTCAGTGACACAACTAAAAGGTGTCTCTATTTCAGTTCTTAGTTTCCGATTTACATTTTTTATTTAAAAGTAAAAAAAAATCTCATAGCATGTCAGTGCTTAAAGCATTAGTCAGCATTACTCTTTTTGATTTTTATTTAATCTAAATCCAATCCATCTAATCCATCTGTCTAATGGCAGATTCGAACACACGACCTATTGAGCTCGCGGCACGCATCCTGTCGTTAGGCTACTGTCACCTACTCTTATTTATACATCATGGTCAATTACCATGTTATATTAATTACCAAACTAAGTCACTGTTAAGTATAGATTATGTGTAGGTTTATGTGATAGTGTATTGGCGGTGTAAGAATATCCACTACACCATATCTCCCATGGATGCCATGGAGGTCCCTGCCAAGCGTGACAACTATGACAAATATAACCCTTGTGAAGCAGTCTGTGGTGAGGTCCACATTAAACAGTGGAGTTTAATGCACTGTAAGCAATGGAACGAATGGATGTGTTGGTTATACTTTTTTATATTTACTAATGTGAGAAACGTTCACCATGTATTCATTTATATTACAATAATTATAATAATGAACGATTAATACTAATTATATACAATATAAAAAAGAAACTATAATATAGAAAAAATAAAACTAAAAATTTAAATAGTCAAAAAGAGCTGCTCCCCGTGGTATAGTGCCAAGAACGCTGGCTGCGTTTCCTCGCTGAATAGCTATACTTAGCCTTTGAGCGAGGAAAGGAACCAGCCCTCTTATCACCAGCAGCGACGACCAGTCGTGGATACAGTTCTTTTAGAAACTGCACTGCACGTGGACCCCACGGACCGATAGTTTCTACAGCAAATGGCACAAATATGTAGTCATTTCTCAAAGACTCATATTTGCTCCATTTACTAAATTCGGCTGCCTCTGATGCCGCCTCGGCTCTAAAAGAGGTACCCTTGAGATGAGAGGCCACCAAAGTGTCAACGCAAGTAGCATCCCACACTAGGGCTTTACCTCTCTCCCAAGGGAACAAAGTCATACCGTCGGGTCTTGTGCCATCGTCTCTAAATATCCCGCAAGGCTCTAAAACCGAGGGGATATTTATGGAGACACGAGCCCTTCGGATGATTTCGTTCAAAGAACCGTGACGGGAAAACCTACCTGCACTTTTCTTGCATGAAAGTCCGTGGAGCCCAAACTCATCGACGCTACTACCACAGGGGCACTGGTGAGGTTGACAAATTGCCACTCCTAGCCGGATTCCTACGGCGATACGCAAGCTTTCCCCATAAAGCAATGTGCCGAGATTACTTGATGGTAGAGCATGTAACCAGTGGCTAGATTCCTTAGTCGAAACAGCTAGAAGGCGAGCCTGATCTTGTTGACTGTAGAAATTTTGAAATAAATTTTTCTGGACACTCCATACCAACGGTACAATATACATATCCCACTGTTTTGTTGGTTAACTTCCAGTGGGACATTTTCGCCGGTACAGAGCGTTAGCCATGTTTGCCTTGCCTCCGCAGCAAAGCACTGGTCTACTTTATTATTTAAAATTGTGTTACAGTTAAACTTCTTTACAGAGTGGTAATAGATCAATTTTTTCAACCAATTGCATCGTATTTTTTTCCTTCAGTACTTATTAATTACCTTTAAAATTAAGTTCCATTGTCCATTGTCATATGAAAATATAGGCTAAATGTTTACACATAATCAGTGATTTCTTTCTAGCTTCTAACATATTATGTAATCATCGGATACGAATTCTCATCATGTTTAATCTTTAAAAGACACAATGCACTATACTTAATTTTTATTACCAGTTCTATGATAAATAACATTTACTTAAATTTAAATTATGTTATACAAAAGCAAAATGTTTATGATAGCTATTTTAATAAGAATTTAACCTGAACATAAATGAATCATCTCGCAGGTAGGTGGCGTTGCGGCAGTGCGAGGTATATAACAAAGAAATATGTAACACAAAAGCCTTCCAGGGAGGGAGCGTGGACAATTTTACACGAGTATTTACAACCGGCTGTCCAACGGTCTAGGGAAATTGTGAGTTTAGGGTAACGTATTTCGATATCGATAGAGATATTTATATTTTTCATCCAATAAATTTTTTAAACATTTGTGTATACTTAAGTAATTAATAAAAAACTTAAATCACATAACCTCAGTCCTTGTGCTCCTGTGAAACTCTCCAGTTAAGGACTCCTTTCCATTCCACAGTTTTAGCAACTCTTTCGGGGTAAAGTTTTCTTTCTTTTCTTTTACAAGTCCCTTCCAATTTTCAAATCATAATACTATATAGTCTTGATTATTATTTATTATGGTTTTTTTGTATGTATTCACAACGTGAAAACACGTATTAAACATTATATTATTTGCAGATTATGTTGTTTGTGCAATATTTAATGTTTTTTATTTATTTATTTTGAACGTCGAATAGTTCAGGTCTACCGGAGAAGGAATACGCTCTCACAAAATAGCAACGTCAAATAGCAGGTTGATTCTGCTGTGCTTCGTATGGTAAGTGAAGAAAACCTGATGCCCTTTTTACTAGAAACAAACCATTTCGCCTTAGTCTTCAGGGGTGACAATGCATCTGCATTTTGATTCTTAATCAACATACCACCAGATGAAATGTGTGCTCGTTGTTACAGTTATTCTAAAAGAAATCGGACGTACGTACAGTATGTATGTACGTCCGATTAATTTCCGTGTGATTTAATTTTCTGTCCAATCAAAGTTGTCTGGAAGAGATAGCTTTTAGCGATGCTAAACTACACCTTCATCACCATGCATTATGAACAGCATAGTAAGTTACCATACGTGCCTTTCCACTTTCCACTTTCAACTTAATTTTAATAGCCTCACGCTTGAGGCTATTGAAATTAAAATTCAATGTTAGGTAGCCTCACGCTTGAGACTATTGAAATTAAAAAAAAACATCCTAGTTTCAATAGAGAAGGAGGCTGGGTACTACCCCCTGCTTTGGACCCTATAATCAATAAAATGAAAACTAAACCCAAGCATACCACTCCAAGACCTCAGGACAAAATCAGTTCATTTTGCATAGATTGGACCATAAACAATAATTAAAAAAGCTGAAAGTACTCCGGGTTTAACAATGACATCGAGACGTCAGTCACCTCAGTCTCCCGTGACCATGGGTGCTGGAAAGCACTCGAAACGTCGGGAAATAAAAATAAAAATAATTAAAAGTAAAATTAAACGCGATAAAATCCGTAACGTCTATTCCAGGTAAGACACACCATCGAAGATAATACGACACGTGTTTCGCCTCTACACGAGGCATCCTCAGGTGATGTAGACTCTACGGCGGCTGACCGCTCGCCGCTCACTTAGCGGTCAGCCACCGTAGAGTCTACATCACCTAAGGATGCCTCGTGTAGAGGCGAAACACGTGTCGTATTATCGTCGATGGTGTGTCTTACCTGGAATAGTCGTGTTGGGAGTAGTGGTGCTGTGACTAGTGGTGACGAAGTTAGTGCATGCAATTGAGGGAGGGTGGGAGGTGCTCTTCAATCCAGGTAAGATCATTGTATTTAACCAGCGGAAGGTTGCGAAGTAATTTATATTTTTATTCCGTGCATGTATCAATCCAGCGCGCACTCAAACAAGGCCAGTGTTTATCATAAAAGAACTCTTTCCACATTGCCTTAGGCCTTTACCAAGTCTAAATGCATAGAAATCTTTTTGGTTATTGGCCGAAAACTTCCCAGTAGTTATGCGCACATAAAACATCCAATCTGTACTCTCCCTCACCTTTCCAAATCTAGCTTATGCATACCAAATTTTTCAGTACAGTTTCTTTCATAACTTAAGTATGGTGTAACCAAAACCTTAGTATACAGTTTTTTGACAATACTGTCTTAATTTTCTTGATTTTGCGGTACGGACAGGGCGTATTTTACATATTTTAGACTGTGGGTCTCCTCATCTTAGTTCTCAGCGGTTACAACGTATGTGTAACTTTCGTATGGGCTACACTTTTAATCAAGCGGACATGTGAATTTACTGTGATTCCAATTTTACAAAATAAAAATCCAATTAACTACTTTTATATTATTTTCTTTTTTTATCGAAGCTGGCTCCGGGTCTCAATGAGAAAAAATCACTTACCACTGAATAAGCTCGTTGTTCACAAAATGCTATTAAACAATTAACGTTTTATAAAAATATATTTTTTTAATTATTATTAAGATGATATTAATGTCAAAAAACTGATTCATAAACATTTTTATCGATAACTTTAGTCAAGCTCTAGCTAGCCATCATCAACACCGCATTCGGAAAATCTACACTCAACCAGAAGAGCCAGCCCTCCCATTTATCCTTACACTCGCAGTGTCCTGTGGGGGCGAGGGACCGCCTCACTGGGGGGTCTGAGACTAATTCAGGGGGTAAAGGGCAATGGGCGCTAGCGCAACCGGTTAAGCGCTATAAGGCGTTAATTCACACTTTAAAGCAGCAGGTATTGTGTTCATTCCTTAATAAATCAAATATAAAAGATAATATGTCAAAAATATTCGTAAGTATTTTTCTCAATTTACCGTAATATTACTAAGATTTTTCAAAATTGTTTTATCTATTGTCGCCTAGTCATATTTAATTATGTACATACTATTGTAAAAAAACCCTAACTTCATTTTTAAACGCGTCTTTTTTAAATTGTAATAATTATAATAATAATAAATTTAGTTTTAACTGTACTTGATGTTTCTGTATTGCAGTGTACAAAAAAATAATAAATAAATATGATTTCTACTAATAATTTAAATTGAGCTTACAATAATACCACTTTTTTAAAGTTATTATAAGGATATTTATAATAACTTTATAAATTATTTTAAAAATTATAAAGATATATATAAGTGGGGATTATTAATAAACATGTAAATCGAATAAAATGACAAATAAATATGATGTATTTTGTATTTGTATGTAAAAACACATAAAAATTATAATACATGCTTATAGAGTCATTTCAATCCTCGTACGTAAAACAGACTCCAAGAAAAGTAGCGGTAAAGATGCGCCCCCATTCCGAGGCGAAGGGGTGTGTGGAGTAGAGCGGGCGAACGGGCGTTCCGGGCCATCAGTCTGGCCACGGCAATTCAGATGATGAATTAATCCAACAAATGTGACGCTATCACTTAGCCCTAATGTACGGGTATAATGTTTCCCCGAAAATTTCTCGTGGAAAACACCGCTCGCTTAACCATACTCCGATTTACAAATTTAATGCGCGATGGTCCCTCGTTTCTATGTAAAGATAACATTTAAAAGTTCCTGAGCTTTTGTTGCGAACGAAATATTTGATCCATTATATTGACTTTAATATACTTCATATGTGATTACATGTAACTAACATTGAATTTATGATCATTTTAATCAAGTTAAAATTATAGCAATAATAAATTAAGTAAGATACTTATTCGACAGTTATTCCTCAAAAACATAAAAAGAAACAATATTTATAAGAAAAATATGAACTTATAAATTAATTTATTAATTTATAATTATGTTCTAACAAATTAAATAAAGTATTCGGGATTTGTTACACTTGACAGTGAATAAAAAAAATCACGAGAAAACGTACATGTCAGGGAAAAAAAATATTTCGGAAACCTGTGAAGTCTGCCCGAATACCCGCTAGAGCAGCGCGGCGGATGCTACATAAGTCCATAACCCTCTCAGAAATGTGAACTGCCTGTGCTCAGGGGTGCGACGTATACCATTGAAATTATACAAAAACTAAAAGTGACCAGTTAACGGTAATAAAGCATAGGTATAGGTAAAATTAGTTAGAAGTGTTGATATAGAAATACATATGTGATTACAAATCTAAAACGGACCTATATCAAACTAAAACTTGTCACAAAACCAAGCGTCGGTCCCAAATAAAGGTGTTGTTTTAATTACATTATCAGGCCGGGACACTCGTGCGGGGCGTGTGGGGGTGTTTGGACCCTTCTCACGGGTTGAAACATTCAAATAATACTCTTTGGAGAAAAGTAGGACGTGTAGGCCGGGACAATGCTACCGGGGGGAAGTTTTGATCGCGTTCGACTGTCACGCCTCGCGGGTCCGATGAATCCAGCGTGCTGCTGTAGTTGGAAAATAATTTTTGGTAGAAATATTAAGATCTTTGTGGGAATATCTTATTATCTTGCTATCTTAAATAGTGGAATTTTATTTATGACATTGACACATCGTGTCAGATTTCAAGTCGTATATATGTGTGCATCATATATAAAGATAGGTAGGTATTATTTACGATAAATAAATAGGTATATTATAAATTAGGCATATTATTTTAAAATAAATAAGAACTACAGTGACTTCTGTACGCACTGTTATATCTGAGATAAATATTTACATAAACATAAAATTATCGTAAATTAGTACTCTGCTAATAGGTATTATAGACCCATGCATCATTCAGCTGCGCGTAGACAGCGACGACCACCGATCGGGTCTAGGGGTGAATTTATAGGTCCCACAGATCGGGTTCATCGACCACGTCCAACAAAAAGACCAGATTTTTACGTGGTAGAGCAGTGCAGCTGTATCATGGTTGCAACACGAATGATTCGACTCGACAGGGGATGTAACACGTACTTACAGAATACCAGCCTAAAATAGCAGCTTAATGAGACACTTTTTACTGGAAACGAGGCATTCCATTGTAGTTCTCAGGGGTAACAACGCATCTGGATTTGGATTCTTAATCGAAGATCAATGTAAATGTCTATGGAGCACAGCATCTACTTACCATCAGGTAAACTCTGTGTTTGTTGGTTACCCCATTCTATAATAATAAAAAAAAGATTCCGTGTTACAACAGATCCCATTCGCAGAAGTCGTGATCCTTGACGAGTTCAACGTTCAACGTGTATATATCTACATGACTCAATATTGACAAAATTGACAATATACCTATCTAAATATTTACAATGTCTTACGTAACTATGCGCCTATCCTAATATTCTACACATTATAGGTACATATAAATAAGATCGCTCCCGCTCACCGCTCGCCGCTCACTTAGCGGTCAGCCACCGTAGAGTCTACATCACCTAAGGATGCCTCGTGTAGAGGCGAAACACGTGTCGTATTATCGTCGATGGTGTGTCTTACCTGGAATAGTCGTGTTGGGAGTAGTGGTGCTGTGACTAGTGGTGACGAAGTTAGTGCATGCAATTGAGGGAGGGTGGGAGGTGCTCTTCAATCCAGGTAAGATCATTGTATTTAACCAGCGGAAGGTTGCGAAGTAATTTATATTTTTATTCCGTGCATGTATCAATCCAGCGCGCACTCAAACAAGGCCAGTGTTTATCATAAAAGAACTCTTTCCACATTGCCTTAGGCCTTTACCAAGTCTAAATGCATAGAAATCTTTTTGGTTATTGGCCGAAAACTTCCCAGTAGTTATGCGCACATAAAACATCCAATCTGTACTCTCCCTCATCTTTCCAAATCTAGCTTATGCATACCAAATTTTTCAGTACAGTTTCTTTCATAACTTAAGTATGGTGTAACCAAAACCTTAGTATACTGTTTTTTGACAATATGACGGTACGGACAGGGCGTATTTTACATATTTTAGACTGTGGGTCTCCTCATCTTAGTTCTCAGCGGTTACAACGTATGTGTAACTTTCGTATGGGCTACACTTTTCATCAAGCGGACATGTGAATTTACTGTGATTCCAATTTTACAAAATAAAAATCCAATTAACTACTTTTATATTATTTTCTTTTTTTATCGAAGCTGGCTCCGGGTCTCAATAAGAAAAAATCACTTACCACTGAATAAGCTCGTTGTTCATAAATTCTATTAAACAATTAACGTTTTATAAAAATATAATTTTTTAATTATTATTAAGACGATATTAATGTCAAAAAACTGATTCATAAACATTTTTATCGATAACTTTAGTCAAGCTCTAGCTAGGCATCATCAACACCGCATTCGGAAAATCTACACTCAACCAGAAGAGCCAGCCCTCCCATTTATCCTTACACTCGCAGTGTCCTGTGGGGGCGAGGGACCGCCTCACTGGGGGGGTCTGAGACTAATTCAGGGGGTAAAGGGCAATGGGCGCTAGCGCAACCAGTTAAGCGCTATAAGGCGTTAATTCACACTTTAAAGCAGCAGGTATTGTGTTCATTCCTTAATAAATCAAATATAAAAGATAATATGTCAAAAATATTCGTAAGTATTTTTCTCAATGTACCGTAATATTACTAAGATTTTTCAAAATTGTTTTATCTATTGTCGCCTCGTCATATTTAATTATGTACATACTATTGTAAAAAGAAACCCTAACTTCATTTTTAAACGCGTCTTTTTAAAATCTAATAATTATAATAATAATAAATTTGGTTTTAACTGTACTTGATGTTTCTGTATTGCGGTGTACAAAAAATAATAAATAAATAAATAAGTAAATATGATTTCTACTAATAATTTAAATTGAGCTTACAATAATACCACTTTTTATAAAGTTATTATAAAGATATTTATAATAAACATGTAAGTGGGGATTATTAATAAACATGTAAATCGAATAAAATGACAAATAAATATGATGTATTTTGTATTTGTATGCAAAAACACATAAAAATTATAATACATACTTATAGAGTCATTTCAATCCTCGTACGTAAAACAGACTCCAAGAAAAGTAGCGGTAAAGATGCGCCCCCATTCCGAGGCGAAGGGGTGTGTGGGGTAGAGCGGGCGAACGGGCGTTCCGGGCCATCAGTCTGGCCACGGCAATTCAGATGATGAATTAATCCAACAAATGTGACGCTATCACTTAGCCCTAATGTACGGGTATAATGTTTCCCCGAAAATTTCTCGTGGAAAACACCGCTCGCTTAACCATACTCCGATTTACAAATTTAATGCGCGATGGTCCCTCGTTTCTATGTAAAGATAACATTTAAAAGTTCCTGAGCTTTTGTTGCGAACGAAATATTTGATCCATTATATTGACTTTAATATACTTCATATGTGATTACATGTAACGTAACTAACATTGAATTTATGATCATTTTAATCAAGTTAAAATTATAGCAATAATAAATTAAGTTAGATACTTATTCGACAGTTATTCCTCAAAAACATAAAAAGAAACAATATTGATAAGAAAAATATGCATAATATAAATTAATTTATTCATTTATAATTATGTTCTAACAAATTAAATAAAGTATTCGGGATTTGTTACACTTGACGGTGAATAAAAAAAATCACGAGAAAACGTACATGTCAGGGAAAAAAAATATTTCGGAAACCTGTGAAGTCTGCCCGAATACCCGCTAGAGCAGCGCGGCGGATGCTACATAAGTCCATAACCCTCTCAGAAATGTGAACTGCCTGTGCTCAGGGGTGCGACGTATACCATTGAAATTATATAAAAACAAGTGACCAGCTAACGGTAATAAAGCATAGGTATAGGTAAAATTAGTTAGAAGTGTTGATATAGAAATACATATGTGATTACAAATCTAAAACGGACCTATATCAAACTAAAACTTGTCACAAAACCAAGCGTCGCGTCGGTCCCAAATAAAGGTGTTGTTTTAATTACATTATCAGGCCGGGACACTCGTGCGGGGCGTCTGGGGGTGTTTGGACCCTTCTCACGGGTTGAAACATTCAAATAATACTCTTTGGAGAAAAGTAGGACGTGTAGGCCGGGACAATGCTACCGGGGGAAGTTTTGACCGCGTTCGACTGTCACGCCTCGCGGGTCCGATGAATCCAGCGTGCTGCTGTAGTTGGAAAATAATTTTTGGTAGAAATATTAAGATCTTTGTGGGAATATCTTATTATCTTGCTATCTTAAATAGTGGAATTTTATTTATGACATTGACACATCGTGTCAGATTTCAAGTCGTATATATGTGTGCATCATATATAAAGATAAGTAGGTATTATTTACGATAAATAAATAGGTATATTATAAATTAGGCATATTATTTTAAAATAAATAAGAACTACATTGACTTCTGTACGCACTGTTATATCTGAGATAAATATTTACATAAACATAAAATTATCGTAAATTAGTACTCTGCTAATATTATAGACCCATGCATCATTCAGCTGCGCGTAGACAGCGACGACCACCGATCGGGTCTAGGGGTGAATTTATAGGTCCCACAGATCGGGTTCATCGACCACGTCCAACAAAAAGACCAGATTTTTACGTGGTAGAGCAGTGCAGCTGTATCATGGTTGCAACACGAATGATTCGACTCGACAGGGGATGTAACACGTACTTACAGAATACCAGCCTAAAATAGCAGCTTAATGAGACACTTTTTACTGGAAACGAGGCATTCCATTGTAGTTCTCAGGGGTAACAACGCATCTGGATTTGGATTCTTAATCGAAGATCAATGTAAATGTCTATGGAGCACAGCATCTACTTACCATCAGGTAAACTCTGTGTTTGTTGGTTACCCCATTCTATAATGATAAAAAAAAAGATTCCGTGTTACAACAGATCCCATTCGCTTCCTCGAGTTCAACGTTCAACGTGTATATATCTACATGACTCAATATTGACAAAATTGACAATATACCTATCTAAATATTTACAATGTCTTACGTAACTATGCGCTTATCCTAATATTCTACACATTATAGGTACATATAAATAAGATCCGTTATATATACATATGTTTAGATGTTTTCGCGTTTGAACCGAGTTTGACGTTCAGTTGACGTTCTGATGAAGATAGCCCTTTGGTATCCAAATTCGGAAGCTTACTGCCTCTGTTTCATCGTTATTTTTTAAACAATTCAAAATGTCAGTAATTTAAAATCGTAATAATTCTTGAATATAATGAAAGAACAACTATTGTTCGCTTCGCCGGCAGCCATTACACATGCGCTCCGTTCGCTCGGCTCGCGTGCGTTGGGCATGGAAAACAACCTTCACTTATAGACGTAATCTAACGCATTATAGGTTTGTAACCATAAACAAGTATATCCCACACATGATACACAGAACTTTGCTGATAGCGTCATGACATCACGCGTCACGGAAGCGTGCTATATCAGAACAGACAAGCGCGGGACGTGTTCGGCGGAAGTGGGAGGGGTGATCGTCGGCAAACCTTCTGCACGCGGCTTATAATTCCAAAGCAAAATAATTTATTTTTCACCAACAGTTATCTACTTATTTGATAATGCAGTCGACACTGATATGTAACTATCCATGGTCAGACAAATAGTTAAAAAATTAACATCTTACGACCTGTTCTAGGTTGTCTAGGCATTGTTATCAAATGCCACCATTTCACTATTTACAGGGACACATTAGAATTTCCTAGTTAGCTTGGTTGGCCAACAACGTTTAGCGCAAATTTCAAATGCAAGTTTTATGTCGCCTCTACACGTTGGCCAATACAGTGGCGAATGTAGTGGCGAATATATTGGTCGAGAGTTGGTGACGGCGTCCACACGTTGGAAGGTCGTTCAGTTTACTTCGGTTCGGGCCAATCACGGCCAATGTGCGGACGAACGACGGCTTCGTGGCGCAGTGGCTTAGCAATGAGTAGCTGTGCCGGGGGCCGCGGGTTTGAATCCCGCACGGAACAAGTATTTGTATATCCTACAAATAATTGTTTCGGGTCTGGATGTGTGTCCTTGTGCAATTTATGTTTGTAAGCTGCCTCCGCGATACAGGAGAAAATCCAAGTGTGGGGGTTACGTTTTTATAAAGTAATTACAAAAGAATAGTGGATATTAATGGGGCTGTAAATAGAAATACGATATACGATTAGGTTTATTTATTCTTTACATGCATCATAAACTGGAATAAATACAATTAATAAGAACTTAACTTATTTTAAAGTTAAAGGAGTTATAATCGATTAGTCTATGTTTTAAAATTGGGTTTTGATTTTAAAGTTTAGCAAAATATATACTTGCATTTCTATCAGACATTTGATGTATATAAAAAACACCTTATAATTTATTTGGTAATTAATTTATTTTTTGAGAAAGACAAAAACAATAGCAATAAATATAATTAAAACATAACTTGATAATAGGTACTAATTATAACTTAGAACATAAATGAAAAACTCATGACGAGCAAAGTGGCTCAGGACCATGCTTTGCGGCAGTCTGTGGAGGAGGATGTTCAGTAGTGGACTTGTGAAGAGCTGTAATGATGATGATGATTCGAAAACTTGCACGATTGAATTATAAGAAGTCGACGTTTTTTTTTATAGGATAGGGTGACAAACGAGCACACAGTTCACCTGATGGTAAGTGGTTACTGTGGCCCACAGACATCTACATCTATCCTCGATTACGAATCAAAATGCATATGCGTTCTTACCCGTGAGGACAAAGATGAAATGCCTCGTTTCCTTTAAATAGGGTCTCTGGTTCTCTACACTCACTATACGAAACACAGCATCATTAAGCTACTATTTTACACTGATATTCTGTGAGAGCGTGGTCCTTCCCCGGTTGAGCCAACCCATTCGTGCTACTTACTACTAACTACATATACTTCTAATATAACTGCATGGTTCTACCACGTATAAACGACGTGCTTCATTTTTTTTATTTTAAAATTGTTCCCGAATCTGATTGTAAATAAATGTTCGTTATTTTTTTGATAAATAGTTAATCGATTAAAACAAATGTTTGAAAATAATTAAATCGCACTAATTAAAGTAGTAGGAATGTTTAAAGTTGAAATTGGTACTAAAAGGCTGGTAATTGGGGCATCCATCCTACAAAGCTTGAATATAAAATTTAAATCAGATGCGTGTAATCACTCTGGGAGCTTGTAGCAAACTAAACGCGTGACCAACGTGTGGACGCGGCGACCAAACTCTGCCAACAAAATCCTTTGATCTTTTGTAAAAAACCGACACCACACGGATCTCGCGCCAACTTGTGGGCCATCGTCCCAATACATACCAATGAAGCCCAAACACCCCGTCTACACGTTGGCCAATGCTATTGGCCACTACATTCGCCACTGTGTTGGCCAACGTGTAGAGGTGCTGCTGCCAATATCCTTGTTTGTTCCCTCTGTAGCCTCTTACGACACCCACGGGACGATTTCGGGTAGTGAATGAGTAGCCGTTAATTGGAAGTGTAGGATATACCTACACTTCCAATTCACGGCTTAAAGATTAATTTATTAGCATTTTTTTTATTATTTAAGGTAAAAATATGATGTTTTAAATGTCATAATAATTATTTAATGTATAATTTAAACAACATGAAATTTGCTTCAATTCGTTTAAATATAACAATTTATAAGAAATCAATAGTTCACGAAACTATTTGTTGTGCAACCCTTATAGTGTCTGAATTTGCAGTCGCCATTTTGCCCATTTAAAATGGACGCTGGAACAATGGCGGGCTTTTGTTCGGCCGAAGCAGTAGACGGACCGGATCGCGGTGAGCGTACGAATGTCGCCATTGTTTTAACGTTTTCTAATTTAAAATTTTTAATAGCGCCGTATGTCAATGGATAATTGTGATGCTTTTTTAACACCTTTGTTGCGATCTCTATTGCACGTGTTCCATTGGCAGTCAAAAAATTAAGGCACTGACATTTAAAGTTATGTCTAAATTTTGTAATTTGTAATACTTACCTATATTAGTTTTTAAATAAATATCCGGACTAATAGCGTTCTGAGTTGAAGACATCAATCGAAAGGGTTTACAGAAATGTACCTCAGTGTCATTCCTAAATAAACATCTAATTTTTTTGACTTCTTAGCTTCGCTTCTGCTTATGATTTCGCCTGGGTAAATGCCACACTTCTATATACTTTAACCACAAACAGCTCCATATTCTGACTTGAAGTTCGTAGAGAGTATTTAGTTACAGCTATAATATAAAACTAACTCAAATAAGTGTTAAAGTTGTTTAAAAATGTCTTAATATAAGAGTAATTTACGTAGCTTACTGCGTTTACACGTACCCACGTAAGCAACCCGCACTGGGCCTTCGCCTTCCCCATACCCACACTCCTGAAATTATTAATATTATATCTTGAGTACTGATTATCCCACATTTCGGTGGTGATATCAGAAAATCCATCAACGCACTTAGTCTTGTTGGTAACGAAAGAATGACAAAGGAAGGGAACAGCCAAAAAACATGGTCAAAAGTGTATGATGCTTGATACATCGTAAGATAATTTGCCAGCTAAACAAGGTTTTAAAAAAAATATATATATATATATATATATATATATATATATATATATATATATATATATATATATATATATATATATTGTAGTAGATCAGTTTTAAAACGAAAGGATTCAGGCCTAACAGCGGATTGTTCCGGACTGGTTAATAAGGAGAAGGATCTCCAATATACAATGACCCGTGAGAATTAAACTGAATCTTAATTAATTCTATAATATTATGTCCTTTAAATATTCAAATCGTATCATAAAAAATGTAAGCAATAAAATTATACTTAGTCAGGTTGTAAAGATTGGGAGTGTGTCGACGAGGGTCGCGTACCTGATACTCAGAATCACCAAACGGTATTCGCTGAAGGTCATTCAGGTTTACGCACCAACCTCGGCACATCCCGATGAGGAGGTGGAGGAAATGTATGAGGATATTTCCAGAGCCATACATTCCTCCAAAACCTACTACACGGTGTTGATGGGAGACTTCAACGCAAAACTGGGCACAAGAGAAAGCGGTGAGCTGAAGGTAGGGAAATTTGGAGTAGGGCAACGGAACCGAAGGGGCCAGCAGCTGGCCGACTTTATGGAGAAAGAGGGACTCTTTATGATGAACTCTTTCTTCCAGAAGCGGCCCCATAGGAAGTGGACCTGGTCGAGCCCCGACGGTTCGACAAAAAATGAGATTGACTTCATTATGACGACCAGACGCCAACTGTTCAGTGATGTCTCAGTGATCGCAAGGGTGAAAACTGGCAGCGATCACCGAATGGTTAGAGGCACACTGAACCTAAACGTTAAGTTGGAGAGGTCTCGTCTAATGAAGTCAACGCTCCGTCCCCCCTCGTGCTCTAATTCAGAATCCCGAAACCTTTCAGCTCGAGTTACGTAACCGCTTCCAGTGCCTAGAAGATTGCAATGCAGTGGACGATATGAACGACAAGCTCGTGGAAACTGTCCATGCGGTCGGAGCTAAGTTCTGCAAGACCCGCCGCAGAAGAACACAAAAACTCTCCGATCACACTCTTAATCTCATGGCTGTTAGACGGGAGATGAGGCTGCAATCGTCAACAGATTTGACAGCATACAGGCAACTGAACAGACAGATCTCCAAATGCATACGGCGAGACTTACGCAACTTTAATACTTCTCGTATTAAAGAAGCGATCGAGCGGAACCAGGGCTCCAAAGTCTTTGCCAGAGATCTGTCTGCCAGAAAGAGCCAACTGTCAAGGCTGAAGACTGAGTGTGGCAACATCGTTTCCGGGACACCTGAGATTTTGAGTGAGATTGAGAGGTTCTATGGGCAGCTGTACACATCATCGTTGGAGCCACACGCAAGTGTGAGTAACGATCCAAGAGCAAGTCTTATCCGACACTATTCCGATGATATCCCGGACGTCAGTCTAAGCGAGATTAGAATGGCTCTCCAGCACCTTAAAAACGGCAGGGCCCCAGGCGAGGATGGAATTACAGCGGAGCTTCTGAAAGCGGGTGGAACACCGGTACTTGAAGTCCTTCAGAAGCTCTTCAATTCCGTCCTCCATGGTGGCACTACTCCAGAGGCGTGGAGCAGAAGTGCGGTGGTCTTGTTCTTTAAGAAAGGCGACAACGCTCTCTTAAAGAACTACAGACCGATTTCCCTTCTGAGCCGCGTCTACGTGCTGTTTTCGAGAGTCATTACGAATCGTCTCGCATGCAGACTTGACGACTTCCAGCCTCCCGAACAAGCCGGTTTCCGAAAAGGCTTCAGTACCATAGACCACATACATACCCTGCGGCAGATTGTACAGAAGACTGAAGAGTACAATCTGCCACTTTGCCTGGCGTATGTGGACTATGAGAAAGCCTTTGATTCCGTCGAAATTTGGGCGGTGCTACAGTCCCTTCAGCGGTGCCAAGGTGACTGTCGGTATATCGAAGTGCTGAAGTGTTTGTACAGTAGGGCTACGATGGCTATCCGAGTACAGAACCAGAGCTCGAAACCTATCCAACTGCAGAGAGGTGTAAGACAGGGTGACGTTATATCCCCGAAACTCTTCACCGCTGCATTGGAAGACGTTTTCAAGCTACTGGACTGGAAAGGATACGGTATTGACATCAATGGCGAGTACATCACTCACCTTCGATTTGCCGACGATATAGTCCTTATGGCAGAATCGCTGGAGGACTTAAGCACTATGCTCAATGACCTCAATAGTGCCTCCCAACGGATAGGTCTTAAGATGAACATGGACAAAACAAAGATCATGTTCAATGTCCATGTCACACCTATGCCGGTAGTTGTTGGGAGCACTATGCTCGAAGTTGTTGACGAATACGTTTACCTGGGACAAATAGTCCGACTAGGTAAGTCCAACTTCGACCGAGAGGTCAATCGACGGATTCAACTCGGCTGGGCAGCGTTCGGGAAATTACGGCATATCTTTTCGTCAGGTATACCTCAATCTCTAAAAACTAGATTGTACAACCAGTGCGTGTTGCCAGTGATGACTTACGGATCTGAGACGTGGTCCTTCACTGCTGGCCGTATGAGGACGCTTAAGGTCGCTCAGCGAGCTATGGAGAGGGCTATGCTCGGAGTTTCTCTGCGTGATAGACTCAGAAATGAGGATATCCGCAGTAAAACCAGAGTGACCGACATAGCCCAACGGATTAGTAAGCTGAAGTGGCAATGGGCCGGCCATATAGCTCGAAGAACCGATAACCGATGGGGAAGAAAGGTTCTCGAGTGGCAGCCTCGTACCGGTAGGCGTAGTGTAGGGCGACCCCCCACTAGATGGAGTGACGACCTGGTAAGACATGCAGGAAGTCGATGGATGCAGGTGGCTCAGGACCGTGCTTTGTGGCATTACTTGGGGGAGGCCTATGTTCAGCAGTGGACTTGTGAAGGGCTGTAATGATGATGATGATGATAGTCAGGTCATAAGTTCTAACAAAAACTTTTTATAAAAAAAATTTTTGATAATAATATAGAAATGATATATGAAATGAAAGGTAATTTAATTTAGAATACAATTTTATTTACATTATTCAAAATTGAATGAAGAAAATTGAAAATACTTTGAATACATGCCCTTAATCGACGCAGCCAATCATCAAACGCAGCACGCACCACACTCATATCTATTTCTGCCGCAGCTTTAGCAAAAGATGCTCGGAGAGATTCCGAATTCTGATCAGATTAGCGCAGAATTTCTTCTCTTATAATCTAGTGGGCTTACATCTGAACTAGAAGAGGGCCAGTCTTCATATCCGATAAAGTAAATTCCATAGGCGGTCAAGCAGTTTTGCCCGCTTCTTGCCCTATGAGCTGGTGCAGAGTCCTGTTGGAATATCCAATGCCTGTTTTTGAACATTGTTTGAGAAAGAGGTTCCACTATGTTTGTAAGGACGGTATTTTGATACACCTCAGCACTGGTTTTTACACCTTTTGCACAGAAAAACACCTCAGTTAAGCCCTAATATGAGACTCCAAGCCAAACCATGAGTGACGAAACTAGAATAAAATGTCGATTCTTTATCAAACTCCAACTTTACATACATAAATCAACAAATGGGGATTTGGCAACCAAACAATGTCGATTTATCTTGCCTTATTTAGATTTCTGTGATGTACGTATATCGAATGCCATACTGAAATCCTAGTGTGTGTCCTAAGTGTCATTAATTACGTTGTCATCAATGACTTAAGTACTTAAAATCAAAACACAGAAAACATCATTCATCAATTTATCTCATTTGGCAAAAAAATTATCAACTACTCGTTTATTAAGCTATCTTATCAGCGCAGTTGATATTAGGCAAATCTTACATGTTGTGCTATATCCAGTGATGGCTTAAATTGTAAGCATATAGCTCATGGGTCTTAGTGAATAAATATCATCGGACAACATGGTCGTCTATTACGACAGCTATGAATCAATTTAGAGTAATGGATTCTTTTATACGTTGAATATGTAAAGAATCGTTCGTACTTTAGATTACAAGGAGGTCAAACAAATTAAGGAACCTCTCAAGTCTTACGATTATATTACGGTAAGACTCACTTATAATTTGTGAATTAGCTAAATCCTATATAGTTACGATGATACGTGCAACTTATAAACGTGTTATTTTAACACTATACGAGTATATTTTAAGCTGCGCCCCTGGATTATTAAAAATTGTGACGAAACGAAAAAAGAACCGGAATTTCTCGTTTCTATTGTCACCTTTCAAAGCGGTACTTCGGGGTCACGTAACTAGACCATTCTTTTGTACGTCGAATGGACAACTGCGCGGTGGGCCCACAAAAAAACTATTACCCGATTTAGGGCAATATTGTGCAATTTTCGGTAATAAAGTTTTGTCAACACTAGGCGCGATGCCCCATCAACATTATGGGGTTAGTTGACAAATTGTTGCCAGTCGAAATTACCGAGTGTTGATGTTTTAGATCTAATGTCATCGATCATTTTTCAGGTTGTTTATGTGTATTTTATTTGTAGCTCATTTATTTCTTACGTGTTTGTATGCGCTTTTCTAAATCATATTCTAATAAGTAGATTGTTTTAAAGTAAAGTTTTACTACAAGGGCTCCCTCGAAATCAAGTATACACAATTATGCTAGTTTAGTTATTTAGTATAAAGCACTACACTACCACTGCAATCTCAGACACAAGGCACATATACCACATTCAACCCTAAACCAATATTTTTTCTATAAATAATAATTAGTTTAAAGGAGTCGTAGTCCGACTCATTCGTGCTACGGGGATTAGTGCGGGGAGTAGTTAAATTTTGAGTGTCTCTCGAGTGACTGAGTTTGATTCCCGCTGGCTCTGCTTAAATTGTTGAATTGAATAGATGTAGCTCGCACTTACCTTCAGATGGACTTCCTTTTTGTCACTCCTCATTTATAACTCTTCCAGCTATAAAAAATTGAATCCCCATCATATTTTTTAAAAAAATCTGCGGGCATCAGTGAGTTGTTTGTAGTAGGCTTTAATTTTTTAATTACGTAAAAAAAATAAGCACTTGAAACACGCATTAATTATATTAGCGTAATATATTTGAAAAAACAAATCCATTTGAATCGCCTTTGAATTCTTTATGGTCATAATCATGATAGCCGATTTTAAGACTACACAGACTTTCCTGAGATATTGATTTAAAGCACAGCCCTGGCTTGTTGCATTTGTGGTCCCAGAATGCCTCACCAGATTTTCACTACATCAATTAGAACATAAACTGTATTTGCCAGTACGAAGTCGCTACACAAAAACTATAGTACTATCCTGCTATTTTCTTCTTATTTTAGTAAAAAGTTGATATTTATATTCCATTGGTAAAATTTACGTAAGATTTTTATGTAATGTCTACTTGATAAATTTTTACATAACAAAATCTATTCATTTTATCAGGTGTATTTTCATTCCACCAAAACACTTAAATTAAAAACACTGTTGCTGTCACGTTGCGCGCTATCAATGATAGGAGGAGAGCTTCCAGTGACTGCAGTGAGAATTACCAATTAGAAACCTTTCAAATAGGTGCTAATGAAAAAAGTATTTTATTGGTACCGCTCTAAAAAAATTCAACTCGTTCCGTATATAATATTGCCGTTTGTGTACCATTTTTTACTTGAGAAAACATCACTAGGCTAAACAATCATTTATTATTTATAACTTATCATCATCATCATCAGGCCATACAAGTCTGCAAGTACTGCTAGATATAGACCTCTAAGTATCCGTAGGAGACCGTCCGAGGAGACTAGGCAGTATCACACACACAGCATCAAATGCTGCTCCCAGCCGCAGGTCTGGGTTTCTCGGTTTTTTTACCTCTCACTATAAACAAGATATAAAGTGGGATGATAGATTGTCTACGACACCACCACGTGATCACACGACAACATAACGAATGGGGTTTAGTTTTAAAGTGTAAAAAGGACAATTTGAAATGTTTTTCTTGTATTTTTCATAATTTTGTATTTAACTATAGTATATTTAACGTTTTCTCCATAAATTGGTATTGTCTTCAAAATTGCTGTCACCAACCGTATTTCCAGAAGAAATGCTGTTTAAATCTGTAAAAAGAACATAAATACAATTTATTCTAAATGATGTAAATCAAATACAATAAATTTGTTGTTCATAGCATGCACTAGTTATTTTTAACCCATTGCTGAAAGCGTTCCTTTTCAAGAACTCTAATTTCTATATTATAGGGTGTATATTATAGGGTTTACCTATACTCACAATGCTGATAATACTGCTCCCCTTGTTTATAGAATAAGGGTGACAAACGAGCACACAGTCCACCTGATGGTAAGTGGATGCTGTGGCCCATAGACATCTTTCTTATATAGGTTGTTAGGAATGAATGATACATATATATTAAAACACTTTTAAATACTTCCGTGGCGTAATTTCTTAGCAATGAGTTGCAACGCCAAGGGCCGTGGGTTCGAATCCCGCACGGAACAAGCTTTTGTATGACCTACAAATAATTCCTTCGGGTCTGGATGATTGCCATTGTGCAATTTTTATGTGTAAACTTTCCCCACGATACAGAAGACTTCTAGTATGGAGGTACATAACGTTTTAAAAAAAGAATAATAATAAGAAGATATATAATTAAATTCCAAAAATAAAATTAAAAAACTTTTTTCATTGCATTTTCAAAAATTATTATTTTTGCGGCACATGACAAGGCCTTCAACCATATATGATCAATTTTTATTAATAATTTGTTAGCAATTTTTAGCCGACTTCAAAAAAGAGCAGGTCTATAATTCTATCGTAATCTTTTTTGTATGAATATTACGCGATATCTGCTTCAATAATAATTGTTATCCGACTTTAATGATTCTTATTTTGTGAAGTTAATACTTCAGACATGATGCTAAGTAAATTGACAACATTCGAGCCTAGGATATACCTAAGTCCACTCGAAAGGGTAAAAATACAATAGCTTCTGACGTAGGGCTTAAATATTTCTACATGCTCTCTCGGCACCGACTTCTGAAGCTATTACGTGGAAATTAAAAAAATTAATCTTTTTAGTCCTTTGAAGTCACCTTCTACTTATAATTAACAGTCCAATTTTATAATTTTAATAACACTTTCCTCACTGTTCACTCTGTAAATCAATTTAGGGGTTCTCTGAAAGAGATGTAAACGGAACCCAAAAAAGACTGCACCGCGTGATATTGTGACACTTTAATTAGTGCAATGTTGGCAACACTAAGTGCTTCGCAATTGCCACTTTTCCCCCGATTGTGGGTTTCATCTTTTTTCCTCGATTCCAGTGATGTCACGTGGTGCGTCGATGTGCCAATTAAAGATGATTGGATATAATCGTGGCTTTTGAATATCAGCGGGGACGTAAGTATCGTAATAAAATACGATTGTACGTGTTAATTTTTAAACATGGTAGTTTACTTGTATAGACAATAAGAGCCGTGTAAGCTCAGAGGCTAAGCGCTTGCTGTAATTTTAAAAGTACGCGCGCAACCCGGGTTCGACCCCGCACGCAACTAATGAAGTTGTTAGTTGCAATTTTAGGTGATGATTGATTACGTTAGTGATGAAGATAAACATTGTGAGTGATAGAAGTTTTTCGAATTGTATATTTTACTGCCATATATATTTGTATATATATGGCAGTAAAATATACAATTCTAACTATGGCAGTAAAGTATACACTGTATATTTTACCACCAGGCCCCGTAGGGCACTTTAAACCATATATACACGTCCCGTTTTATATTTTCTAGATGGTAGAGCTGATGGGGATGTTGTTAAATAGCCAATGATATCCGTTTCATCTAATATGCATTCATATTTGACAATTTTTTCGGCCACTTACCGGCACTTACCTCACGCCGGTTCTAGAATTCTTCAGAAGACCTTTTTCTTATCCACTAGAAGCATATTCTAGTCATTGTGTATGATTTAGAAACTTCATATTATTTTCGACTAAAGAAAAAACTGTCTGGGGACGAGGATAAAAAGGGTAATTCATGTTTAATGAGATTATTGATCTACTAAAATATTTTTAAAGAATTATTTTAATATATAGTATTTCTCATTTTGTTTTATTTAATTTAATTTTTTTTTTAAATAAATGCTTCAAAATTTCCTCCAAACGTAACGCTACAAAATTACCTAAATAAATACATAGTATATACTAATTAATAGGAAATTTGTCAGAATTGCTTAATTTAAATACATGTTTACAATTTTTGCTGCCTGTTCCCCAATCAACATCATTTATTCACACGTCCCGATGTAGTTTACATATTTAGGCATTTATATAGTTGGTAAATATAGCCCATAAACAGGACGTGACCCAATATACATTTCAAATATTGAGTGGCTTGTATGAAGTCATAGAGATTATATAGTCTTTGTATGAAGTAGAACTATTTTTGTGTTGCATACAAAATGCAAACAGAAATAATAAAAGTGGATAAAAAGCTGCTTTCAAAAGTAGCGAAACAATCCGTTTCCACAATACACAATTGGAACCCGGTCTGCTTTTCGTATAAGTGCATGTTTTAGTGAAACAATAATCGGAATTATCGACCCCGGTCGCAGTTTGTTCGTAGTTCGTACCTAAGTCCCGCGCCGCCGGATAAAGCCACCAATGGTTACGAAGGGAACAGCACTCATCGGGATGGTAAAACGCCAAAAGTGGCAATTGTTCCTGTTTCATAAGTATTTTAATCAGTTTTTGTAAAGTAAAGGGATTAATAGATAACTAATTCAGTATATTTTTGAGGGACTGAAGATAATTGAGCAATAGTTACAACCTTATGATGTTACGATTTTATTATTATTATTTATTTATTAATAATTCGAGTGTTCTTTATAATTTCTATTCATAAATAAATGTTATCTGATATTTTTGTATTTATAACATTTGATATACTGCTGCCTTTTAAATAAAATAAATAAAATAAATATCAC
Source organism: Parnassius apollo (assembly GCA_907164705.1). Classification (NCBI taxonomy): domain Eukaryota; kingdom Metazoa; phylum Arthropoda; class Insecta; order Lepidoptera; family Papilionidae; genus Parnassius; species Parnassius apollo. The sequence continues at coordinate 6,445,023 of CAJQZP010000929.1, forward strand.
CTGTTTTATAGTATCATTTTTAGAAATAGGGTGACAAACTAGCACACAGTCCTTCTGATGGTGGAAGTGGATGCTGTGACACATAGTCATCTACACATCTATCCTCAATTAAGAATCAAGAGGCGTAGTCACTTCTGAGGACTTAGATGGGACGCCTCGTTTCCAGTAGTGAAGTTCTCCAGTTCTCTACACTCAAAATATGAAACACTAGAGCATTAAGGCGCTATTTTACGCTGGAATTCTATGAGAGCGTCATCCTTCCCCGGTTGAGCCAACTTATTCGTGCTACTACCATAGTATAGCTGCAGCGTGGCTCTACCACGTATAAAGTTAGAAGTTACTTCGCTCCATCTAGACTTAAGATGTTTATCACAGTCGAGTGAGGAAAATTTTAAGAAATTATTATGGTTTCTGCGGGATTCCAAAATCAATCACAGACCAAAAACAATGTCAATGCAAAATATTATATGCAAATTTACAACTAAAACACAACAATGAAGAAATAATTTTATGTCCATTATAAAATTTAAAGTGTTTCTTCAGTCTTGCATGACCTATTCCAAAGTCAAAACCTCACAGTGAGCAGATTATTAAGGGGTTTTTAATTCTTGATGTGTTCCATACTGCGATTGCCAGCGATTATCTGAAACAAACATTAACGATGACAAAATAACGTTAAGAAATGCGTGTTTAAGAGTGGAAATATTACCGTAGTATATTTTTTGCTAAAATCTTTTTATTCTACTAATTTCAAAGATACATTTAGTAATTATCAATAGCTTAAAAAATATTATATTACTTTCATTTTTTTAATTGTTAAATGTAGCGCTAATGTATCAAAGATGTAAAAGATTTTGAAGTTTTTTTTTTAAACTTATAAACTATTGCTTGTTTACAATTCTATCTGATGGCTAGTGCGTAACCTAGGTATTGGAAGCCTATTCACAGTTGCAATGAAGACCGCGCCGATTTTGGGTTATTTTTCAAAGAGTATCAAAATTTTGAACTCAAGTTCATTGATATAAGTAATGATAAACCGTTATTGCAGTTTTTGAATTTCTTCTGCTTGTATTTGATATTATTCCAAATTGAATGTACGAACGTTTTTACCTACCGATCGAATGTTTTACGCATTTTTAATTTTAAAGGTAAAAAGGGTAAAATGTTTGAAATTTTTTTTAATTTATTTTTCTTCACCATACGCCTCTATTATCTTGAACCTTCTCTGCAAATTTGGCCGGTTATTGCAAATTAACTCTGTACAGCATGGTATGATAATGACAAATAAGTGACCTTTCAAGTTTTCGGTTGTCCAAATATAAAAAGGGGTGGGGGGAGAAATTAAGACACATAACTCTTGCGCATAACTTCACTGCGCAAGAACACCATGTGTGTGTTCGAGACTGACAGTTATCTAGCAGTGGACATAATAATGCTGATAATTGCGTATGCCCCGAAAAATAATTTGAATATTCCTTCAAACTATATACTATGAATACATAATGATTTCTTATATTTACGCGAACACTATACATTGATTAAAACTACTTTTACGGATTTTATCGCGTTTTATTTATTTTATTTTTAATACCCGACGTTTCGGGTGCTTTCCAGCACCCATGGTCACGGGGGACTGAGGTGACTGACGTCCCGATGTCAAAGTTAACCCGGAGTACCTTCAGCTTTTTAATTATTGCCTTTGGTCCGATCTACGCAGAATGAACTAACTGTGTTTTGAAGTCTTGCAGTGGTATGTTTGGGTTTAGTTTTAATTTTATTAATTATAGGATCCCAAGCAGGTGGTAGTACCCAGCCTCCTTCTCTATTGAAATTAGGATGTTTTTTTAATTTCAATAGCCTCACGTATCATCCTTGGTAGGAATCGATGTTCTTTCGCGAGGATTTTTGATCCATCAAATCTGATGTAATGGTTGGGACCATCTAGGATATGATCGCAAACTGCAGCCATCCCGGAACGTTGGCACATAGCTATGACGTGAAGCATCCGTAAACGTTTTAATACTATTATTATACATTATTATTCAGGCTTTCCTAAACTAAATACATAATTAATGAACACACAATTTAAAAATGGCCCTTTTTTATTTTATGTACCAGGCTTAAAGCTAGATTTCCGAACCTCTGACCATTTATTGGCGGAAGAGAATGCATCACCGCATATCGATTCGTGAGATTTCGTGAGTGGCGAAGGCGGGCGGTATTCGAAGACAAAGGGATATTCCAGAAGGGTCTAATGGCTTCTGGTAGATGGCGGTGTAACCATCTTTTTGATACCAGACGTAAAATACCCAGATTGGCGACTGGTACAGCGTCAAAGGTGAAGAAGTCGGCCACAGTCTGCTAAGCGTTACGATTAAGGCAAATCCTTCTTACAATGGGAAAGACTAAATACAGCAGTGTACTTTTATGGGTTGGTGAAGAAAAAGAAGAATATCCTATTTAGAATATCAAAACTTTATTAACTTACTATTTATTAGTAGCGATACGCCCGGCTTATCATGGGTGAGTTCATGCAACACACACAAAAATTTAATCAAAATCGGTTAGATGGTTACAAAGTCTATAACGGACATTTGTAGAAACATTTTTTGTATGTTATACAGATAGATATATAAATATTACTCGTAATCATATTATCACGATTAGAAGCTATTAAGTAATTGATGGAAGGAACTAATCTAAAAAGCATTTTCCGACTAAAACACTATATCACACAGGCAATCAACATTTCACATTTACCGAAGCACAATAGCCATCCGCATTAGAACACTCGCAGTACATTTCTAACCCCAACAAACCAAGTACACTGGCATCATTTTTCCTTTGAAAACTGGCATAATGGAAAGGGTCTTTTGTTGTAAGCTCCGGCAGTATGCAGCCTGCATTCATTGCACTCGAATCAGCTCATTAAAGTCTTTCCTCCGCATCATTTCCTTCAGACATCTTGTTTTCCCAAACAAATACATGATGGCACATTTGAAGCGTAAGTATTCGCTTGTTACGTCAATGTTTTTAATATTATTATGAGAAAGAATTAAAAAGCACAGTAAAGATTTCTTAATAGGGTCTCTACTGTCTGGGATTTTTCTATTCATCATCCATCCCGTACGTTTATTTTCAGTTATTTACACTTTGTTGTAGATACGTATTTAAATTTATTGTACACTTTAAATTATTAAAAGATTAGGATTTAGAAAAGGCTTTTCCTTTGAAAATGGATTATTTTCTAAGATAGAATATTTATTTTTACGTGGTAGAGTCACGTTGTAATTATATTATAGTTGTAGCACGAATGGATCGGCTCGACCGGAGCAGGACCACGCTCTCACAGAATACCAACGTAAAATAGCAGTTCAATGCTGCTGTATTTCGTATGGTTAGTTTAGAGAACCGAAGACCCTTTTTACTGGGAACGAGGCATTCCATCCTAGCAGAGGCATATCATCCTCACAGGTGACAACGCATCAGCATTTTGATCCTAATCGAGGATAAATGTAGACGTCCACGGGACAGCATCCACTTACCATCAAGTAAACTGTGAGCTCGTTTGTCTAACATTGTTGTTCTAAGATATTTTCAAAAGTATAAAATAAGTAAAGGACTATAACCAATCAACATATACAAAATGTACGATAGCTATGTACGTATATATGCGAATATGTCATTTAAGATTTAGCTTTTAGCTATTCTTTATTTATAATTTTGATTATTGTTGCACCGCCTTCTAAATGTTTATTTCTGTTTAGCCTAATAGTTGACATGAAGAGTATGTCCTATGGCATTAAGTCCACTATAATATGTATTACTTTATACATTAAAGTGTAAATACATAAATAAAAAGAAGATAAAAGTTCTCATTAAACTGATATCTTGGAAATACTTATCGTGGCGGAGGTCAAATAATCTACACTATAAATTAAATAAACTAATTTGTCATTTATCATTTTGAAGTGACAAAAAAGTAGTTTTCATCTTTTTATCTATGCAAGGATGACAAGCGGGCTCAAATTACACTTTACGATCAGTGGATACTGTGGGCCATAGCACTGCTCTGGATAATAAATAGCCTTCATCTATCTGCGATTAAGCTCCAAAATGTTGATGCGTTACTCCTGGTTACTAAAATGCACTACTTGTTACTAGTTAACACGATCTCCTGATCTTGTCGTCCACCATACGAAACCCAGAACCATTATTATATTAAGATACGTGAGGTTAATATGGTAATCTTTAGCTTTGCCGCCCTATAGACCAAAATTAGGAGAATAACAAAGACTAATACAGAAAGTCGTATACTATAATTAATATATTTAAAAAAAAAACGAACAATCTATGCTGCTAAAGTAGCGTCGATAAAACATCACCCTTTTGACACTTTAGTATTTTTATTGACCGATGAAGAGCTATCGTATCACAAAGCCATCTATGCAAACAAGGCTGTAGTTTTTGAATTACAAGAAAGTGACCAAAATACTTTTTTATACGTGGTAGAGCCATGCGCAGCTATATTGTGATTGCAGCACGAATGGGTCGGCTCGACCGTGGTAGGACCACTCTCTCACAGAATATCGGCGTAAAATCACAGCTTAATGCTGCTGTGTTTCGTATGGTGAGTGTAGAGAACCCGAGACCCTTTTTACTGGAAACGAGGCATTCCATCTTAGTCCTCAGGGCTGGCAACGCATCTGAATTTTGTTTCTTAGTTGAAGTTAAGTGTAGATGACTATGGGCCACAGCATGCATTTACCATCAAGTGGACTGTGTGCTTGTTCTATTAAAAATATCTCATATTAATAATGACTTATTATTTGTCATAATTGAGTTCAACTTTGATTTGCTAGGTATCGGAAGTAAAATAAGTTTTGTATTGGATGATAATTTTAAACCTTAAAAAATTCCAACGTATGTAGCAATCGCGACGCAGCAAGCAATGGCATGTCCGACATAACCCTTATCATTGTAAGGGTACCTACCTAGTAGTGCGACTGTCGATCATGAGGCCTTGGGTTCGGATCTCGGGTCGGGCCAAAAAAATCGATTATTGACTTTTTCCGTCAAGAAGTTCTTAGTAGCTGTCTGCAGTCAGGATGTTGGCGATGTCTCACCCCCGTGCCTCGGAAAGCACGTTAACCGTCCCATCGGTCTGGAGGACATTATAATGTTACACTAATGCTATGAGATTAGAAGTTTTGACTTTTTTATTTGTTCTAGTCTGAAAAGTAAAGAGAGTCAATTAATTACAGGTTGTGAGACATTATGTCTTAGTACTCAGACTTCTATCTTGGAAGTTTGTTGCAGGTGTACGTAGGCTGCACTTACCATCAAGTCGCCTGAATTTTCGTTTGTCACTTTTTGTTAGAGGCACGGGAAAATATACACTTATGCCCATATCTCTATATGTTATCTCTCTATCACTTTAAGTCAAAATAGCTGTGACAACACGAGACTTAACGACATCTTAAAATTGAGTAGCGTTTAATTATTTATAAAGCAAAAACGACTCCTTTATTAGCTCCGATTGCGCTAGAACTACTTATTAGTTTGTGACTCCGACTTAGATTTGAACCCAGAACTACTACTAAACAACAAGTTTAAAAATAAAACAAATGCATTTTCGAAAGGAGGAATATACTAGTTTTAATGTTACAAAGAATTTGAGGCATAGCTCGTAAAGAAAGCTAGTCTCTAAAGGCACTAGAGTCTATATGTGGTTTCTAACTAACGAAAAGAAAACTACTAATTAGAAAGACAGGGGCTCGTTGATGTAGAGAATAGACGATTTTTATGGAGAAATATGAAAATTTATTATATCTGTTAATCAACATACTTAATCAACATTTTTGAAGACTGTCACAAGCGTCATCCTTCGAAATGGTACTAGTTTTAATGCTGGTCTGCTGGGATATGTGAGCCTTTACTTCGTACTATTTTAATAAAGAACGTAACTTTTGTTGTCTATGAATATATATACAATTTAAAGTAACGCCGTCGTTGAAGAAACTATACTGGTTTAGTCTACGTTTTTTTATTTTTTTATAGAATAAGGGTGACAAACGAGCACACAGTCCACCTGATGGTTAGTGGATGCTATGGCCCATAGACAAATTACATTTATCCTCGATTAAGAATCAAAACGCAGATGCATTGTCACCCCTGAGGACTAAGATGGAATGCCTCGTTTCCAGTAAAAAAGGGTCTCCGGATCTCCCCACTCACTCACCATCACCATACGAAACATAGCAGTATTAAGCTGCTATTTTACGCTAGTATTCTGTGACAGCGCTGTCCTTTCCCGGTCGAACCGACCCACTCGTGCTAAAATCACCGGATCTCTACACTTACCATACGAAACACAGCAGTATTAAGCTGCTATTTTACGCTTCTATTCTGTGACAGCGCGGTCCTTTCCCGGTCGAGCTGACCCACTCATGCTAAAACCATAATATAGCTGCAGCGTGGCTCTACCACGCACAGAATCATATCATCGCCCATATTGTATCGAAATATTTGATCAAGCGTAGGATTTTTTTTATTCACTCATTACAGCGTATTAAAAGTTTACGGTTGAACGTAGGCCTCCCAATATTAGCGATAGTTGACATCATAGAATACTATAATACACAATAGAATGGCTGTAAACCTTATTTTGTATGAGGATCGGCGTCGCCGGGAGCACACATACAAGCAATTACGTCGTATTATCACTACTACAAACACGATTCGCTGTGTTGACAGACTGAGCGAATTTACACATTTTAGACTTTTGATTAATGTTTTTGACACATCAATATTTCTTTATTTTAGTTTCTAATATTCACAAAATATAAATAGTTTCGACTTACTGGGTGTTGGATATGTATCCTTTATTTAAATCCCATTTCCCGCTGTTCTTTCGACACATAATTATTGCACAATTTGCCATTTTTTTAAATAAATTGCATGCAGCGATGCTTGACACGAAAATTGGAAACGATTGATTGTGCTGACATTTATAGGTGTGAATTGACATGTAAGTGACATGTTAGCGGTTACAAGGGCTCTGCCCACTCCAACGTTCTATTATGTATGTATTGTAGTATTCTATGGATGACACGATTGGAAGGCGGGTTGACAGCCGCAGTTATATTATTATTTTGAGTTGTTATCAGGAGACAAAAACAAAAACAACAACAAAATAACAAAAGCTGTAATCAGGACAAATGGAAATCCAACAGCGGGTCTATCTACTCGAACCTTACGTCACTCACGTGATGATATGGAGTCGTGGATTGTTTTAATTTTAAATCTTAAAAAAAAATAAACACTTTTCTTCTTCTAATCGTTGCAACATTACGACTTCATCATCCGTTCCATAAGGATTATTGGATCAAAAGCTTTCAAAAAGATTCGTTTACAAACCTTCATGCGAGCTCGCACAATAAATACGCAAGCACGGATAACAAAGATACGAGGCGCGGCCGCTGTCGGCTCTCTTCCTCCGCACTCCCGTTTGTGCCGACACTTTGTGACGCCACTGAAGACTCAGTTTTTAATTAGCGTATTTCCCTTTGTGACGGGCCGGTTTAAATTAGCCTGTGATGTGAAGTACGAGAGTACGCCACGTGACGACAACACCACGTCGTACCCTATTTTCCGTGAATGCAACTAGCGAGGCATTAGCAGATTACTGTATTTTTTCTTTTCCACCGAACCATCTCTATTCACGCTCAATGAGTGACGAGATGCAACGCTTGTCACGCACTACAGACAATATGTTATTTTTTGTGACAACCGACGTAGGCTGTTTGAGCGTAAAAGTTGCCGCCTCGTAATTAAGGTGAACGATACGTAAGCTGCTTGTTAACAATATGTATTTATGCGTCCTCCAAACTCAAACTACTCAAAAAAAATTATTATGTGATTATATATTGCTATAAGAAACCATTAAGACAGCATAACCCCTTTTCATTTTGTAGGTGTCCCAAAAAGCAACTATATGTAACGGTTAAATGGTCTAGTGACACCCGATAGATGGCGGTATACCACATTGTTTACGCCAAACCAAAAATAACTAAATCGACGATGGGAAGCAGCGTCGTAGGTGCGCGACACCTGGTGATGCATTTGTCAAACGTGACAGTTAAGGAAAATTCTCCCTGTAACGGTATAAAGAATTATATTAAATATTAGACGAGGTAAAGCCACGCTGCAGCTATATTATGGTTGTAGCAAGAATGGGTCCGCTCGACAGGGGAAGGACCAAGCTCTTACAGATTACCAGCGTAAAATAGCAGCTAAAATACTGCTATGTTTCGTATGGTGAGTAAAGAGATCCGGAGACCCTTTTTATTGGAAACGAGGCATTACAGATTGGTCCTCAGGGATGACAACGCATCTGCGTTTTGATTCTTAATCGGGGATAAATGTAGACGTCTATGGGCCACAGCATCCACTTACCATCAGTTGGACTGTGTGTTCGTTTGTCACCCTTATACTATATATTAAAAAATATAGAAACCTCTATCCAGTGGTGTATATTTGGAAGATCATGATAAAGAAGATGCATTATATAACTAAATGGTATATGAAGGATATAACTACGTTTCTTCCAAATGCTTCCCGACCAAGGACTATATATTCAAACTAAAATTTCGAAAGTAAATCATCATAGACTACTACGGGAAGAATTTCTCACTATTTAGAGGTATTAATTTCTTAGTTGGCCACGTGTAAAAAATAATGAGCAAAAGTGTCAAACCTAAACCAAATATATGCTACAGAAGTGAGTAGCAGCGTTAGTGCATACTTCAGACGAAAGTTTATCGATCATATTGGCGGTATATAATAGGACACTCTTAACCGACCAACATGTATTCGTAGGATATATGGATGCCAAAAAAGCGAGAGACGTGGTTCAGAATCGTACCAAATGAAAGTAGTCTGCAATCTTCCTCTACCCATCTGGGTGTCAGGTGTTATAATTTATGTTATGTTATAAATATATCTGATTCAGAGGTGTTAAAAAGACTGTGGAAAAGATTATAATTATTTTGAATTTTTAAAACAGTATTTTCTATACTTTTTGCATATGCATAACATTTTTGTCTGTGTTAATGACTGGCGTTCGTAAAATTTGTGTCAAAAAGTCAGAATTAATTTAAGTAGAGTATAGCCTACTTTACAATCAATATAGATTATAAAGTACACATATAACATACATTTTACATAATTATTGCTAACTCTAAGTACGGTAGGGCAGCATTACGAGTGTGAAAGTATCTATGTACCTATTGCCTCCAAGCTTCCAACTTGCCTTTCCAGTGTGATGAGTATCGGCAAACCTTTCAAGAAATCACTAATCTATTAAAAGAGCTGATAAAAACGATAAATGTAAAAAAGCTTGTGCTTTAATTAAAAATACAAATTACCATAATCTTTTATTAAAGTATGTTTTATAGTTTCTTCCTTATTAAATCATAATTTATGTTTGCTTAAAGATTTTACTACAGAAAGGAACAAAGGTATTAGTTTCAAAGACGACTATCTCATTAGTGTCAATCCGTAACGATGACATGTTTCGTGTGGTTTGCTTCATGCCTTAAACATTTCCTATCCTTTGGAAATGGGTTACCTTTTCAACCTTACAAACCTTACAATTTTCAATCAATTTCCTAACAAAATGCAAACCAAGAAAATATTTAAAAGTTATATAGGCTCAAAAAGTCGTTAATTTTGTAACTCATATTGTTGGGTTATAACCTGTGAATCACAAATAAACTATTTGATTTAATTTTATGCATATTTAACTACAACAGTTAACAACGACTAAAATGCATTTATCAAAGATATTTTTATACTTCTGATTTGCTTAACAATAACTAACTACAAATACAAATTAACAGCAACAAACATTAGTGAATTTTGTTGTAAGAAGTATAAATCCTGTCTTAATCTCCTGTTGTAAGTTTGTTGGGCGTGAATTGCCGTCGCACAACAAACGCTACCCAGAGGCGTTGTAACACATTAGAATTTTAACTTCAAGGCAGTTTCAGCACAAAGATTAACTAATCCCAATCACGGGAGAGATTCGCGTATTCATACCAAAGTTTGCCGCCCATGGAGAAAGAGATGGCGTGCAAAACTTAGGCTTTATGTCAGAGGTCGTCAACTAGCGGCCCGCAAATAAATTACAGTTTTAATAAAGTATACTTTAACTGAGCATAAATAAGACACTAAGTGTACTATATGCGTTAAGGTAACTCCATAAAAAGAATTTTTTTCTAAGAAGTTTCTAAAGAAGCTACGTTAAATTCACACAACATATTTTCGTGTTCTTGAATACGGATTAATAGTCTCGGAAGACCCTGCTGCCACAGCAATGATCAAGACAGATAAGAATTGCGTAGATGCTATAAGTAATGCCGGGTTTTTAATTTTTGTAAACCTCTGTAGTCAATATTATCCTTCTTGCAATATATAAACAAACACAGAATATTGAAAGATCTTTCAAGTTAAGAGGTAAAAGACATCGGCTGGGGCGGCGCCGAGCTCCTACATGGTTCAGTTTTATTTTTTTCATATGACCAAAATAAAGAATAATTTTTAGAATGTGTTCTCAGTATGACCTAAAAAATAATAATCCTTTTTTCTATCGGTTTGATATTTATTGACAGAGTCACGCTGCAGCTGTATTGTGGTTGCAAAACGAATGGGTCGGTTCAATCGAGGTAGACTACGCTCTCGCAGAATACCAGCGTATAATTGCTGCTTAAATACTCCTGTGTTTCTTATGGTCAATGCAGAGAACCGGATACTTTTTACTGGAAATGAGGCATTCCATCTTAGTCCTCAGGCATGACAACCCATCTAGATTTTGATTCTTAATCGAGGATAGATATAGATGTCTAAAGGCCTTTTTTTACATAGGGAAATACCTACGCGTACCCTCACGTAGCTTCATAGCGCCTTGTAGCGCATAGCCTCGCGGTGGCTAGTACGGGTTATGTCTGACTCCCACAGACTAAAACCCTGAAATGGTGAAATGGTGTTCACCTTCGTCGCATATTGGCAGGGACACCGGAACGCACACATTCGCACACATCCGCGGCCCCGCAAGCGCTGGCCGACCCGTGTCGGGTCCTCCTAGGGAGATAACTACTCCTTCCCCATCTCATTCTCGGGCAAGGCGCACCAGAACATTTTGCGCGCCCTCCTCAGCGGCCTCCAACTTCACAAGCCCAACAGAAGCTCCCGTGTCCGATGCACGAGGGCCAGGAAAAACGAGCACTCAGAAGCACTAGCCTTCCTGACCCTAGCAGCGGATCTGGTCTATGGCTCCGCCGCCAACCAAGATTTGGCTGCGGAGGGTAGAGTGGCGCCTCGCAATACTGACACCAGCGACATCTGGTGAGCAGATTATTAGCCCTAATTAATTTACTGTAATACTCCAGTACATGTTGGCGAATTTCACATTATGTCCCTGTAATATTTTCATTCTTCAGACACTAGTTCAGACACTACTTCTATACGTGGTAGAGCCACGCTGCAGCTATGTTATGGTTGTAGCACGAATGGATTGACTCGACCGGGGAAGGACCACGCTCTCACAAAATACCAGCCTAAAATAGCAGCTTAATACTGTTGTGTTTCGTACTCTGGTGAGTATAGAGATCCAGAGACCCTTTTTACTAGAAACGAGGCATTCCATCTTAGTCCTCAAGTGAACGCCGTTTTGATTCTAATCATAAATGTAGATGTCTATAGGCCACAGCAACCACTTACCATCTGGTGGACTATGTGCTATGTTTGTCCACCATTGTTCTATATGAAAATATATGCTTTATGTGGCCGTGGAAGGAAAAGGGGAGATCTCCCGCCGGGCAAGGTGTTCTGCCCGGGGAGCGGCTAACACTCCATGTGATAGTTAGGAGATGTTCTATATATACTATCTATGAATCAGAATTTTTATAGCGTGATTTAGGCTTCGATGTGTTTCGCTTGCGGCGCCACGACAGCGCCGCCACATCACCCCCTTGCTCAGACTGGAGGTCGATAGTGCAGCCTCGTTGCCGACGAATGTGCAAGTGCCAGTGGATTGCCTTGTAGTCTGCGGTGAGTCGAGAAGAAGGCAAGTAATCTGCGAGAGTGCCGTGAAGCAGAGGCGAGCAGTAAGGCTCAGAGCCGTGCTGAACACTGTAGCGCAGAGAGTAGCTTGAAGGAACAGGAAGCATTATTATTCCAGTGCTGCGATGAACCTTATGAAGCTAGCTGGCTTGCAGGATATGAAGACCGCAGTTTATATCTGCTCGGGAGCGAATGAGTGGGGTATTCTATGACGATGATGAAGCTTGAAGTTTCCCAAGGTAGTTGGTTGCGTGTTCATATCACGTCGGGTGGTCACCACTGTGGCCGTGGTAGGAAAAGGGGAGATCTCCCGCCGGGCAAGGTGTTCTGCCCGGGAAGCGACCAACACTCCATGTGATAGTTAGGAGATGTTCTATATATACTGTTTATGAATCAGAATTTTTATAGCGTGATTTAGGCTTCGATGTGTTTCGCTTGCGGCGCCACGACAGCGCCGCCATACTTTATACAGTACCATTATAAAATCTCTTCAAACATGTACCTTATGTTTGAATAGTGAGCTAGTGCTTCCTTTATAATTTTTTTATCAAATACATATATATGTGTAATATGATTTGCTTTTCTGTCTTCATACAATCGTATAATTATATAAAGATTTTTATGTACTGATCATATGTATATATTAAATACTTTATAAAATAATTTTGTTTTATCGCAATAATTACATTTAAGAACATTCACAAATGTTGTAAATAGTTTAAAAAAAATGTATTTTTAGTCTGTGCTCCAGCAATGCTGCTCTAGTGATTTCAAGCCCCTGTTTCAGAGCAAGACAGGCACACTGCAAGGGTTGCCAGTACATGGGTCTGACATAATGATATATTAATTTCTGTCGCGGGCTCCCATTGTTCTGGTAGGTATTTTACGATGTGACGTATGGTCATTAGGTTTTCATAGTTTGATAAAGGCTCGAATTTCAATGGAGTCTGCAACGGCGTAGCGCTGAAGGCTTTGTACGTTTAATGATCGAAATATAAACACGTTGATAAATTGAGCCGTTCTTATGAGCCTTAAAGATTTGCACCGCGATTAATAGTTATATTTCAGGATTAAACGATACAGTAATATCTATACAATGAAACATAAAAAAAACTGTTGTATTAAAGTAATTATGCAAGTATGTAAACCAAGGATACATTGAAGTTCTCAATGTTAATCAATCAAAGCAGATTTCACATCTTATATACTTATTATATATACTGTGACGATGATGATAGTGGGCTCATTTAAAATACCGTATCCTGCCTTTGTTTCTCGGTCTTTGTATATATAACTGTATACGAAATAGCAGTCAAAAGTTTAGTTAATATAACACATTTCTATAGTTGATATGTACCTACCGTCAATAGCGCTTTTTTCACTTGTCATTTATTAACGATCTTCTAAACATCAATTTACGATTTTTTTCAATACATCACCAATATCTCATGATATTTATACAAACACCAAAGAGTCACTGCGTTCTACAAATACGATTTAAAACAGTTGTTATTTATTTCTTTATTTATTACATGTGTCCTTAGAGATGGAACCCAATGCAAGAGTGTCGTCTTTTTCATTACAAAATAAAACTTACACTTATAATATTAAAGTATATGTAGCAATACAAACTAATACATGCCATATAAACATTAAGCTATATAAATAAAATATAAAAAAATCAGCTAAAAAGACAAAAAAATTAACATCATTAAAAAAAACTCTAACAGTAACATACATATATATATATATATATATATATATATATATATATATATATATATATATATATATATATAGTGTGTGTGTGTGTTGTATAATATGACCATAAAAGTGGCAAGTAAATATAACAATGTTAACAGGCACACGGGAGCGGTAGGTGCCGTGTAGTGGCGGTAAAGAGTATGCACTACTCCATATCTTCCCGTAGGTGTCGTAAAAAGCGGCCAAGGGAAACAGGCAGGTGATGAGCCAGCATCCCAACAAGCCTAGCGTGGCAACTATGGCAATATACCCCCCCCCATTCCCTGGGGAGGCCTATGTTCAACAGTGGACTTGCGAAGGGCTGTAATGATGATGATGATGATGACACGGTTAACCACGTGAAGAGCTCGATTTAGATTTACAACTACGTGAGTTGAAGTCACTTCAATTTTGACATTAATTAAAATAAACTTAGTATCCACAGTCAATGGGCGAATATTACAAAATATACTTACACGAACTGTGAGCACACAGTCCATCTGATGATAAGTGCACAATATGACCATAGACACTTACATCTATCCTCGATTAAAATTATTTCTTTTGATTTCTCCATTAAAATGCAGATACATTGTCACCCCAGGACCAAGATCAAATGCTTCTTTACCAGTAAAGGGTTTCCATTTCTCTACAGTCACCATACGATATACAGCAGCAATATGCTTTTATTTTACGCTGGTGTTCCGTGAGTACGTGGTCCTCCCCCGGTCGTGCTAACCCATTCGTAATGCAGACATAATATAGTTGCAACGTAGTTCAACCACGAAAAAACATATTATTGAGAAAACATAATACATATTATCTGTAAATGAGACACATATTTATATATAGCTATAGAATTGTTTCTACCATCAAAATCCAGTTTTAACCGTTTCACAACCGCATATATAATTAAAATCTTTGTATATAAAACGTGTTGGTTGGTGTTGGCAATGGTTAATTGTCTATTTCCAGTTATATTTCATTTTTATAATGACGCAACCCTTCTGCATCCAACGTTTCAAATTTCTAACTAGTAAAAAGCTATTACTGCAAAATGAGATGATTAGCGTATCTAATACGAACCCTCAGCATATGGCGTGTTCTGTTCTTGCCAGTCATTGCCTTATTTAGAGGGTATGTGTTAATTATATAGTAGGTTTAATAAATGATTTCTTCTCTATGTAATTTAATCTTACGCTTTTCGGTTTTTTTACTTAAGCGCATGAACAGAATTAGAAAAAATTGTAACTTTTTTTTATTATTAATATTTCTGCTGCACTACCTCCTATATACTCGTATTTTACCTCTGCTTAGCCTCATGGTTGACTGGGAGAGAATGCTTTAAAGCATTAAATCCGCCATATGTACTATTTTTGTACATAAAAGTTTTAATAAATAAATTTAAAAAAAAATGAAATATGATAGCCTCTGCTTAACAGTGGAAAACATTGACAGTCCTAAAACCCAGCCGAATATCCCACAGCTTTCCAGCGGCTTTTAAACGTAATATTTCTCAGAAACACATTTTAATTTATCAATTAATCAAAACAAACAATGGCATACAATTTAATGTAAAAATTAATATTACTAAATAATTTATTAGGAATTATATAAAATATATTCTCATTTCGATTTCTTACTAAGTTTTTCTCAAATCACTCTGGTCGTATGCATTGTGAAATTGTTTCATACATTTTAATCGTTAATGACTCAAAAAATTAATCCTTAATATTATTAAGTGAGATATTAACTTACATAATTTTTTTTAATTTCTTGTGAGTAATACTTTTTGCCGTGTAGTGGCGATGTAAGAATATCCACTACACCATAATATCCTCTCATGGATGTCGTAAGAAGGGTTAGAGATACTATAAACCAGGAGATGGAGAGCATAATTTTCCTGATTACAGCTGAATAAATACAACAAACTCCGCGTGGTCGCCAATCGTAGCAAATGTAAATCAACCTATAGGGGATGCATATGTTCAGGAGTGGGCTTTTATAGGCTGTAATAGTAAAAACACCCCCAACTTGATGGAGTGACGACCTGGTAAGACATGCAGGAAGTCGATGGACGCAGGTGGCTCAGGACCGTGCTTTGTAGCATTACTTGGGGGAGGCCTATGTTCAGCAGTAGACTTCTGAAAGGCTGTAATGATGATGAATGGTAAAAATAATGGTATTAATATAGTAATACTACTATAATACAATATTTTTACAAAGTTGTGTGGTTTCTTTTCTAATTGGGAGTTCACCTGAGTTGAAAACACCGATTTACTTAAATCTACCACAAAGCAGCAAAACACATACGCATGTGTTTTAGTTTGATGGGCAAGGTATCTTGTCCTTGTCCTAATCTATAAACTTTTGTTTCTGAGCTGTTACCACTTATTGATAGTATGTGATTTCAGCAGATGGTAACTGTTAGCTCATTTGTAACTGTAATGTTGACAAAATCTATTCCAATACATTTTTATTAAGCAGTTTACACCATTATTAATAAATTAAATTACAACATTAATTAAAATTTGGTCGATTTTTCAGTATAATTTAAATTAGATGTTTAGTATTTAAGCATATAAAATAGTGATGATTATTTGACTTAAAATCTATGACGTCATTACACTATATATCCATATAATTTAAATAAGAATTATTTTGAAAGCTCTTAACCAAATAACTGATTAGTTATCATTTTATTCATATTATCACCAGTATAATATGCCATAGTTTGAATTATTAATAACTTGAGATTTATATTACAGTTTAAATAACATGATATCATCAAGTATATAATTTATGTGCTCATTAAGAAACGTATGTGGCATATAACTCAAAAACAATCACTCTCCAGCCGCACATCGCAGGGACGGACAAAGTAATTTCACCAACTTTACATATTAATTACCCAGCATACGCAAACACAATATCTGACTACACACACCCAACAAATATTTCACTTGATATCCGACATTTCTTATCCCAACCCACTTAAAACATCCGAAGGGCAATGGGTCCGTAGAGTGTCATTCATCAACAACTCGCTTCCAACTTTGTATGTACCTAAACCTCTTATTATTCGCCACCCCAGACTATAAAATTGGACCAAACGTATTCAAATATCCAAGTAAACATTCGCTCTTAACGCGATGAATTAGAGTACAAAATTAATGTACGGAACGCGTTTTAACACGGTCGTTTCAAGCATTAATTATCGCTTCTCGTCCCCGGCAAGGGTTACCCTTTAGGAAATTTTCGTCCCTTGCTGGTCACCCTCCGAAGTCCAAGCGCGTGCCTTCAAGTCATTAGTATACGCTATATCAGCGAAGGTATGTTGAAAAGTCCCTGTTTAATTTCCTTACTGATATTTGCGTCACAGTTGCGAAGAATAAATAGATCAGTTTGAATTACTTTGTGTTTACACGTTCAAGTTTCGTGCTGCCATCAATTTATTTATTGTTATTGATGTTCGTAACACTCAATATAAGAAAATTTGGAACGGTAGTATCTCCCCTTTTTTTTAAATTTTATCTGTAGTCCTACACTAGAATTTTGTTCTGTATCATGGAAGTATTTTAAAAATAAATATTGCACATGGAAAACATCCAATATCAAAGTATTAGTTTTTAGGCTATACAAACACTTCTTTCGTGCGGGAATCGAACCCGCGGCTCCGAAGTGCCACAGCCAAACGCTCAGCTACTGCGCTACCAATAAATTACCTTGAAATAATCATCCCCTTTTTCCTTTACTTGTCAGCCTTTTATTTGCTGAATATTATAAAAGAATGCGCTGACTGGAATATGTTGGAATTTCAGTCGCCAGTCTCGTTCATTGGTTTGCAAGCTGCACTACAGAAGTTTATTTTTTTTAAATTAACGTGTCAAACGAACTTGCAGTCCACCTTGTGGTAAGTGGCTCCTGCAGTCTATGGACATCTGCAACAAACACCAAGTAAAGAACGCTACATAGGTATTGGTTGTCACCTTCGAGACCTAACATGTCAGGCCTCACAGTCGGTTCCACTGGCTCTTTGTACAGGACACAGCAGTATAAGCATTGTTGTTTTATGGCATAAATAGATAAGGTGGTATTACTTTCAAACGGACTCCTAGAGAATGAAAGACCCCATCACCTGGTTTAAAACACATTCGTAAATTAGTTACTTACGTGTGGGTAATACGGTTACCTAAAGCTTTGCCACCCTATAAAACCTAAACTAGGATGAGGACAGAGATAAAAACACTAAGTCGTATAATATAACTAATATATTAAGAAAATAATAGCAAGCAAGCTTTGGAAATAATTAAGAACACTTC
The DNA here is from genome assembly GCA_907164705.1 of Parnassius apollo. NCBI lineage: Eukaryota > Metazoa > Arthropoda > Insecta > Lepidoptera > Papilionidae > Parnassius > Parnassius apollo. The sequence continues at coordinate 6,463,211 of CAJQZP010000929.1, forward strand.
GAAAAATCATGTTAAATATATTAACTACACTACACAATACTAAAATCGACTATAATATTTACTATAATGTCTACTGTCAAAATAGCGTCGATAAAGCAGCGCGCTTTTGACCCTTTATTATTTGATTGACTGATGAAGAGCTATCGTATCATATAGCTTTCTATCCAAATATGACCATATTACGAGGGTGGATTGAAAAGTACTCGGCCTAACCTAGAAAATAAACACATACAAAATCAGTTATATTTTTATTTTTCTACATAATCACTATCAAGTTCAATACACTTTTGCTACCTCCCCTTCCAAGCATTTAGATCGTTGAAAAAAAATGATTCTTCCTTAGAGTCAAAATATGCGTCTACAGCTGCTTTGACCTCGTCGTTTGTCGAAAATCTTTGACCTCCCAAGTGCTTTTTTAGGTTAGGGAACAGAAAGAAGTCTGATGGTGCCAGATAAGGTGAATACGGCGGATGCGGTAACAGTTCAAAGCCACAGTTGTGAATTTCAGCCATTGACTGTACTGACGTGTGAACACGGGCGTTATCTTGATGAAACAGGACTTTTCTTCTGAGAATTCCTCGACGTTTTTCTTTTATTTTCTCTCGTAAACGACGTAGTAAGGTGCAGTAGTAATCAGAGTTTATATTCTGACCCCCTTCAAGATAATCAATCATAATCACACCTTTCGAGTCCCAGAATACTGAAGCCATCACCTTATTTGCCGACAAAATCGACTTGGCCTTTTTTAGGGGGTGGTGAACCAGGTCTTCTCCACTGTTTTGATTGTTGTTTTGTTTCCGGTGTACAGTAATGAACCCATGTTTCGTCCATAGTAACAAAACGATTCAAAAAATCATCTGCATCGGCTTCAAATAACTCCAAACAGTCGCGTGAAATAGTCAATCGCGTCCTTTTTTGTTCAACTGAAAGCAGTCGCGGAACCCACCTCGCAGACACCTTGTGGAAACCCAACTCGTTGACAATGATGTTTTGAGTTCGTTCATAAGAGATGCCTATAATCTCGGCTATCTCTCTAATTTTTAATCTGCGGTCTCCCATTATTAAATCAAGTACTTTTTTAATATTTTCGTCAGTAGTTGACGTCGAAGGCCTTCTAGAGCGGGGTTCATCTTTCACACTCTCTACCACGCTTAAATTCTGCTATCCACTTTTTGACGGATGAATATGACAGAGCACAATCGCCTAATGTACTGACCATGTCATCATGGATGGCTTTTGATGATAGCCCCTTCTTATGGAGGTACTTAATGACGGCACGCTGCTCGATTTGCTCCATTCGCGGAAATTATGTCCGATTACTTTGTTAATAAATTTATAAAATCACAACTAATTATCGCACACGTTTCGAACTTCACACAATGAACTAGTCTGAATTGAACTAAATAATGTGGGTAGATTTGATTTTTAGAATTGAATGGATCTGTGTTAGGCCGAGTACTTTTCAATCCACCCAGGTATCTGGATGACCATATTACCCTCACGTGCTATATTAAAAATCGTTTATTAAACTATGAGCGTTAATGTAAAATATTAATTACATCGAGAATCTCTTGTTATTAATAACTCGTCGTTATCTGTCGTCAACTGTCAAAAGGCAAACGTTGTGTACTAATCTTAACTGTTACTACACTGACAAGTGCACTTCCACACGTGTATAATTCGGAATTAGTTTTCCAATACACAAGCCCCTCTCTAAGCCGTATTAGCTTATCTTTCCACTTGGCACGCTGTAATTTGGTCAAAATCTCGGTGCCTTCTCGACTTTACCGCGGATATGTATGTAGTAGGGCGACAACGCTATATGTAAATAGAAATTTTAAGTTTTCGGTACTAAGTAATAGTATTATTTCTAGCAGCCAAATCCAAATTAAAAATAATACTAATTGTTACAGAATGCATTAGGTTTTTTAAAGAAAAAAATATTGATATATTGATTCATTACCAACATTAGCAAAAGTCAATGTTAAAGTTAAAATTAGACAATATTTAAGTTTTAATTTCAATTTTAAGAGCGATTAACCATGTACCTGACGGTAAAGATAAAAGTAAAAACCTCATGAGGAAACTTTCGAGATAAAATATTACGAGGACTTTTTTATAGAATAAGGATGAAAAACGAGTACACAGTCCATCTGATGGTAAGTGAATGCTGTGGCCCACAGACATCTACATTTATAGTCACTTAAAAATTAAAATGTAGATGCGTTATCACCCCTGAGGACTGAGGTGGAATGCCTCGTTTCCAGTAAAAAAGGTCTCCAGTTGTCTACACTTACTATTACACAGCATTAAGCTGCTATTTTACGCTAGTATTCTGTGAGAGCGTGAGCCTACTCCGGTCGAGCCGACGCATTCCTGCTATAAGCGTAATACAGCAGCAACGTGGCTCTACCATGTATACGCGTATGCAGATGGACTTATGAAGTCTGCTAACACGCATTGGAGCAACGCAATGTGCTAATTGCTTTCTGTACCTCTGGCCTGTACCCAGCAGTGGGTCTCATAGATGCTGTAACTTTACCTCAATTGGGCACTATTCACCATTAAAAATGTTAAAAGCAATGCACAGCAGTAAAGGAAAACGTTGTCTGGAAATCTGAATATCCACAAATATGTAAAACATTTGTTTAGTCTGTTGATTACCACTGTAGAAGACAAACCTAACCTCTTAAACCTCTGACAAACAATCATATTATGCCCAGAAGTGGGAAGAATGTATAGACCACGTCAGTAGTCCACTGCTGGATATAGCATTATGCTGGAAATAATGCAGAATTCGAAAGAAAAACAATATCGAAATGTGACATTATTTTGCGGACTTGTCTGAAATTTTAATTATACGTAATAACCCTAATTTGAAGCCAGTGGTTCTAGGAGCTATATCAGAGGTTTGCGTATGCCCGTTGAGTAGAAAGATTGTATCAGTTGCAATGATTACCGACAATAGGTAACTAAACACGATTTGCCCCTGTTAAATTAAACTATGATTTGTGTTTATGTTCTGTTATGTAAACGTCTTTGTTCTGAAGTGTTAAGCTGTTAGCCTTTTGGCATTTACCGCTTCATCTGGCTTATGCCGTGAGCTGTATGAAAAAGGAAAGGCGATGATGGTGTTGATTTAGTTCGTGAGCATTCATCAGGTCAACTGCATAGCGTTGTCGAGCAACTACCGTCCGAGTAGGGGTGTGCTGAATCCGTCTCTGACTGCTAAGCTCATGTGGGACAATGTTCTGGGTGATGCGAATCGCCCAGGTACGCGGGTGTGCTTGGGTGTGTGAATTACCTACTATTGATGATGATATTCGATTATTAATTATTAACCAAATCCTTTATTCAAGTTTGGAACAAAAGTCTGTAAAAGCATTACTTTGCATAAACCAATTTAGGTACAGACTTTTGGCCAAATCTTATTCTAACTTGAGTAGATTTAAAAATTAGTTTTATTAAGTGGTCTACAAACCTAATGACTGGTTATTTTTCTTTGTCTGAAATTTAAAAACTTTCATATATGATTGTACAGCCTGACCATACTGGCAGTCATCAGTAAATAATGAGAAAGCGTACACACTTCTCATATACGATTCTGCGAAACTACATTAATATTTCAGAGTCGGGCGCAAGTTAGGGTCCTTTCCAAACAGCCCTTGGTCGTCCAAAGTTATTCCAACTTTGTTTCTGAGTTCGAAACCTTCGCTTTTGCGCGTGTAAAGATTATTTCACAGGATGAGGGTAGTGTCTTATCGTAAAGTTTCGTAATGGTCTCGCTTTTCGATAACTGCTAAATGCTTTTATGTGTTAACCATTATAATGTCCCTTACAGTTTTTCGTAACTACATTAAATATGATAGATAAATGTAATTATGTCGAAAGAAATAGTTACAGTATAGGACAAAGTAATAATATATAATTTGAATTAATATACACTGTTACGTTGTTATTTAACGGTTAGAAATTTAAAAAAATGTCTTATAGAAACAAATGAATTTATTTTTCATGTTTCAATTTTTACGTTCATGACCTGCAGTTACCACTTACCATTAAGTGAACTGTAAGTTTGTTTGTCATTTAATTTTTTTTAAAACCTAGGAATTTTGTTATTAACTGAATTTGAATATTTTAACAATACTATTATGACGGCTTCATGGCGCAATGGCTTAGCAATGAGTTATAGTGCTGGGAGCCGCGGGTTCGAATCTCGCATGGAACTACCTACCGGCCTACAAGTAAACGTACCCGGTTGTCCTTGTGCAATTTAAGTATATATACTGCCCCCACGGTACAGGACAAAATCCTAGTGTAACGTAACGTAACGTTTCATAAAACAAAGAAAAAAAATTTAAAACATAATGATTTATTGCGTTCCAATCCAATGGTTATCAATAACTTTTATGCGAGGATACTGTCTACAAAAGTAATTTAATAAAAATTGGAGATCACGAACACATATATGTTCTTATATGGCGTATGATTTATTAATCCACATTCCAATATGTTTGTGCTCATTGGCTAAAGGGTGGTGAGTTCCATGTGGTTATGTCCCCATGTAGTGGCCTCGTAAAGGAACCCACTATCCTTTACCATCCCGTGGGCGTCGTAAGAGGCGACATAAGGAAACTAAAACCGGTGAACTTATTCCTTATAATTAAGTCGAACTATGAGGTAATCCATGAGGGTAGCGTATCTTCAGCAGTGAATTTTTGATGTTTTAAATGAACGAATGAGTTCCATATTAGGAAAGTTACTATCAGATTTGTGACCATATGTGCATACAAATTAAGCCGCCATTTTGTTAAAAATATAATGCATCTGTACACTGTACACTGGACGTACGAAATGTAATAAACACTGAACTGTTGCGTGCAGTTTCGCACACATGCAGTACTTTGCATGAACTAACATAACGCTCACAAAAACACATTCACGCACACATGATCAGTTGCCGAGCAAATTTTCAACATGGCACACCAAGTGAGGGGTGGACTACACTCGTGTCCTTCCTTTTGATTGCAATTAATTCGGAAGCTCGGGGAGCGAGAAGAAAGGGGAGAGGAGGGCGGGAAAGGGTTCTGTCGGCCAATGCGCTGGGCCGAACTTTGTCGAATTGTTTCAGTTGAAGTGCTCTTTGGTTTTGTTGGACTTTAGTTTTAATTGTTAACATTGTCGGTGAAGTTATTATAAATGCGTAATTTATGGGTTTGATTCTACATAAGTTGGCTTAAACTATAATTTTAGTAGAATATTTATAATAAATTAATATAATGTATATTTATAAATAATATAATTTACCACGTGCTCGTCGGTGAAGGAAAACATCGTGAGGAAACCTGCATGTCTGAAGAATATATATAAAATATATAAACACTCACGCCTGTCACCCAGAGGGGTAGGCAGAGACTACGGACTTCCATTTGGCACGATCCTGACATACCTCTTTCACCTCCTTTACATCCATATATCTACGCATACATGCTCGTCGGTTAAGGGTACTTCTAACGTGGCCCATTTTCAAAATATCGCTAATTTGGTCGATAAACTTTTTTCTAGGGCGTCCCTTCCTGACTCGGCCGTTCACATCTGCCATATAAATTTGCTTTGTCACTCTCTCCTCATTCATTATTTCTACATGACCAAACCACCGAAGCATTCCTTTCTTAATTCTGGTCACAACATCATCTTGCATACCACATTTATCTCTTATCACGCAATTTCTCACCCTATCATTCAGATTCAACCCTAGCATATTCCTTAAAGACCGCATTTCTACAGCATTTATTCTACTTTCATGCTTCTTCTGCTACACCCAGCTTTTACTACCATACATTAAAGTAGGGACTAACACAGCATTATGAATTACCATACGTGCCGTTTTTGACACATTCTGGTTCTTCATAATAGAGTGTAGTGCCCCATTGACTCTATTACCTGCATTTACTCGTCGTTCTATATCTCTATCATATCTACAATCCCTGCTAAATACACATTCCAAATACACAAACTCACCCGCTTACTCAATTAACTCTCCTTCTATTCTTATTTCACATATCGTTTTGCTTTCTTCTCTTTCAAAAACCATCACTTTTGTCTTACTTGCGTTCACTTTCATTCCCCTTTCTTTTAATGCTCAGTTCATTAATGTAACCATCATTTGCAACTCAGCCGCCGATGACGCAAATATGACTTGATCATCGGCATACAAAAGGCATTTGACGGTTAACTCGCCCATTCTTAACCCAAATTCTTCGTCTTTCAAAGTTTGCAAACACCTATCCATAAATAGGTTGAACAGCCAAGGGGAAGCTACACAGCCCTGTCTGACACCTTTTTGGATGCCAAACCAGTCCGAGTAGACCCCATTGATCCTGACACAAGCACTAGAGTCCCTATAAAGAGACCTTAATGCCTGTATCAAACCAGCGCTCAACCCATATGAGTTCAGTGTTTGCCATAACACATTCCTGTCCACTCTGTCATAAGCGTTTTCCAAGTCCATGAACGCACAAAAAACTTTCTGGTTTTTGGCCAAAAACTTCTCCGCAATCATGCGCATGGAAAAGACTTGATCTGTATACCCCATTCCCTTTCTAAAACCCGCTTGCACATCCCAAATTTTTCCATCAGTTTCTTTCATAACTCTTTCAATTAACACCTTAGCATACAGTTTACCCACAATACTAAGCAAGCTGATACCACGGTAGTTTTTGCAGTCCTGCTGTGACCCTTTTCCTTTATATATTGGTACTATAACTTCTTTACACCAGTCATCCGGTACCCGTTTTAATTCCCAACATAAATTAAACAAGGTGTACAGCAGGCCTACCACCACTCCCTCTCCAGCCCTTAGCATCTCGAGTGATATACTCTATCATATCCAGCTGCCTTACCTGCTTTCATGCTTTTCATTGCTTTCATTATTTCATCTACACTTATCTCCATACCCCTTTCCACTTCTTTCGGAATTTCTAGTTCATTTAATTCAGACGACTCTTCACTCATAAACACGCTTTCAAAGTATTCCTTCCATCTGTTTAAATTCGAAACTTCATCATTCAGAATACATCCATTCTCGTCTCTTATAGCATTAATTATAGGCTGTTTTGTATTTTCCCTGGCAGTTCCTACGAGTTTCCAGAACATTTTTATGTTAGCCTGGAAATTATCAGATATCCTTCTATCATTCTTATCCGTTCTTTCTTTCTTTTTCTTTTCAACAACTTCTTTTAAATTTTTTGTCTAAGTTCTGCCTTTTTTCTTTCAATCTCATCATTCATACCAGAAGAATTACCAGCTTTGGTTGCTAGTAAATCTAACCATGCTTTCTTCTTTGATTCAACTTCCACCCGTACCTCATCATCCCACCACAACGTATTACTTTTCCTTTCATTTGTTCTCTTACTTACACCACATACTTCGGTGGCGGCATCCACCAAACCTTTCTTAATACTATCCCACACAGTATTCAAGTCTAAATCATTCATACACAACTCGTTCAAACATCTAATATTTCCTCTCAGTCTACATTTATACTTCTCTTTCACATCTTCATCTTGTAACTTCTCTATTCTTAATACGCTGTAACGCAGTGGTAGACACAGATGTCCGATGCGCCAACGCTTTAAAAGACCATTAATTCGACATTAGACCAAGTAATGATCGCTCTCTACGTTGGACCCCCGGCTGCTCCTCATTCTTTCATCCACAATTACGAAATCTATCATGCTTCTATCGTCACCTCTTTCCCATGTATACATGTGAATCTTCTTATGACGAAAAAAAGTATTCGTCACAAAACGATTCTTTTCCACACATACGGTGAGGAGGTCTTCACCATTCTCATTTATACATTCATCACCAAACGTTCCCAATATCCTTTCATAACCAGACCTCTTCACCCCAACCCTACCATTCAAAGTCTCGTAACATAATAATATTTTCATTTTCCTTACATTTTGTCAACACCATCCTTACCATGTCCCAAAACTGCTCTCGGATGTAAGTGGGCTTAGACATGTCTGGGGCGCACACCCCTAGCAGGAACAGCTTCTTTAAGCCCACTTTCATTCGTATCCATAGCAGCCTCGGGCTTACACATTCATGCTCTTTCACACATTGACCCATTCTTTCTGAAAGGATGAAACCGACTCCCTGGCATGCCCGTTCGGTCTCGTCTACACCAGACCAATACGCGGTATACGTGCCATGTGCAGTGGCATCCTTTCCCTTTCGTTTCGTCTCATTCACACATAACACATCTATTCCTCTGTCATTATTCATTTCGCATACTTCATCCATCTTATCATTCATTCCTCCACATACATTCAGCGTAGCCAGACGGGTTTCCGCAATCAATTTTTCGCCATCCCGGGAGACAGAACGTGACGGGTGGCGAACCTCGTCGCCAGTTTTTCTCCCGGAGATTCTTCGCACCCCTGCCCCATTAAAGGGGCGCCGGGAACTCGGGGCCATTTCTTTTATTTCCTGAGTCATGGTGCGAAACAAGGGTTGGTGGTAGATTTTACGCCGCTACCATACGGCGAGGAGCCGAGTCTATTTTATCGGCTTTGTCGCTCGTTTAGCACCACCCGGGGGACACGTGTAGGGTGGGCCTAAGGTTAGGTGGTCGAAGCCTACGGACGCGAGCGACTCATCCCCCTAAACTGAAGTTACTAACTTAACTCTGAAGAATAAGGTTAACTCTGAAGAATAAGGAAAAAATATTTCAAAGACATGTGAAGTTCGCCAACACGCATTGGGGCAGCGCCGCGGATACTTCCTTGCCCTAAAACCCTCTCAGAAATGAGGGGAGTCCTGTGCCCAGCAGTGGATCGTATATAGGCTGTAACTTTACTTTACCTTACTTTTATTTGTAATAAGTGTGTTACCTAAAGATATTCTAATAACGTATACGTGCATATCATAGAATACTATAATACATACATAATATAACGGGGGAGTGGGCGGAGCCCGTGTAGCCACTAAAATGTCACTAACATGTCAATTCACACGTATAACTGTCAACACGAGATGTGTTTTGAAGTTACAATCGTTTCCAAATTTCGCACGCAAATAATTTAGAAAATGCCAAATCGCACACTATTTACAAATAAATATGTATTTTTAAAGACGATTTTTTAACGATGATCTTGAACATCAATCAAATGTCTAAAATGTTTAAATTTACTCAGTCTGTCAACACAGCGAATCGGGTTTGTAGTAGTGATAATACGACGTAATTGCTTATATGTGTGCTCCCGACGACGGCAACCCTCGTTCAAAATAAGGTTGACAGCCATTCTATTGTGTATTATAGTATTCTATGATGTATATAAATAAATAAATAAAAAGATCATAACTTCCAATGCGTGTTATAACAGCCTAGAGAGTGTAACTGAATCAGAAGATGGGCGGCAGCGTCTCCTGATAACAAATCAGTTATAATAAAAAAAATAACTGCGGTTGCAATTTTACTATAACAACTATCCTCACTATGAGGCTACCTATGTAGGAGGCCTACGTTCAGTTGTGGGCTTGTAGGCTTACGACTGTAATAAATGAACTAATGAAAAATAAAAAGTCTCTTTTTATTTAAAGTACAGTTTGAATAATAACAATATATTCTAAAACGTAATATTATTGATATATTTCACATTTAATAAAAAATAGTTATTTCAAAAAGGCAGAAGATAATCGATTCGACTGTTTTTTTTTTCTAGATATTTCCAGGGTTATTTAATAAATTTAACTTTTTTAATTACAATTTAGTATACTGTTTACAGCAGTCTTTCCATTTGTATCCTTCCATCCCATCGTACCATATAGTCATCTCTTAGATACCCACGGGACATGGGTGTCCTAGAGGTGGCTATGGATAAGGCCAGAAAGATCGGAAGACCTTACAAAGATGGCGGCTATAACATTTCGTATATTATGTAGATGTGAAATACCAATACTGACGACGGGGAGCATTGTTAAAGGTGCAAGAAGTTGGCACTAGCATTTTGCTATCCACCTACCAGCCGTAGACGTTATGTTCAATGCTTTCTATAATGGGAGAGGAAGTTCCTTGCCCACTTGTGGCATATTACGGGCTGATGAAAGATTTTTTATAGGATAGGGTGACAAACGAGCACACAGTCCACCTGATGGTAAATGGCTGCTGTGGCCCATAGACATCTACATCTATACTCGATTACGAATCAAAATGCAGATGCGTGGTCACTTGTGAGGACTAAGATGGAATGCATCGTTTCCAGTAAAAATGGTCTTCGGTTCTCTACACTCGTCATACGAAACACTGCAGCATTAAGTTACTATTTTACGCAGGTATTCTGTGAGAGCGTGGTCCTTCCCCGGTCGAGACACTCCCAGATTCCCTGTAGAAATTTCCAGCCTATATCAAGTTGGCTTATTGTTTTGGAAACATTCTAGATTATTCTGAGTGCAACTTATTTATGTAACACAGCTGATTAAAGTTGTTAATGAGTTTCAATTTTTCAAATTGTTGTAATCTATTATTACAACCTCAATGATTTAAATATAGTCAGATTTCATAATTGTAAAGAACATTTGGTATTGAGTGCTTTTCTTTTAGTATCATTATAGTACAACAACTTTTAGTAGTCATTTTAGTAACATCTGCATACAATATAATGGAAATGAGGAATACTATCGCATTGGATTCGACCTGTAAGGGTAGATGTCTAAAGCAATAAGTAAATAAGTAAAATATTTGATAGTTGTTATAGAATATTTCATCATCGCCCAACAACGTTGTAGCTTTTTTATAGGATAGGGTAACAAACTATCACACAGTCCAACTGATGGTATGTGGTTGCTGGAGCCCATTGACATATACATCCATTCTCGATTGCAAACAAAAATGCAGATGCATTTTCACTCGTCTTTTTATTGAAGGTTGTAATTATTCGTATTGTAAGTGTAGAGAAACGACGACCCTTTTTTAATAGTAACGAGGTATTCCATCTGAGTCTTCAGGGGTTAAAACGCATTTACGTCTTGATTCTTAATCGACAATAAATTTTTAAGTCTGTTGGCCACAGTATTCACTTACCGTTAGATGAAATGTGTGTTCGTTTGTCACCCGTATTTTAAAACACTTGACATATCTCTAGTAATATAATGTAATAAATAATATATTTTCGATATAAAATACAGTAAGTTGTAGTTGTGAAAACAATCAAATATATATCTATCTGATAGTAGTTTGCCCAAAAATTATGTTCAATCCGCCCCTGTCACTGAAGCGGATTCATCGCGATACTATAAAAATATCCCGACATTTTTATTTCATAGTTACGAACACGTCTTCCCTAGGAAATTACATTGTGTTAATTTCGAGTCTTATTAATTGCATTTTAAAATGAATTATTGGTTTCATAAAGTGTCACTTTAAAAAAAATATACGAATTATTTTTTTAATCGCCTCTTGATAGAATACAATCAATATATCCCGTACCACGTTTCATGAGTATTTTCAAAGAATTTTCTACTTATTCTTCTTCTTCATAGGTCCTTGAAAGTTCACTGCTGAACACATATCTCTCATGTAGGCAGAAGATTTCCTTTGCAATAAATTGATTCTAAATTCCTAAAATAAATTTAAAAAAATAAAAAAGTCATACTTGACAGACGTATCAATGTTCGCAGTACGAGATATCTCACCGCTCATTTTGACGCCGCATTCCATCGTCAAACTGGGTATTTCACGTCTAGAGAATACGAGATAGTTATACCGCCTTATATCTGAAGCCATTAGATTGTTCTGGCTAGTCCCATAGTGACTTCAGACAGAACCCAAGTGCGAAATGAGGCGATGGATTATCTTACACCACTACCACACGGTATGATGTTATATCACCACTTACTGTGAGGAAGGATTATAGTTGAACACAAGCTTAATGTAAAACACTTGATAATATGAAAAAAAAATTTTTTTTTAAATAGGATAAGGGTGGCAAAACGAGCACACAGTCCACCTGATGGTAAGTGGTTGCTGCGGCCCATAAAGATCTATATCAATCCTCGATCACGAATCAAAATGCAGATGTGTTGTCACCCGTGAGGTCTAAGATGGAATGCCTCGTTTCCAATAAAAAGGGTCTGCGGTTCTCTACACTCACCATACGAAACACAGCAGGGTTAAGCTGCTATTTTATTGATACCATCAATATATGATATTGATGGTATTCTGTGAGAGCGTGGTCCTTCCCCGGCCGATCCGAACCATTCGTGCTACAACTATACTACTAATACAGCTGCAGCATGGCTCTACCACGTAAAAATGTGTGAACCCAAAATAAGAAAAAAACCCGCCACATAATAACCTCAGATTAGAAATAAGACATGCTTAGAGCACCGTTGTAACAAATACGAATCTCAAGGTAGAAAATAACCGCAGGGTTGCAATTATTTATTCCCCACTGTCCTGTCTTCCCAATTACTATTCCTATCTATTCCTCTGTCCGGCTGCCCGTAAACTCTACCGTCTCGTTTCAATTCCGCGTCTCTTCCAGATCGATGGGCCACTGGGCCCAGCCGGGTACCGCTAATTACTCGAACTAAAATGCTTCGTGTTTTCCTGCTTTAAAGTTTATTTTATAACAGTTTAATTCATGAAAAAGAACTTAATTAACAAACGGCGTATTTATAATGTATATCAAACTGTCTTGTTAGTCTAGGTGGTTATAACCGCAACTGCTGTTAATGTGGTCCAGGGTTCTAATTCTGCGTCGAGCCAAAATCATAGTAGCTCGGAGTCACATAGTCTCTGAAAATACATAAATCATTTATCTATCTCTCTCCGTGCTGTAAAGAGTTCGAAATGTCGGGTATTTAAAAAGTTAAAATATACGCGATAAATTCCGTAAAAACTAGTATTATTTCAATATCTCTCTCCGGTTCAATTCCATCCCGTTGGACTGAGTGAGGGAATAGAGAATCGGTTGTTTGTGCACCCACGCATAAAATATAATCCTTACCTGCGTGGGCTAGACTCTCTAGAGAGTCTTCGGTCACGACTGCCTGCCGTGACCGAAATTATGTCTGGAGGTCATTATTATCAAAATTTATTACTAAATTATTATATATTAATCCATGAGTAGCTCAGGTATTGGGTGCTGAAAGTAAAATTTTATTTTATACGTAATTTTTCCCTTATATAAGCTGTAGGCTTGTAAGACTGTAGTAATCAAGATATTAAAAGTGGCGCTGTTTTTGGTTAAGAGAATTTCATTTTTCTAAAACTCGATAGCTTAAGTTAATAAATGATTGTTTTAAGAATAAGTCAAAGGTGAAAATAGGTTAGGAAGTTTACTTTAAAAAATACGTGAAATTATAATAAAAAAAAGTTATATAGTTAGCCATATTCATAATTATATATATATATATATATATATATTATTTTAAACACTTGACGCTCTTTTTTGTCATTCATTTATTACAGCATCCCCACAATTTAATAGGTCGAGAGGTCATAATCTTTCACCTGCTCCAGCATCAATGTCAAACCGGCTGGACCACATCCCATGTACATCTCTATTGTCAAAGCGTTATGACAGGTCAAATAAATTTGTATCTGAAAGGGGACAAGATACAGGTTTTGAGATCAGATCACGCTTATTTAGTCAATTGGAATATTTTAACTATAAGTATATGTTTATTTTTAATGTTATCCGTGTACCTTTCTTAATTTAATTTAAATCTCTTTTTTAATAAGTAAATAGTAAACACGTACATGAACCCTAGTTTTTTCTGCTTTTTTTCTCAAATTAAACTTTCTCCTTTCTCTTGTATTGTGGTGGTGCCATAGATACATAAATTGCGTAGGTATATGTGCAAACGCAAATCATTATCAGGCAAAAAAATAAATAATAATCACTTTAAAACTAAAAAAAAACTTTATAACACTATGTATCTTTAGCAACCGAGTCCTGGAAGCTTTTCGTTTTAAAAATTGCTAACATGGGATACGAATCGTAATAGATGCTATAAATTAATCGCTGCATATCTTCAAGATAGTTTGCAGTACCGCCGGGCTCCAGGCAAGACGGTACGAAAACAAAGTTTGAGTACATTCGTTACAATTATTGCTTCTAGCTCCACTTAAGGTTGAGAGCTCGTAGTTTTATCTCGGACGTGATTCTCGGTCTCTTTGTCTGGTAACCGACATGGAAAATAATGACAAAAAGTAATGCGGTGAGTACAGTCAGAATAACTGTACAATTAAAGAATAGAAAAGGTTTAAGTATCTAAAGAATAATAATCTTTGATCATATAAAATTGTTTAAGTGATCAATGTCTTTAATTATATTTTATTTCTTGCCACTAAACAAGTGGCTTATCATGCAGTTTAAAGACCATAGAAGAATTAACAGCGCTGTAGCCCGCTACAGCATTAGCTAAGCTAGGACCAATTCACATTGGCAGTATATCTCTCACAGCTCTAATCTCAATTGTAACTTCTTATCATAGGTACTTTTTATCTCTGTGTATTTGTGCACTGCTCTCTGCGAATAAATTATCTATATATCTACCTAAGTATTTGTATTCCCTACAAACAATTGTTCCTTGTCTGATTGTTTATCCATGTGCAATTTCTGTATCCACAACACCGAAACTACTCGCGACTTTAAAAAGTTGGCAAAGGAAGGTGACGGTTTCGCCTAATGGAAGGAAAATTTAGGACAACTTTGTATTGTTTTGTTTATCTACTTCTGATAAAAGTAAAACGGTAAAGTTACAGACTATATTACTTTGACGTGGTAGAGCCACGATGGAGTTTTACAGTTTTAGCACTTCCGGTCAGCAGTGAAGGACCATTTTCGTATTTAATTCTGTACTATCATGTAAAAGTAAAAGTGTTTTATATTTGATTGTTTCTCAGCTAAATGGATTTCAATGAAATTTGGCACACATTAAGTCCATTTCTTGAATTAACATAGTGGAATACTTTTATCATGGGCAAAAATCTATGGGAAAATGAACATGAAGGCGTTTCTGTTAACACATGGAGGACTCTGAGGACTACGTTAGAATGTCACGTTTCCGGTAAAAACAGTCTCCGGTTATCGACCACTAACCTTTCGAAACACATTTGCATTAAGCTGCTATTCTTTGTATTTACTTTTTTATTTATTTGCGAGGTTAGCTTTTTATTAACATTCATTGTCGTTTATATAGTTATTATAAAACTCTATATTAATATTTTGTCAAAAATATGTTTTTAAGGTTAACTGAAACAATAATAACTTTATTCAATAATTCTTTAATATAGAGTGACTCCAACTTTCAATTAAATTTAGTAATGTAAACCAATTACTCATGAACAAACGATAAATTATTAGTAGTTTAGCCGAAAAAAGCTTGTTGTCGCACGAAAAGGTCGGTTCGACCGCGGAAGGCCCACGCTCTTGCAGAATACCAGCATACAGTCGGAACAAAGGGGATAACCTGTACTTCATACCTGTCTGATTCGGTAGTCAGCAGAAGGTCCAAGTAATTGACTGTATGACCGTCTACATCGGGTACCCTAGCCGCTTCCTTTACCAGCTGAGAAAGACCAAGCGTCAAGGTGAAATTCCACGCTTCTCTTCCAGCATGATCGGTCGGGAACAGCCAGTCTTGGTGACAGGCGTTTAAGTCCCCTAAAAAGACCAGCAGTGCAGTAGGATACCGATTTAGTGTGTCTATAACTATTCAGTTTTTATTATACTTTAAGACGATACTACGCAAGTAAGTGTAGAAAACCGAAAACGAGGCATTCCATTTTTACCGGAAACTTGGTATTCCATCTTAATCCTCAGGGATGACAACTCATTCTGCATTTTGATTCTTGATCGAGGATAGATGCCGATGACTATGGGCCACAGCATCCTCTCACCATCAGATGGACTGTGTGTTCGTTTATCACCCCTTTTCTATAAAAAGCATAATCATTTATAACTATGATAAGTTAATTAACTTGGTATTATTTTTCGTAATTTTAAATTTGTCTAATACCTATTCTATATAAGTTTATTCTTATTTCATTAATAAAACTTTTAATTTTTTATTTCTATGTAATTAACTAGCAAGAAAATAGAAAATTAAAACAAAAACAACGCTTGTTTACGTTAAAATTTTCGCACATTTTGTAAGCACGCGAAGTAATTACTATCCTAAAAAGAAAATGTTCATTTCGTACAAAATACATGATTATAAAACATAATCGCACACATGCTATACACAGACGGCTATACCCCAACCACAATGGTTAGGACAGAGCATGAATATGCGCTTTAACCCTTCAGGTCCACGCGGCAATTATTCAAAGAGAATAGTTTAACAGAAAGGATTGTAAGGATTGCGTTGCCAATAACAACAATGCCCTAACTACTCACGCTGTACAGTGCTTTCCCAATCTTAATTTTAGGTGAATAAAACTGAAATTAAATTGCCTCTTAAGTCAGATTTGTGGTTAATAATAACGCGACGGGGAGGTACGAAATTTTAGATATATTTAGAATATTTATACGTATGTCCGCAGTGGCTTTACATGGACACCCGTGTTGGATGCGGCTCTGTAAGGTAGATAATAGGTACAGTGATTTAGTACGGGCGCAGCGAAGGTTTCTACGGAATTAGTCTGGTCGAACGTTGTGCGCCATTTTGTTTACGGATGCCGTTTGTCAAAAATATGGGTGAATAATATATATGCGGGTTGCGGGAATATTAGACCTCACAATTTCTTATAAGATGTATGTTATGTTTCGAGTATTAAATTTGCTACCAAATATTTGTGTGCTCAATGCATCTTCAATCAATTATGAAAATACTAATAAAATACATATTTATAAGTCTTTAAATAGAAGACATAGATGATATAGACATTTAAGGTTACAGGTTTGGTCCCGGTTAAAATATCGGTATTATGACATCTTTTCTAAATAACCAAAAATTATAGGTTCTAAGTCGAACGGGAAAACCTTTGTAATTTTATTTTATTGTTCGTAATATATGACAAAGCAATGTAACTACATGTGTTATTCTGTGACTGTCGTCACTTGACACTTACTATTAGGTGAGCAGCATGCTCATTTGTCCGTATTATAGAGTACTCCCGATAATATCGCATGATCAGTTCGGTGGTTCGAATAGCTGAGGGTGATGCAGTGCCTTAGTGTTAGTAAATTTGTAATATGTAGGTACTTTATTATCTTCCACGCACTTGATTAAGCTTGTCGCCGTTAAGGGTCGAACTTTATAAAACTCCTACTAAAATAAACATAATTTAATTTTTTTATCAAAATATAAAACAAAGTTATTTTTTTTGTAGAATAGGGTGACAAACGAGCACACAGTCCACCTGATGGTAAGTAGTTACTGCGGCCCATAGACATCTACATCTATCCTCGATTACGAATCAAAATGCAGATGCGTTGTCACCCGTGAGGAATAAGATGGAATGCCTCGTTTCCAGTAAAAAGGGTTCCCGGTCTCTACACTCACCATACGAAACACAGCAGCGTTAATATACTATTTTTTATAGAAGAGGGGGCAAACGAGCATGCGGCTTACCTGGTGTTAAGTGACTACCGCCGCCCATGATCAACCGCAACACCAGGGGAATTGCAGGTGCGTTGCCGGCCCTTTAGAAAGCAGTAAGCTCTTTTCTTGAAGGTCCCCAGGTCGTATCGGTCCGGAAAAATCGCCGATGGTAAGCTATTCTTCGTTTCACGCTGGTATTCCGTGAGAGTGTGATCCTTTCCCGGTCGAGCCGACCCATTCGTTCTACAACTATACTACTAATATAACTGCAGCATGACTCTACCACGTAAAAACTAAACCGAATTCCTAAAAAAGAAAAACGTACAGATAAAGGTGTACTGAATCTAATGAGAGCAGACTGGTTTCGTAAATATTTAGGGGGATAAAAATGTTATTGTCCCAAACATTATTTTAAAGAAGAAATGTAGACAATTGCCTCCGAGACTAGCAACACTCTCTATCGCACGAGGAGGGACGCAGATCGAGCAGTAGGAAACAGATAGCATTTTTGAAAATACCTACTCGCGCCGTGTATCGGCACTTCACGATTCTCTTAATGCGACAATACTATTTTTTTTTTAATTTTATCCCTTTATATATATCTAGAAACACTGCAATGCATGTGATAGCTCATTAAGTTTATATTATAAGCACATAACGCAGAACTGCATGCGTTACGTCGAGAAACTTATGTAATTACAACGAATAATCTTCATTTAATGTTTTACAGCCTCTTAAAACGAGTCGCGTAAAATATCCACTACGGAGCCGCATTCTACGCATATCTAAGAATGGTAATATGGAGATGGACTTTTTATATCAGGAGTTATTACGATATTAGATGTATGAGATTTGAAGAGACATCAAAAAACGCTTTTTAATAATGTAACGTTTAGAAAAAAGGCATTATGATTTATTTTCAATACAGAAAAGGACACCGTGGTTTCTAAAAAAGAATAAAATATATTTGAAACTACATTCGATGAAATATTTTGATACTGGATAATAAAAAAGGTAAAATCCTGTAAATTAAAAAAATATTATTTTGCATAAGTATTCTTCCGAAAACATATTCTATTGCGATTACTAAAGTCCTCCAGACCTCATTTCGGTCACGGTGGCCAGGAAATTAGGCATCTGCCAAGGCCTGGATTTTTATACACAAGTGCACTCTCTATTCTCTCACTGTCATAGTCCGATGGGACCAACGAAACAGTAGATCTCTTCTACTATACGAATGTTTGGGCAACAGTCGTTGTGGAACAGTGGACCTTTTATTAATAACACGTTTAACTTTTTCTAGTCCACTTTATTCAGGTGGACGGGGTCGACTGGCAGAGTGCTGAGAGAGCGTTGGCTTACGATGTTATCAGCCATGTATTCGGCCTTTTCCGAGTCATCGAACACGAACTGAACATCAGATCGACCCATGGGACTCCACATCGTCCCATGGGAGGATGTGGGGTCCCATCGAAGCTTCTCCATAGGACGATATGGGGAAGTGTTTTATTTATACCGCCACTACACGACGAAAATGTAACATATTCAATATAATGTAACATCTATAAAATACAGTACCTATGTTTATCAAACTTCACATTACCGTTAAAGAAGTGCTTCTGAAAGTATTACATTTATTTCGAAATATTTAATTGAAAAATCCTTTTCCATGTTAAGGTAAGCCTGACCGAGGGTACGGTCTGAAACTGTGGAAATGGCAATGACCATGCGAAATAGTAAGCATCAAAATTCCATGAGAGGAATACTATTAGCATAGAAGAGGATGAGGGTAGCTCGTAATGCTTATAACTTCACACGTTCCCTTGCTATGTGGAGCAGCAAATGTGTTATATTTAAATTATGCGCGCATAATGATACTGAACTGATAAAGAAAATTATTTTTGTCGTTAGTTCCAGAAATTCATTTATTACAGAATATATATATATATATATATATATATATATATATATTATATATATTTTTACGTGGTAGAGCCATGCTGCAGTTATATTAGTAGTAAAGTTGTAGCATGAATGGGTCGGCTTGACCGGTGGAAGACCACGCTCTCACAGAATACCAGCGTGAAATAGTAGCTTAATGCTGCTGTATTTCGTATGGTGAGTGTAGAGAACCGGAGACCCTTTTTACTGGAAACGAGGCATTCCATCTCAGTCCTCACGGGTGACAACGCATATCTGCATTTTGATTTGTAATGGAGGATAGATGTAGATGTCTATGGGCCGCAGCAACCACTTACCATCAGGTGGACTGTGTGCTCGTTTGTCACCCTATTCTATAAATATATATATATATATATATATATATATATATATATATATATATATATATATATATATATATATATATATATATATATATATAGTACCTGGATTACCGAGCAAAGCTCGGTTTTAATTAAAAAAATCTATGCAATTAGTTTAATTAAAATTTTCGTATTTTAAAACTACAAAAAAAGGGGCTCGAAATAATAGATTTTCTCACAAAAGAAGGGCACTTGAAAAAAAAAGGAAAAAAATTCGGACCGAAGGCAGGACCAAGGCATTACGATTTCGCGACCGCTCTATATCCACTGGAGCTATGACGATCATTTACACAATGTCGAAATTTACCTTTTTACATTGTAGCAGTTTTTTCATTGCCTGAAAACACGGAAAAAAAGACATTTTCTAAAAATAAATCCTAGCTAGATATATTTATTGCCCCCGAAACTCCCTGGACACAAAATTTTATGAGAATCGTTGGAGCCGTTTCCGAGACTCCGATATATATATATATATATATATATATATATACATATATAAGAATTGCTCATTTAACGGTATAGGATACCTACACAAGAAAACTTTTACGTGGTAGAGTCACTATAAATATGTATAATATATATGTAACTTGTTGGAAAATAAAGGTCAACAAAGTTCGTCAAAGACTTAACTTTTAAAAATATTCCAGAAAAATCTCACAAAAACTGAAAAGTATTGGAAAGTAAGCTTACGTGGGTCGGCTCGGCCGGGGCAGGATCACGCTCTCACAATACAAATAATACCAGCGTAAAATACATCGCCATTACACGGTACAGTTGTGACGATATAAGTAGGGCTATGAATAAGCATTTACATTAATATAGATTTTATATTTTTAATGTACTTGCAGACATTGCAGTGGGGTGAGGTGCGCATTTTTGGCTCTAGCGGCTCCGAGCGGCGGCAACTCATATTTCGCCATCACAAATCAAATAAGGACCGATACGCAATATTTTACGTTTTCGTACAAATATTCGCTTCTGTTAGATTTCGAACCCAGATCCCGTAAAGTAGCCAATACATTTGCAGCACGAAAGCATCCAAATTGGGTACTTCAAATATATTTAATATAAATCACTAAATATATTGAGAGAAAAAAGAAAAGGGTACCTACCGAAAAGCTAATTTTTTGCAACTTATGCGATGAATGACAGCTAAAAAACCTCTTTCTCAAAACATCCATACGCTCAATATGTAAGAGATTATCTTATTTAAAACTGAACACATTTTCCTTGTGCTCTTGGTAGGTTTATCACTTTTATCGTGTTAAACATAGAAAAACTGCAAAAACCATTAAAACACAAAGGAAAGAGCATGAAAATTTAAAGTTTATGATTCTGAATATTGTAAATGTGACTAAGTCTACAAAATATAAAAGGGAAACCCGTGCAGTTTTAAATAAGACAGTCATCGCACCAATTCACCGCAACTGATGTCAACAAGATCGCTGCATAAAGCGTCTCCAGGACGGGGATGAAATTCTCACTTACCATTATAACTATGAAAATATAAAAACATTAAATTAATTTTAAGTGAAGGTCAAGTTGTACAAAAATATCATATTATAGACAGGAGTTTGCGCTCAAGAATTTATACTTCTTGAAATAGTATGTAGGTACTCAAAAAACTTTTCATTAAATAAATTTTTAAAATATTTTATTAAATGATAAAAAAATTATATAATAACCAGGAAATAACGTTCCAGTTCTCCATTTTAAGTGAAACACAATATTGAATTAAAATATTTAACGGTTATATTTTTATTTGGATCCTTTATTTCCTGATAATAAGCAAAAACTTTTTTTAAGTAAAGTAACTTTTCTTCCACCGAATGTAGCACGCTTACTGCAGCGTTGAAAGGAGCGCTAAATTCCTTTTAACGTAGGAAATCCTCCCCCTAAATAGATAAAAAAATATTTTTCGATGTGCCATCGTCGATCTCCACTACTGTCAGGTCACTACGACCATCAACGCAACTTAGCTCCAAAAACCAATAATTTGTAGGATCCATATGAAGCACATAATATTAAGATAACGATATATTTATTTTCTATTAAAAATCGTAGGCTCTATACGTCGGAATCAAAAATGATTCGTATAAAAATAAAAATAGCAGGAAGGCGGCATCGTGTCACACATTTATTGACCACATGAACCATATCCGTCGAACACAGTCGTAACCGTATTTTGTGTCCTCTTAGGTGATTTTACTGCGACCTTTTATACCACGTTTTCATGAATATTACAATAATAAACTCGCTAAGACAGTCTATAAAAACGTAAATAGGAACTCAAATGTATACACGCATGTTTCACGTCAACTAATAAACCTACTTTTTTGCCTTTAAAAACAAAATACATTTTGCGTAACATTTCCTTTAATTTTATGTAAATATTCCACCAATTTACAAATGCCTAAGTATAACATATTTTTTTTTTACTTAATATAAGCCCGACCTTGACTACTATCCCAATTGATGGTAAGTGGTGATTAGCTAATGATGGTAACGGCGACTGACGCCATCATTGCCATAGACATTACGAACGATGGAGTAAACCGTTTGGTTCGACGTTCGACGACGACGAATTCGACTTGAAATGGGTGGATATCTGCTGAGCGTCTATTTTCTGATGGTGGAAGGGAGAGGAAGGAATTAATCTCGAAATGCCTGCGCACACTCTCCGAAATGCCATATTAGTAGACCGAAAAGCTGACTTCATTGCGCCTGTGTTCGAGGCTGACAAGGTTAGCTTTAACCAGATTGACTTCTGGATTTCTTATATTGAATAAAAACCCACGTGACTATAGGTGCTAGAAAGCACCCGAAACGTCGGGTATTAAATTTAAGTAATTTAAACGCAATTAAATCCGTAGAAAAGGTTTTTTATTCAGATTGACGTCACCAATGGGCCAAATTACCACCATAATTCCTTAAAAATATAACTAAATATTAAAATAAAATTGACCGTCAAGTGAAATTGTAGGTATATCTACTACCTGGTATCACCCCATGTGTGTCGTTAGAGACGAAATATAGTAACAAACCAGGACATGAGTAACGCTGTTATCTCAATAACAACTATAAATTAAGAATCTACGGTTTTCAACCTACCTGCCAAGTGTTTTTTTAAGATAGGGTGACAAACGAGCACACATTCCACCTGATGGTAAGTGGTTTCTGTAGCCCATAGACATCAACATCTATCCTCGATTACGAATCAAAATGCATATGCCTTAAGAAGTTTACGAGACGAAGTTACGTTAAAGCAGCTTAAGTTGGTTTATTTTGCTCTATTAGAATCACAACTTCGTTATAGCATACAATTCTGTGGCAACAGTTATAAATATAATATTAAGACAGCGTTTTTATTACAAAAAAGAGCGATCCGAATGTTACGTATTCCACAAATTGAGTCGTGTAAAGATCATTTTCGAAAACTTGGCATACTTACGGTTCCCTCTCTGTATGTCTTAGTTTCACTTATATATTTAGTAAAAAATTTTTACAAATATGTAACAAACGAAGAAAGGAAAAAGAGAGAAATTACACGTCGAAAAGATTTAAAAACTTCAATTACACCAATATTGAATGTTGTACGCCACAGCACAAGGCATCAAGCCATTGCACTATTTAATTCTTTACTACTCAAAAGTTATTTTTGCCACCGAAAATTCCAAAATAAACTCAAATCATTATTAATTAAGAAAAGCTACTACTCAGTTGACGAATACCTAAATTTGGTAAACTATTTATTAATCTGTGCCTAAATGACAAAAATAAACTTAATGAATGTTAATTTTTTTTTTGTTTATGTACTATATTTTAATCTATTATGACATGAAAAATATTTAATTATGACATGAAAAGTATGAAATGTATATAAGTATATAGAATGATTGTCACATGATATTTCAATCTTATTCCGTTTTAGTTTTATTTAAGTCAATTGCATGTAAACGTAATTTTTGATTTTGTGTAATTAATTTTCCAATACAATGTAATATTGTTCTATGGAATAAATACCCGTGAGAACTAAGATGGAATGCTCCGTTTCCAGCAAAAAGGGTCTCCGGTTCTCTACACTCACCATACGAAACACAGCAGCATTAAACTACTATTTTACGCTGGTATTCTGTGAGAATGTGGTCCTACCCCGGTCGAGCCGATCCATTCGTGCTACATAAAATAACTGCAGCGTGGCTCTACCAAATAAAATTTCGGGATTACTGCTCGCTTACATTGACTGACTGGCTTTTTTATAGTCGAACAAACTAAATGTGTGCTTACATTTTATTTATGCATAATTCACTCACTTTTCTATAATACACATTTAACATTATGGTAACCGCGTCGCTGTATCCTATTATTCAAATCCACAAAATCATGTACAGAAATGTAAATTTCCGGATGTTAGGGTGTGGGCCATTTATTCCATTTGTATTTCTGACGCTGAAACTGAACAATTTCTATTTTCATCGCACAAGCACTACGTTATCATAATAATCATTAGTAGTATAATAATCACAGTAGCTTAGCTACGAGTTGCAGGGCATAAGGCCGCGTGTACGAATCACGCACGAAAAAAGGATTTGTGTGGCCTATCAATAATTGTTCCGGGTCTGGATGTTTGTCCTTATGCAATTTATGTTTGTAAACTGCCTCCACGATACAGGAGAAAATTTTAGTGTGGGGGGTAAGGTTAGGGGTAATATTGCCCTCCCCTAAAGACTGTCACAAACACAGTCGTGAACCTTCTTAGATACATAAACAAGTGATTTTTTTTTAATTTTATTTTATTTTACCACGTTTATTTTTATACTCATATCATACTAATTTGAGCTATATTGTCATGCGTATTTGAGCTATATTAAAAAATTCGAGATTCCAGCTCACCGTTAAGTCAGTTTAAATTCAATTACCAAATTCCACTCAGAACGACAGACAAGAAAGTGATTTAATCAAAACGTGGTAAAATAAAAAAATCAAACAAAAATACAGAATTGATAACACAATTCGTTTACTTTTGATAATAAATAAATTTAACTTTTACAATATACACATATTTATTTAAAAAAAAAACATTAAGTTTTATACTAACACTTTTTGCGAGTGCGAAATTCCTTCACCTTCAGAAACAATTACTTTCATACGTCCTGTCTGTCTCCAGAAAATTATGACTCTGGGAATGACCAGGCGGAACGTCAACCGCCAAAATTCCTCCCGCGGGCTGAAAGGGGGTTGTCCTCACCGCCCACCTCCATTTGTCGTCCCCCGAAACTGCCACCTAGATAAGCATGTGCAAGAATTAGTTATGCATTAAGAGTTTTTGTCATTTAGTTATTTTCAGAATTATTTTTATTATTATATACTAGGTACTTCCATATTTATCATGTAACAGATTATGCTAGTTATACGATAGTAATATTTTAACAGGTATATATTTTTATATAACTTTAATGGTTCAGATGGTTTTTACTTACAAACTGAAGATATTATGGCATGATCCTACTCTCACACAACACCTGCATAAAATATTAGCTTAATGCTGATGTGTTTAATAATATGATGAGTGTAGAGAATCGGAGACCCTTTTTACTGAAAACGACGTATTCCATCTCAGTTCTCAGGGGCGATAAGACTTCTGCAATTCGATTCTTAATCGAGAATAAATGTAGATGTCTATGGAATACAGCATCCACTTGCCATCATTCACCTTTATTCTATAAATAAATTGTATAAATATTGTTAACAATTATAATAAAAACATTAAAGCGTTTTAAATATATAAATTGCTTTACGAAAAACAGCCGGGTGGCAGTGTAAGATAATCCACTATACCGTGGATGTCGTAAAATGCGACAGACTCACTGTCTTTCTGATAACAATTTAAAATTATTAAAAAAACCTTCGATTTCCACCTGCCAGGTGGGTTCCATCTCTGAGAGAGGCCTATGTTAAGCAGTTGCAAGGTCCACTAGTCCATAGGCTGCAAGGAATATAAAAAGCAGCCAGACCCGGAATCAGATTATGTTTATATATCATCAGGATGCTTGGCGGTCCACCACTTTACGTTGCACTAAGAGTTTTCTTCCTCGTACGACCTCTCTGTGGAATAGTTTACCACCGGAGATTTTTCCGGACCGATACGACCTAGGGACCATCAAGTAAAGAGCTTACTCATAAGGCTGGCAACGCACCTGCAATTCCCCTGGTGTTCATGGGCTGGGGTAGTCACTTACCATCAGGTGAACCGTATGTTCGTTTGCCCCATCGCCTATAAAAAACAATAATAATTTGCAGTCTATACAAATACTTATTCCGGACCGGAATCGAACCCGTAGCCTGCAATGCGGTAGCCATACGATTATGTGTAGTACATAATAAAATTAAACTTATACGACTTGGAATCAGTATCAGAAATACAAAAGCATTCTGATCAAGAAACAAAAATTATCGAAAATTGGGTTTTGAACTTCGAATCAGTAACTTAGTAATCAAATAACTTAGTTCTCTATCTTTATACAAGTAAAAATGACTAACAATGACATACCGACCTGATGCTAAATGGTTGCTGCAGTCAATAAACGTTTTATATTGTACTCTTTATTTACCATTAAATTACGGAAACATTGTTACCCCTTAAAATTAATATGAAATTCATCGTTACCAGTAAAGAAGGTATTCGGTTCTTGTCACCCGCCATACGAAACACAGCGGTATTATGCTGCTATTTTAGGGTTGATTTTCTATGAAAGCGTAATTTTATCTTGGTCGAGCCGACCCATTCGTGCTGAAGTCACAATATAGGTCGTGACTCTACCACGTTAAATATTATTGATAGTAAGGTACCAATAAAAAGAGAGTGCTTAATGAAAAACATAACGAATTTAGCATAAATAGGCAAAAGTTTTCACGTCATAGAGATTTGTAGATTTTGGAGACCTATTCGATACTGAATTACAGATACATTTATACCTATAGAAGCATTACTATATGTCGCTGGCAGTCGCCGCACATCTACAAAGAGCCACAATGCGCCGTTACGTATTAATCATGTGACGTGGGGCCGGAAAGATGCTCGTTAATCATTGGGCGGACTTGGCGCCCGCAATCCGAACGGGCCTATGTGGGCACTTTTTGTTAATTAATCTACGTATTTATGTCGATAATGTAAATTATGCTACGGGTTTAATTATTTAAATATGTATATAGGTATACATAAAATGAATTGACAAGTACACTTTATTTAGTAGAGAAAACCATAGAATACTTATATAATACATATAATACACAATAGAATGGCTGTCAACCTTACTTTGTACGAGGATAGGCGTCACCGGGAGCACACATACAAGTAATTACCTCGTATTAGCAGTAAATCACTACTACAAACCCGATTCGCTGTGTTGACAGACGGATTTGAATACATAGGTATTTATTTGTAAATAGCGTGCAATTTGGCATTTTCTAAATAATTTGCATGCGAAATGAGGAAACTACTGTAATATCAAAACACATATCGTGTTGACATTTATACGTGTGAATTGACGTGTTAGTGGCATTTTAGTGGCTCCACGGGCTCCGCCCACTCCCCTGTTCTATTATGTACATGTATTATAGTATACTATGGAGAAAACTGTTATTAAAAGTATTACTAAATCATTAACAGAGCCGTAGCTCAGGAGCTAAGCGTTTATGAACAGTCCGTGTACGATCCCCGCTGGCACCAATGAAATTGTTAACTGCAATTTAAAATAATCATTTCCCACATTTGGTTTAACGGTGAAGGAAAACATCGTGAAAATACTTGCATGTCTGAAGAAGGAAAATATTACGGGGAAATGTGAAGTTCGGCAACATACACTGGAGCAGCACAGCGAATTAATGAGGGCTATTAATCTGCACAGCAGATGTCGCTAGTTGACTCTGAGGTGAATTTTTTATTACACAATGTCATTTAACTGAGAAGTTAGTTTTAAATAACAATTTTTGCTCTTTAATTTCTAGGACATTTTTTCGATTTTTCCATCTTTTTGAAGAATATCCGTGGTTTACTTTATTTATTTTTAATCTAATATATGTGAAATATCAATAATAGTACAGAAAGAAACATACCGTCACATTTTTCGCACAAATTAACCACTCCGCTAATATGACATCTGACAAATATTACACCTCATTTTATAGTGGCGCCGCCCTGGTGGCAGAAAAAGTCGTGAATGTTCTCGTTCTCAGAAATGGATTTAGTAAGTTAAAAAGTTACAGCCGACATACATCACACAACTGAGCACAGCCCTCCTCTACAGCCTATATCCGTGCAACAGCTGAGCACAGTTCTTTATTTACTTACTAAAAAGTGAGACAAAATAGTATTCAAGCGTCCCACGGCTGGTTGTATACTTTTCTCATTATTAGGAGGTATAGAGTGAGAAAAACTACTCTACGTTGTTTTAGAGGGTTGGCGAACGTTATTCAATGGGGAACTTCTTCTTCATCCCCGTCAATGTCCACAGCTGAACCGTCTTTCGTTGTACTTAAGGTTTACCTTAATGGCTACCCTGAGCAATCGGATTGGCAATCTAGACGACTTAAAATAATCAAGCTTAAAATTGAATTATGATAGTGCAGGGAATAAGTGATCGCATTAAATTTCATAGCGCGCGAATAACCCTAGCGCGATCTCCGTCAGCATCAATGAAATTGTTAATCGCAATTTACAACCTAAAGTGGTCGCGGACCGGCCACATAGCTCGAAGGACCGATAACGGGATGGGGAAGAAAGATTTTTGAGTGGTTGCCAAGTACTGGCAAGCGACTGGCCAGCAAGAGTGGATGAAATGATAACCTGATGAAAGATGTAGGAATCGGCTCAGAAACGTAATTTAAAAATCTATGAGGCAGACCCATAGTTGTGATCCTTTCACTTTGACGCTGTTCCGCAATCCCGATCTGATTGCAAAGCCGTGAATTATAAATTTTGAAGATTAACAACTCTCACTTAAAATATCAAATTATTTTATTTTCTTCTAAAAGATTATTTAGCTTGGGAAAGTCCACTGTTATAGTTTTCTCATTGTGCAGAGCCTTGTCGAAACATGAGTCTAAGCGTGATGATCGTCTAACATCTAGCACCTTTACTGCTGCTTTGAAACATCAAGAAGCAAGGACTTTTTTTATAGGATAGGGTGACAAACGAGCACACAGTCCACCTGATGGTAAGTGGTTGCTGTGGCCCATAGACATCTACATCTATCCTCGATTACGAATCAAAATGCAGATGCGTTGTCACCCGTGAGGACTAAGATGGAATGCCTCGTTTCCAGTAAAAAGGGTCTCCGGTTCTCTACACTCACCATACGAAATACAGCAGCATTAAGCTACTATTTCACGCTGGTATTCTGTGAGAGCGTGGTCCTTCCCCGGTCGAGCCGACCCATTCGTGCTACAACTATACTACTAATATAACTGCAGCATGGCTCTACCACGTATAAAACGCACCTATAGTTATTATCGCGCTAGGTCTTTTACGAATGTGTTACATACCTATATACTTCGTCCTCACATTTTTCTCACTTGATACATGTATAATTTAAATAAAATCAGATGTTATGGATTTTATCGCTTATATTAACTTATTTTATATCATCGAAATTTCCAGAACTTTACAGCAATGTCAATGTCACATAGTAGTAGCAGTTCAGGTTAAAATGTAATCATCAAAAGACATGATAATGTCTTGACTTATTTTGGCCACTAAAACAACTTTTCAATATAATTGAAAGCTGCTTGTGAAGGCTGGAGTTTTATTTTAATTACAAGAATTACTTTTAGCTGTTTATGGATCTATTCAGTTATATTTTTTAAATTACATTAATAATGTAAATAAAATATTGGTTTATACAAGCAAAAATAAAATTTATGTAATTCTATTATTATTAATACAATTGAATAGATTCATAAGCAACTCGGGCCCGCAATACCTACCCTTAATTTTAATTAAATTAATATAAAATAATATAATTTTAACTCACTCTTTGTTGCACATGGATCTATTCAATTTTGCAATTACAGTATTGTAATTGTAACAATTTTACAATTACAATACTCTTTATTGCACACAAAATAACACAAAGAACAACAAACTTAAATTGATAAATTCATGTACAATTAGGTGACCTTATCGCTAAACAGCGATCTCTCCTAGGTAAACCTTGGTGAATGAGATCTTTTACATATAAAAATATAGAAGTGTGCATAAATAGTAGATAAACATTATACATAACACATAACATATATATATATACATACATATATATACATACATAATCATACACATATATACGTACCTATATATGTAATTTATGTAAGCTATTATTTGAAAAAAAAAATAGTCCCGCTGGGTTGCTTGCTGGTTCTTCTCAGGACAGTTTTTTTGCGAGTAAATGAAAAAATTGACTTTCAATAAGTATTGTTTATAATCTACATTGAATAAAAAAGTTTCTATTTCTATACATATACATATTTATAAATAGTTTTGTAACACATTATAGCTATATACATACATATATAACACCTTATCAAGTAGGTATAGTAGATATGAGAATGAAATATATTAAGTAGAACACATATTTAAATAATAATTTTTAACCAATTTTTTGAAAAACTCAATGCTTTGGGCTTAATTTTATTATTTTGAATTACATTTACTTTATTAT
This sequence comes from Parnassius apollo, assembly GCA_907164705.1. NCBI lineage: Eukaryota > Metazoa > Arthropoda > Insecta > Lepidoptera > Papilionidae > Parnassius > Parnassius apollo. Next base: position 6,493,812 of record CAJQZP010000929.1, read on the forward strand.
TGGTTATAAAAACAGAAATTATTTTAGAGTTTATGAAAACTTTAACATGCTCATATCGTGAACTGTCATCAACCTAGTGAGAAACGCAAATGCCGCTGCAAACAATTTCGATAAAGCACAACAATCGCTACATTTTCAGGCTAAAAACTACTGGTTAGTAAGTAATTCTGCAAATATATTGAATTCAACTCCTGGACCACAACGTCAATGGTACTTCGAAAACGTAAATCCTAATATAAAGAAGCATACACACGTGCTATGGTAAATGCATAATTTACACAGTCGTTAACCAATGTCCTTAACTGTGACGCCATTCTAATGTCCGACTATTACGACTTGCCGTCTCCCTCGCACACAGTTCTCGCTCGCGCTCCACCCACGTCGCGTCGCCCCCTACCATACAAGGGACCATTATGTGCCATTTGAATGAACATATTGTCTATTTTTGTGACACAAAGGATTAGAAAAGGTTATTTATATAGTTGATAAAATTTATACTCGTAACATAATAAACTAACGCCATCCACAATATACTATAAATAATATAATTTACTACAATATCATATAACCTAGCTCTATCTTGCCACCAATAAATTTGTAATTATATGATGTTACAGCTAATAATAGACTAGCTATTTAAAATAATCAATACACGTTCTTAGATTAACGTTTCGTTCCATAAAATTTTATCTTCAACTAGCAAATACCCGGTGTGTGTTAATACGCTAAAAAAAGAAATACATTTTGTTTATTTGTTGGAAAAGAAGGAAATTTTGTTCATTTATTAACATTTTTATATAGTGCCTAATGCATTGTTTTAGTGGTTTAAAACCATCTTCGCATTATTGCCTTTCTAATGAAGCCGGCTGGATGGGGCACATCGGTTTGATGCTTTCAAAGTCTATAACGGACATAGGTAGAAACATTTTTTGTGTTTTATAATATAAAAAAATATTCCTGATATCCTCTGTAAACTTCGAAGATGCATTACAGTTGGCATTTAAACTTAAAGACAATGATTAAGGGGAATATTAGTATGTTTATAGCATTGTTAATATTCTTTAAAAAATCCTTCATTTCTACCTTCCTAAAGCAATTAGCCACGACGGATTCGTAATGCAGTGGCTCATCGTTTGGGTTTGGTCTCAGCCTCTACAAATTATACTTTGGTGTTTGGATGTTTGCTCATATGCAATTTATGTACGTAGTATCCTAGTAGAGATTAACTTTTTTTTAAATAACATCGGTCAGATACGGTAACAACCAATATAATGATATGTTTGTTGCATAAATATATAAAATCTTTTGGTTATATAACTCAACATCCAATGCCTTGTGGCGGCGTAACATTCCCATACAATACGACTTGGAAAACTTCGAGAAAGTTCTGAAAGACCTGATGACTCATTACCATATTATGGGAAGTGTGCGTCATCGGGTCTTTCAGCTGTGAACTCATAAGTGTCTCTATGTCATCTTGTAGATACAATATGTAAAAGTTATACGGCGACGGGGAGCAACGTTAAAGGTACGAAATATCTCAAACTGTGATTGCCGTTTCTCAAACGGGGGAAACGTACAATAGGAGAAGCCCATTTCCCTTAGTGTGGCTGATAAAGTAAGAGAAGAAGGATAAAACTTAGAAGATAAAGTCATGGATTATTAGTTATAATTACTTAGGAATCTAGCAATGTCATATGAGTAATTTCTGAATGGAGAAAGTTAATCTCACAAGGGTAATTTCATTTTGGATGAATTAATTTGAGCAATCTCATGTAAGAATTAAGAATAAGCCTCGTTTGTCTGATAAAGTTAATGTCATTAAGTTTTCCAGACGTACGTCTTAAATCTAATTGGAATGTATCCCAACTTTCTTATAAGCCCAAATGAAAACTTAATAATTTCAGGTATGTTACATACTTGTAAGTATCATCACAGATTAAAAAATAGTCCTGATTGTTTCATTAGTTTTTGAGTACCTTTAACTATATATTCCTTTTTTAAGATTAATTTGCACAAAATGATATTATTTTGATACATAATAATAATGACTTTACATAATAATACATATTTTTAAACAGACTTTAAAAATAAAAAGTGTGTATTGGAGTACAGACATTATATAAAAACTACACCATGTTATAATATAAGGTTATCAGCTGGCTCTCTAGATGTTTTCTGCACTTTCTGGTAAGTGGCGCGATGACTTCGAATCATTTTACAGGAAAAAAATCACAACGCCATGTATCGTCATAATAAAATATATATTCGATACACGAATCTTCACGCAATTTAAAAAATGCTATCATTACTTTAATTCATAACTTACATAACATGGTTCAAATTCTATGAACCATTTGTATAGAAACATAACATAGTCAAATATTGAATTTTGTTTTTTTTTAGAAGTGGGATTCGAACCAGCATACAGCTGATAGTAAGTAGATATGCACTGTGACCTATAGACACCTACATCTATCCTCGATTAATAATAAAAATATATGACATGTAACCCCAGCGGCCTAAGATAGAATGCTTTGTTATGATATATAAACACAGTAGCATTATATTGTTATTTCACGTTGATATTGTTGTACTGTAAATGTACTGTCTGTGAAACTGCATCAAGCATGTCTCCGATTTTATCGTATAAGCGTTAGGTCGATCACGTATAAATTACGACGAATGGATTGAATGCTTTTGCAGATAATGATTATCAGATTATTCGTCTATTATCATTATCATTATTACCCCATTCACAAGTCCACTGCTGAACATAGAGTCTCCCCTAAAGAAATGCCTCAAAACACAGTCCAGACCAGTACGAGCCCCCCTACAAACAGGTTACCGGTAACCGTTTTAAGAAATATAGCCTGCCCTATATTATAAACACAAAATTATGAGGCATCTAAAATGTTTCGAAATTAGTTTCATATAAAAGTGAAAGCTTAAGAAAATATATTAGGTAGTGTGTGACAAATCTACGCCCATATAATCAATAGGTTGTAAAATCCAAAGAAAATGTTTTCAAGTTAATTTTAGGTTATTCTGCTACCATTAAAACGTAATTTAACCCAAGGAACATCCAATTTAGTAGAAATTACAAATTCCTTTACCTCACGCCACGCTTATACCGAGACATGGAACGTAATGACCCCTCACGTACCTTACCAAAAAGTTTACGAGTGCAAAACATTGAAAAACTGACAACTTAAAACTAACTCCAGTGTCCTTTACACATGAGAAGGCAGAAATAATGAGATACCAACTACTTTTATTTTACAAAGACAGTCTATTGGTAGACGACAGAGGCAATAAGATGTCCTTTGAACAATTGCATGCGACTGTGAAGTTATTTTTACTTGCTGTTATTATATTTTTTTTGATAGTGGTTATGTAAGTATTTCTGATTACGCAGTTTTACCACGCTAAATTTATAAGTCATTAAAATTGTAAACGGCATTTGTATAACAGCAGCAACGTTTATGTATCTCTAAAAAAATATATGTTGAAGAAAAATATATGAAGTGCATGTCTGAACCATCGCTGTATTAAGTCAAGTGCGTGACTATTAAGACAAGTGCGTGACTATTAAGACAAGTGCGTGACTATTATGACAAGTGCGTAACTATTTTCAAAAATATTTGTCTGTCTATCTGTGCGAGCTAATATGGCTAATATGGATTGTAATGAAACTTAACGAACAAATTGGCAGGAGTAATCTAGGCTATATACTCGTATTATCCAAAAAAAAAAATTGAAAAATTTATAATAAATGTATTCTGATGTATACATAATGAAACAAGTGTAAAATGTTAAAAAAGAAAGACACATCGCAAGCAAATCGAAAAATAAATCTATCAATCATCAATTGTTTTATTATATTTTATCGATAATTTGTTAAGAATCTATTAGTCTACAAGCAGAACTTATAAAGATGTAACCTAAGATATAAAGATATTAGAACCAAGTATTACGAGATAAATGTGCTTGAAATTGTAATGTTGACAGAATTACACCGCTATCACTTAATTTAAAATGTTTATTTAATATGTTGATGGCTACATAAGAATATACTTCTGTTTAAAAAAAACTACAATATCTCTAAGACCGATCCTCTACAAGAAATAACCGAACTATGAATGTTTAGCCAGTCCAAGTCATAATGATATATATATCTGATAAATGTACACCAACTTTCAGATATCTGAATTACTGATATCATAATTGCTTATATTGGTTTCCTTGAGATATTTGCTTTCAAGGCACATCGGGCAAATTTAATTTTGACAATAGGATATAATAGTGATATAACATTTTTTTAAAGAAATAAGGTTTAAGAATGATCACCCAATCATGAAGAAATATTATAAAATATTGCATTTATTTATGAATGAAAAACACGAACCTAATAAAAGACTTCAGTTTATTTTTTTATTTTTTTTTATAGAAGAGGGGGCAAACGAGCATGTGGCTCACCTGATGTTAAGTGACTACCGCCGCCCATGATCAACTGCAACACCAGGGGAATTGCAGATGCGTTGCCGGCCCTTTAGAAAGGAGTAAGCTCTTTTCTTGAAGGTCCCCAGGTCGTATCGGTCCGGAAAAATCGCTGGTGGTAAATTATTCCACAGAGAGGTTGTACGCGGAAGAAAACTCCTTTTGAAACGTACAGTGGTGGACCGCCAAGCATCCAGATGGTGTGGATGGTATCGGGACGTTTGCCGCGTAGTGCGTTCACGAAATTTGGCGGCTGGGATTAATCCGAACAATTCCTCAGAGCACTCTCCATGGTATATGCGAAAGAAAATGCAAAGGGATGCAACATCTCTTCGCAGTGCCAGAGAATCGAGCCGATCGGAAAGCACTCGGTCGTCGACGATTCGAGCCGCTCTGCGCTGGATGTGGTCAAGTGGAAGGAGCTGGTACTGGGGGAGCCCCAGCCCAGAGATGGGAACAGTATTCCATGTGCGGCCGAACCTGCGCCTTGTAAAGTTGCAGGCGGTGTGCCGGCATGAAATACTGTCCCGCTCTGCTGAGCACGCCAAGCTTTTTAGAGGCCAATTTGGCCTTCCCTTCCAAGTGACCACGAAACTGCACGTCACTCGATATGTCGACGCCGAGGATTCCGATACTGGCTGAGGCAACAAGGGGAGTGCCTTGAAACTGAGGGGATACGACAAAGGGGTTCTTTTTAGCGGTTAACGCGCAAACTTGTGTCTTCTGGGGGTTAAACTGGACTAGATTTAGTCGCCCCCAATCCGAGACTCTGTCCAGCAGAGATTCGACTTCAGACACAAGTTTGTCCCGGCACTCGGAGACGTTTTCCCGAGAAATATTGGCTCGGCCGGTGTAAAGAGCATCACCAGTGCTGTCATCTGCATAGCAATGAATGTTACGGGTCTGCAACATATCATTGATATGCAGAAGAAACAGCGTTGGCGATATCACGCAGCCATGTGGAACACCAGCATTAATAGGCTTGCAATCGGAGCTTGCACCGTCTACAACGACCTTGATGCTCCGATCTGCAAGAAAACTGGTGATCCAATCGCACAATTTCTCGGGAAGCCCATAGGAAGGGAGCTTCGAAAGAAGCGCTTTGTGCCAAACCCGATCGAAGGCCTTCGCAATGTCCAAACTAACGGCCAATGCCTCCCCCTTGGACTCTACTGCCTCCGCCCATCTGTGAGTTAGGTAGACCAGAAGATCACCAGCTGACCTACCACGGCGAAAACCGTATTGGCGGTCACTAATCAGCTGGTGATCCTCAAGGTACCTCATGAGCTGGCAGTTTACAATGGACTCTATTGTTTTGGAGAACAAGGAGGTGATGGCGATAGGCCGGTAGTTGGACGGGTCTGAGCGGTCGCCTTTTTTAGGGATCGGGTGGACGAAAGCCGTCTTCCATGATTTTGGGACTACGCCTAGGGAGTAGGAGTACCGGAAAAAATGCGTTAAAACCGGTGCCAACTCTGGAGCACACGTCCTCAGCACAATTGGGGGGATTCCGTCAGGCCCACTCGACTTGTGGATGTCCAGGGAGTCCATTTACTATACTTAAAGTTATGACATCCCCTTTTTAGCCACTATCCATAGCAATGAGTAAAATAAAGTGAGCACAAGCGTAGTATTTCTTGCCTAATAAACTTTATACGAAGTATTTTGTGTTAGGTGACGATAAAATATTATTACACGATTCTGTATTCCGTGTCTTTAAAGAAACGGAGCCTAATAATTACATCATCCCCATTTTTAACTTTTAATGATAAAACCTTATATTAACCGTTATAAAAATCTCCAATCGGCACAGACGATTATTTCAGTGTTTGCAAATGATGGTCATAATCATTTAATGGCATATAAGATGAAAATACTATTGTAAAGGGATGGTAATATACATTAAAAACAACCGGAGACCCCTTTTCTCCATCCTTCACCTATTTCCTTAAGTGTATTGGTAACGAGACATTTCATCACAGTTTTCAGGGGTGAGAACGCAACTCTATTCTTAGCCGAGGGTAGATATTAGTGTCTTTATATATATATATAATAAGGGTGACAAAGGAGCACACAGTCTACCTGATGATAAGTGGATACTGTGGCACATAGACATCTACATTTATCCTCGATTAAGAAACAAAACGCAGTAGCGTTGTCACCCCTGAGGACTAAGATAGATTACCTCGATTCCAGTAAAAAAGGGTCTCCGAATCTCTACTCACCATACGAAACATAGCAGTATTAAGCTTCTATTTTACGCTGGTATTCTGTGAGAGCGTGGTCCTACCTCGGTCGAGCCGACCCATTCGTGATACTACCATAATATAGCTGCACCGTGGCTCTACCACGTACAAAATCATGTATATGAGACACAACATCCTCTTATCATCAGATGGACTTTATGACCGTTCGTCAACCTTACATAAAATATATGAAATAAATAAAATCACCCAATAGATCCTTGAAAATTTAATGAGGTTATAACCTCATTTAAATGCGATGACCTCTTTCAAAATATTACATTTAATACATATTTAGGTAATAGTTCGTTCACCGTGGTGGTGTAATAATGTCCACTACCCCATGTCGTTTTGTGGGTGTCGTGAGAAGTGATAGAGGAAAACTGAAACCGAAGATGGAAGTTCCTTCCTGATAACAATTTCAAAACTTGCAGTTGCCAGTCTGTCTTCCAACCATGCAAAAATCCCGCTATGTTGGAAGAAAGTATATTATATCTATTAAAGTCTAAACATGACGATTGTTCATCATTGGAATTTTATAAGGTGTCATGGCTCGGCACACTATGCTCCTCGCGCTGCTTATCGCACTGCTCCTCGCGCTGCCTTGATGTTGCCCTCTCTGTCCACACACTGCTCTGCGCTAATGAGCTCGCACTAGGTCGCTCGCGTTTACAACACAATGGATGTTGAAACTAGACATGGAACGAGTAATGATTCGCCGAGTAATCGGCCACCGAGTACTCGGCCTAGATTTGGCCGAGTACTCGACTGAATACTTGGCTTTAAAAAAAATGCGGTTGTGGGCGGCGCGCGGTTATTTCCCTTACACAGAATTAGGGATGAAACAATAAGAGTAAATACAAGTACTTACTCGATACTTTACTTTCGATACCAAGTACTTTTGGTACCGATACTTTAAAACTTAGTACCAAATAGTATCGAAAGAAAAATACTTGTATCAGTACTAGGTCAGTCACACACCCACGAACACTGTTGATGAGTTATTACTGATTACTTGTCAAATAACTCATGTTCCAGAGATTGATTTCGTTATCTAACGCGAAAATCACTGCTTATAGAAATCGTTTTATCGGAAAACATCTAGAAAAATGATCTATCTTAGGAAACACATAAAAAAAATCATTCAAAATATGCTTCTGAAGAAGAAAGAAGCTGCTGACGCAATAACAAGTTACCAACCTAATGCTCCTAAGAATTCCGCTGCAAGAATAAACTATGTTTATCAATTATATTACATTATAATATACGAATTCCGCATGGAACAGGGATTTGTATTACATAACATACAAATAACTATTCCGGGTCTGGATGTTTGGCCGTGTGCAATTTCTGTGTGTAAATTACCTACACAATTAGGAGAAAATCATGACACGGATAACACTTGTATCAATAAAAAATTAAAAATATAAATAGTATTACAACAAAATTCTATACACTAAAGTAAAGTGTTTCTTATTAGATTCTCTAGAAGAATCTTCAGTCTTAGATTTGATGAAATTATTTTAGTTGTCTTTTTATAATCATAAACGACTTTATGTATATTTTTTATATTAACTCTACAGCAACACTTTACGACTATATTTTTTTGGATTTGGTTTAATTTTTGTTTTTAATTTTGTTGGAATTGTGCTTGCTTAGGGGATAAAAGCTCCTCATAATTTAATAGTACGCGAACAAATCGATTGCGATATCCGTTAGCGCTAGTGAAATTATTAACTGAAATTTAAGTGCTAATTTATTGTGTGCTCGTTAAAGGAAAATATGGAGACGAAAACTACAGCGCCTGTTCCACAACTCTCTTAAATTGAAGGGTGGTTTGTGCCTAGCAGTACATAATAGGGTGCTACATTGCATTTACATTTTGAAATCTAGCCTTAAGCCTTCCTATTAAGAAAGAAGAAATTATTATCCAGTAATATATAGGTACTGTACTCATCATATATTTCATCATATATTTTCACGCAATTATTATTTAATTTCACTTTTAGATTTCGTTAGAATTTATTGTATAATACATAACAACATACATAACAGTTTGTGTAATCAAGTTTCAAAAAATAATAATCAAGTTCCGAAAAAATAGTTTTTTAAATTTTATTATATTTACTAGTTCTTTTCTACCTAGGAGTCCGTTTGGGTAATTACCACCATCTTTAGCATTTCTGCTGTCAAATAGTAGACCAATAGACAGTCACTACATTTTCAGGCTGTAAGGTACTTTATCTCATTCCTCAGATATTATGACATAACTGTAGCCATCTTTGTTTTGGTGTTGGTTGCAGGTGTCCATGGAGAGCAGTAGCCACTTACCATCAAATGGACAATGAGTTCGTTTTACACTTTTGTTTTATAAAATAATGCTGCAAAAGCATTTCAAATGAGATGTTCCAAAATATATGGTACCTGGGCCAGGTCCTTGTACACTATACTCTAAATTAGGGAAACAAATTTTAAACGGTTCCCAACCGTCCAATTATTTTTATAATGGCTTTGTTTGCTGGTAAAGCACAGGAAATTACACTTGAAATTGCAACATACAACAAAATCCGTCATGACGGTAAGCTGTTATTTTCATTGATTTGTGACGTTTGACATCATGGAGCATAAACTACACCGAACTACACTCGTAGATAGAGAAAACTACACCCCATATTTGACATGCTTATTTCACGTATTTTTGACACTGTTGTGACAGCTGACAGTTCTCTTTCTATGAACAATGGTCGCTTTATGGTTTACTGTCATTGTTTATGGCACAAAGTAACTAAATCGGTGCGACGCCATGTTGAAAGTCGATAAAAATTATTGATAAACACCAATTGTTTATCACGACAGTAATACCTACATTTAAATGAATTATGTGTATTTTTTTCCAAATTCTACAGATTTTTCTCTTTTTTTGCGGTGGCGTAGACCTGGCCCAGTTTGAAACATCTGCTTTACACGAAACGACAGCTAAAAGAACTTAGAACTAAAGTTACTGGTGAATACTTTCATACTACTTACGAGTATGAAAAAAAACCAAAATATATTTAAGTCAAGGGCTAGATGAAAGGGATGTAACCCTTTTAACCCTTTTAGCCTTTCCTAACGCAAGGAAGAAGTGGGCGTTTTGATCACGTTTAGGTTTATGAAGTCGCTAATAGAATATCCCCTAGCAAACCTGTAGTTTTATTAGCAACGTACTCGAAACGGAATTCATCCATCCATTCATTAACCCCCGGTCACACACTCGTCGATTGGCAAGGGAAGTAATGAGGAAAGGAGGCAGAGACGTAGTGTGGCCTCAATACTCATCATGCCGAACGCCATGCTCTTCGTCACCCATCGCTTCCTGTTTTGTCGAGTCAAAGGACTGGCAATATAAGCGCGAGTGGCCGGTCACATACTCGCGCAAACCGCAGTCCAAGTCGAGTGCTCGTTACGGAAGCACGTCACGTGTCATTTAAAAATCACAAATATTGCACCTATCATCATCATTGAGCTATATTATGACATCAGTAAATAATATACAGAGAAAAAGCTATCTCGATGACGACACCGTATATTTATTTTTATGACATTGATATAATAGTCTATAATAAATATGCATAGCTCGCACACTGCAACAGTTTCAACTAGACATGGGACGAGTACTCGGTTTGGATTCGGTACTCGGCGGATTCGGCCTTTTTTGGGATTCGGCCGAACAACGAGTATTAACGGACGAGTACCGAGTACTCGGCCTTAATTATATTTCAGAGAAAAATAAAGACAAAAATGTTTAGACACATTACAACATCAGAAACACACGCTGAGAGCGTGGTTCTCTACACTCACCAAACAAAACACAGCGGCGTTAATTTGTTATTTGACGCTGAGAGCGTGGTCCTTCCCAGGTCGAACATACCCATTCGTGCTACAACTATACCAGTAATGTAGCAGGGCTTTATCGCGTAAAAAATAAAAATAAATTATATATAAAATAAATATTAGAAATATTCTTGTGATCTGTCGCAAGAATAAACTATATTTATCAATTATAATATATTATAATATAATATAATTGGTAAACATAGATTTATACGTGGTAGAGCCACACTGCAGCATTATGGTGTAGCATGAATGGATCAACTCGACCGAGTAGGGACCACGCTCTCACAGAATACCAGCGTAAAATAGCAACTTAATGCTGCTGTTTTTCGTATGATGAGTGTAGAGAACAGGAGACCCGTTTTACTGGAATCGAGGCATTCGATCTTAGTCCTCAAGGGTGACAACGCATCTGCATTTTGATTCTTAGGCGACGTTAAGTGTAGATAGATGTCTATGGGCCACAACATCCACTTACCATCAGGTGGACTGTGTGCTCCTTTGTCACCCTTATCCTATAAAAAATATATTAGCGACCCGCTCCGGATTCGCCTGATGGGATCTATCAGTGTCGAGTTATTAAGATTTAAAGTAATCATTCATTTTATTAACATTTCGATTTTTTTTAATATTGACTTAATATTTTGAATAACCGAACGTTGAAATGGTATAGAGAGATAAATATGTAGGTACAAGGTAGAACGTTTCTAGAAACTTTGTGATAATCAATGCAAATTGGTCGTCCACGTGCCATATGCGTCCAATAAATCGATCCCAGTCAATCAGTACGCGCGGTTGATCAATCAAGTCGGGAACTCAATCGCGCCTCGCCGGATATGGCGTCGTTCCGCACCGCCCGGGCACCGCCTATTTTAACTACCCACTAAGCGAATTTTTGTGCAGGAAATAAGCAATATCTAGCCCAGGCCGCAACTGAGTCCTGTGGAAATGTTATAGAGTTACGTAAGTTTATTTGAGTGTTTTTTCCTAAGATACATCAGACATGTTTTTAAGCGGCAATGGGCGACACTGCTTCTGTATCAAATTATAATTACTCGTTACCGATACAGAATATTAAATTCTACTACTTAACATAGGCCTTTCCTCCCTCATTAATCCTTATTCGCCATAGTTGCCACGTGTGGCAGGCGGTTGCTATCTTATTGCTATATTATATATATATATATATATATATATCAGTTTTTTTATTTTTAGTTATTATTAAGAAGACGCTGCTGCCCATTTCTTCTTATTTGTTTCCCTTTGTCGCTTTTAGGATGCCCACGGGATTATATAGGGTAGTGAGTATTCTTGCACTGCCACTACATGGTCAATATTGTGATTAAGAAATAATTTTTATACGTAGCAGAGACACGCTGCAGCTATATTATGGTTGTAGCACGAATCCGACCCATTCGTGCTACAACCATATACAATATATAACTAAGCACGAATGTTTCGGCTTGACCAGGGTAGGACCACGCTCTCATAGAATACCAGCGTAAAATAGCAGCTTAATACAGCTGTGTTTCGTATGGTGAATATAGAGATCCGGAGACCCTTTTTTAATGGAATACAGTGAGAACACTCACGTACACGTCTGTATCTAAAATCATTTGCAATTAACAACATCGTTTTAGGTGCCAATGTGTGCGTTCAGCAGTAAACTTTTACTATCTAATAAAGAAAGCAAAAAGAAAGAGTTGAGCAAAGTTTCTAAATCACTTGAAATGTACGCAGCGCTCCGTCTATCGTTCTTTGTTCGTCTGTGGTACCATGTACTTATTAAAAAAAACCTCGCTACAGATTCGTTTACCCTCTAAATCTTTGCCCTAGACATTATAGTAAAATACTATGATGCTATGATATGAAAACTTGTAGGAGCTACAAACAAAAAATACTCTTTATAGAAAACGGATGCGAACAGTGACCTCATGTTTAGGAAAATGACAAAGGGAAGAATTGACGAAAGAAACATTCTGTTTCTTTCCTCTGTTTTTCCGAGCTACATACCTAAATGTTGGAAAAATACAAATACTTTCAATAAGAATTACACGTGATCTATATTGGATAAAAATTATTCTTTGCACGCCTTATAAGCAAAGCGTTGAGGTTGTGCTCTTCTCTCACAGAAATCCACTAATTTTCTGAGTTAAACATGTCTTTATTTTTTACTATTCCACTTTTAGAATAATAAAAATACACATATATCGAGAAAAATCACTTGTTTTCATGTTTCTATTATTTTTAATAGTAATTTTCTGTATTTACCGTAAAAACAAACTGATTGAAAAAAAATCGAGGGCGTCTGTATAATAATACATGGATGGCACACGATTACGGTATATAATTTTTTTTATTAGGTTCAGAATCTCAACGCACAGATTCCTTTTATAAATCACTAAATAGTTTGGTCTCGTTTAATTGTAATTAATGAAAATGTAGGAGCGCTGCGTACATTTCAAGTGATTTAGGAACTTTGCTCAACTCTTTCTTTTTGCTTTCTTTATCAGATAGTAAAAGTTTACTGCTGAACGCACACATTGGCACCTAAAACGATGTTGTTAATTGCAAATGATTTTAGATACAGACGTGTACCTGAGTGTTCTCACTGTATTCCATTAAAAAAAGGGTCTCCGGATCTCTATATTCACCATACGAAACACAGCTGTATTAAGCTGCTATTTTACGCTGGTATTCTGTGAGAGCGTGGTCCTACCCTGGTCAAGCCGACACATTCATGCTTAGTTATATATTGTATATGGTTGTAGCACGAATGGGTCGGATTCGTGCTACAACCATAACATCTTAATCACAATATTGACCATGTAGTCGTAGTGCAAGAATACTCACTACCCTATATAATCCCGTGGGCATCCTAAAAGCGACAAAGGGAAACAAACCAGAAGAAATGGGCAGCAGCGTCTTCTTAATAATAACTAAAAATAAACAAAAACCGCGGATAGCAACCGCCTGCCACACGTGGCAACTATGGCGAATAGGGACATATGAGGAAGGAGAGTTCAATGTTCAGTAGTGACCTTAATATTCTGTATCGGTAACGGTACTTTTCTACAAAAAATATTCTCATGGATCTCTTCCTTCGTCTCGAATTTGGAAAAAGAGATATTTTTCTTTTTATATAATCCTAATGCACTTTTGGATTTTCCAAACTTTTCTATTTTATTCTAAGCGACGGAAAGAAACTAAGCTAAGAAACAGAAACAGAAACTTTTTATTCAATATGGATTATAATTACAAATAATACTTATTGAATGTCATTTTTTTTTCATTTACCACTGGTTCGCAAAAGAGACCTCTGTCCTGGGAAGAACCAGCAAGAAATCCTCTTTTTTGAATGATTTATGAAATATATAATATGATAATATTATATATTTCATAAATAATTCAAAAACTTCGCATGTTCAAATATATAAATAATTACATATACATACATATCGCGTATGCGGAACATTTTACAGTCAACAGTCCACCAGATGGTAAGTGAATGCCCCGGTACAAAGATATCCTTGATTTAGAATAAAAATGCAGATGCGTTGTCACCCTGAAACCTAAGATGGAATGACCGGTTACCAGTAAAGAGGATCTCGGGTTCCCTATACTCGCCACACGAAACACAGCCTTATTCCCCCGTTTCACGATGATATTCTGGGAGAATGGTCTAAGGTGAGAGCATAGTCCTACCCCGGTCGAGCCGACCCATTCGTGCTGCAGCCATAATATAACTGCAGCGTTATTCTATAAAGTAAAAAAACGGCGCTAAGTATTTGTTTGCATAACTTTTTTTGTACTATTTTTCCGTATAGATGTGGCAAAAGAATCTTAACTCATACAGCCACGAACGTGGTCAAAAAGCAGTCATCTGATTGGTTAAAGCATTGTACGAAAAAATCATGTGTAAATGTTTATTAATTTTATGTGTGTATATCTATAGCGCAGTACCTTTCTATTGGCATGCGTCTAATTCCTCTACTTTCATAATAAATGATAAAAAGGTATTTCAATTTTCAATGCACAAATAAAAAATATAATGATATTGTGACGATAACTTTAAACAAGATCACTGTCTAACCGTTAAAGTATTCCAGAAGTCAGTCACTTTCTCTCTCGCCGGAAGTTCGTTGCATTTTTCACCCCGCGGCCACCCTAACTTTCACTCTGCCAACTTTCAGATAACACTGAGAACTTGAACTTCTTCAGTACTGTCTATTACATTTTTTTTTATTTTTTAAATTCGCGTGCCAGTTATAAAATAATATTATATTTATTAATTATTAATTTTAATTTATTCCAATTAATCTAAATTTAAATTAGGCTTTAATGTCTATATTTAAATTAGTCTTAATTTATTTATACAAAATAAAGCTACAAATCACTCGAGTGAGAAAGGACCACGCTCTCAATACCAGTGTAAAATAGCAGATTTGTTACTGTGTTTCTTATGGTGAGTATAGAGACCCGGAGACCCTATTTACTTGATTCTTAATCGAAGGTAAATGTGGATGTCTACGGGTCACAGCATCCACTTACCATCAGGTGGACTGTTACTCCTTTGTCATCACTTTTCTGGTGACATTATTTTAAATTAGCTGAGAAGTAAAGGGAACAAATAAAAGAAATATCGAAGTTGTTACAATCATTAAAAATAAATTTACTGATTTGTAAGCTCGCTATCGATAATATAAATAGCATATAGTTATTATTCATTGAATGATGTTTATCTGTGTGTTTCATTAACCAACTTAACCTTCTTGTATAAAATGTACAATATAATGTTCCGTAAAGATATTATAATAATACGTTTTTATATTATTATACTATTAGTGTGTAGTACTAAGATATATTTTGCAAAAAATGTAAGGCGGAATATTTTTAACATTCCATGATCTTATTGTCCTTTGTAAAGCTACATAGCGCACTCTATATCAAAGCGTAAAATACTAGCATAAAACTTCTTACTACTCGATAATAGATGGCGCTGTAAAATTTTAAACAGTCTACAGTCTAATAAGGTACGGTTTTAGCGACAGTTTGTCTTATTAGTTTCTAATAACAAAGTTGGCGGTTTAAAAATGTTCGAAAGCAAAATTAATTGTAATTATTGTTATATAATATTTCTTTGTACATCGATTGATTATAAAGACAATAATGATCATAATTGACAGCCATTTTAATTCTTCTACGGGGCTATATCTATGCTAGATATTACTTTTTAAAAATGCTTTAGCTATTAATAAACAATCTTTGCTCGCAGTTACCGTTGGACAGACGGTAGTGAGCGCAGAGTAGATGATACCAGTGCTTACTTGAATCGTACTACTCTGTAGTTAAGCTCTTTTAAGTTTGTGTGACTTTTACGAATGGTACATACAATTACCTAATTATTAATTTATATTACAAGCATAGTAAAACGTGATATATTCGGACATGCCTAACAATCGGGAAAGACTTCGATAAAAGAAACATCTTGGACAAATTATCACACATTCGTCCGAAGGAAACATACCTACTGGACCCCTGTCACAGAGTGTCACATCATTACTTTTTCATTTATCATCGTCTAGCAGACAATTAGACAGCACATTAATTAAATAAAATAATATAATATTTAAACATACAAATTAATATACTTAAAAAAAATTAACAATTTTCTCTGAGCGCTTAGTCATCAGATCTAACTTTTTTCCGGTTGTATCGCTGAGGCGGTAAAATAAATATTAAAAGTTATTATAAGTAGATGCAGGTATTTAATTTCTGAAATATGTCTCTGATGACAAAACTGGTTATTAGATCATTATTTTTATTATCACCTATCAACTCATGATAACGACTCCGTCTGTCTGTAACCTTCGCAGTAACGACGACCATGACGCCAACTTCAATACCGTGTCGGAAGTTGTGAACTAATTTAGGTTGCTATACATGTTGACTATAGTTTGTAGTGTTATGCTTACATACATACTTACATATCATTTTACACTATTTTATTTTTATTTTTCCATTCTGTTTTTGATTTTCTACATTCACCTCAAAACTGGATATTTTGCATCACCTTTATTTCCATAGGATCCTGTAATATTTTTAATTCATAAGAACACAATAACAAATCATTTTCACTTCGTATTTTCACGTTATCAGCACTTTTTAAATCGGTGTCAATGGAGTCTACCTTTTTCGATCTTTTATTTAGTTCTCCGTAACTCTACAATTTCGGGTTTCGTGCGCGCTCTTGCACTACCTTTTTTCCTATATAAATAATATCTCATTTTTCACTTAAATCTTGCCGTTTCTGTATTACGAGCTTAAAACCAAAATTTGACATGTTTTGACATCGTTGTTTATCTGGTTGTCGTGGCAATTTTTATTCAAATATTGTTACCGGCCTGATGTTTTTACTTCAAAAATACTCTTTTCTTCTTGGCCATTTACAAAAATTTGCTTTTAATTTAAATAATTTCAAATAATTTCTCGTTCTTATCCCAGATCCGTCAAAAAGTATAAAAGCCGAAGAATCGGCCGATAGAGGTCCTCACTTCAGCTTTGATACGAGAAGCACCTCTTAAAGGCTTTATCCGCACTGCCTCGGGATCTTGCAAGCCTTCTCCTGAAGTCGTCGCCTAGCCACGCCTACGCCTCCACCTATTAGTGCCCGCGCTATCTTCGGCCGCTGAGCGTGCTTGTCTCAAGCGCTGCGTGTTCCTACTCCAGACGCTGCGTGTCTACTCCGGACGCTGTGTGTGTCTACTCCGGACGTTGTGTTTGCCTACTTCAAGCGCCACGTGTACCTACTCCAGACGCTGCGTGTCTACTCCGGGTGCTGCGTGTATCTGCTCCGGGCGTTGCGTGTGCCTACTCCAAGCGCTGCGTGTACCTTCTCCAGACGCTGCATGTGCTTTCTCCAGATTCTGCGTGTACCTAGAGCAGGCGCTGTGCACCTATCATAGGCATAGCCTATGCATACTTCGTTGCAGTATCTTTATTTTTGTTATTTTTTTTAATAATATTGTAAATCACTATCATCATTACAGCCCATCATCACCTTCATACCTTTTTTTATAAAAGAAACTGTAAATCTTTTCAAATTTTTAAATAATTTATTTTATTTTTTGGTTGTTTTGTTGTAGTTAGGTTAGGTTATTTAGTTTTTAATTGTCGCTTCACGACAATTTGGCGCCCGACGTAAAAGTTCTTCTTTTCTTCACCTTAGCTACGCCTTATCCATTTCCTTTTGATTGAATTGCTTTCTCTTTCGTTCTTAACTCTTTATTTACTCATCCTTATCATATCTTCCAAATTCTAAAACAAAACTTCATCTAGTTTTTCAACTTATCTGGATTATATTTAGACCTACATATAACACTTACATTCATCACCTTAATATTTTTATTCTAGAGAACTTAAAGAGGTACTATCTTCCAAATTCTAAAACAAAACTTCATCTAGTTTTTCAACTTATCTGGATTATATTTAGACCTACATATAACACTTACATTCATCACCTTAATATTTTTATTCTAGAGAACTTAAAGAGGTACTATCTTCCAAATTCTAAAACAAAACTTCATCTAGTTTTTCAACTTACCTGGATTATATTTAGACTTACATATAACACTTCACTTCATTCATCACTTTTATATTTTTATTCTAGATAACTTAAAGAGGTACAATTTTTAATTACATTTTTATTTCTTAAACTTAACTTTGCACTTAATTATAACAATGAAAAGGGTTATTAAGTACGAATTCCTTAAAATACGAAGTGAAGATTAGATGTGAGGAACCAGCTAATACTGTTTTGCATGACACTACATTTGTATATATGTTTGTATATTTGTATATGTGTTTGTATATTTGTATATGTGTTTGTATATATGTATAATTATTACCTGATTAATTTCTTTATCTTTATCTTCACTCAGGAGCGGATTACAACTCCTTAAATAAGCCTGAATGTACTTTTAGTGATGTTGCTCATCTCTGGCTTTGAGCCCTACCGCTCTGGCCGTTCTTAATCTTTACTTAAGTCATAGCGACTAAAGCTTGCTTAAGATTAATTTCTTTAACTTTATCTTCACTCAGGAGCGGATGACAACTCCTTAAATAAGCCTGGATGTCCTTTAAAATGTTTTTTTTTCCACGCAGGAGCGGATGACAACTCCTTAAATAAGCCTGAATGTCCTTTCGAAAACACACTTTTAGAGTGGTAGTCATTGAATGTGAACTCCACCCTTACCTGAATGCAGATGATGAATGTAAGAGATTGTATATCTGATTTTGCCTGGTGATGTCTGTTACTGCAAAGCTGTGTTTTTATGGTTTATTTTGGAATGTACATCTCAAAATTTTTGCTGAGTCAAAAATTTTCCAGGGTCGGGGGGAAAATGTAGTGTTATGCTTACATACATACTTACATATCATTTTACACTATTTTATTTTTATTTTTCCATTCTGTTTTTGATTTTCTACATTCACCTCAAAACTGGATATTTTGCATCACCTTTATTTCCATAGGATCCTGTAATATTTTTAATTCATAAGAACACAATAACAAATCATTTTCACTTCGTATTTTCACGTTATCAGCACTTTTTAAATCGGTGTCAATGGAGTCTACCTTTTTCGATCTTTTATTTAGTTCTCCGTAACTCTACAATTTCGGGTTTCGTGCGCGCTCTTGCACTACCTTTTTTTTCCTATATAAATAATATCTCATTTTTCACTTAAATCTTGCCGTTTCTGTATTACGAGCTTAAAACCAAAATTTGACATGTTTTGACATCGTTGTTTATCTGGTTGTCGTGGCAATTTTTATTCAAATATTGTTACCGGCCTGATGTTTTTACTTCAAAAATACTCTTTTCTTCTTGGCCATTTACAAAAATTTGCTTTTAATTTAAATAATTTCAAATAATTTCTCGTTCTTATCCCAGATCCGTCAAAAAGTATAAAAGCCGAAGAATCGGCCGATAGAGGTCCTCACTTCAGCTTTGATACGAGAAGCACCTCTTAAAGGCTTTATCCGCACTGCCTCGGGATCTTGCAAGCCTTCTCCTGAAGTCGTCGCCTAGCCACGCCTACGCCTCCACCTATTAGTGCCCGCGCTATCTTCGGCCGCTGAGCGTGCTTGTCTCAAGCGCTGCGTGTTCCTACTCCAGACGCTGCGTGTCTACTCCGGACGCTGTGTGTGTCTACTCCGGACGTTGTGTTTGCCTACTTCAAGCGCCACGTGTACCTACTCCAGACGCTGCGTGTCTACTCCGGGTGCTGCGTGTATCTGCTCCGGGCGTTGCGTGTGCCTACTCCAAGCGCTGCGTGTACCTTCTCCAGACGCTGCATGTGCTTTCTCCAGATTCTGCGTGTACCTAGAGCAGGCGCTGTGCACCTATCATAGGCATAGCCTGTGCATACTTCGTTGCAGTATCTTTATTTTTGTTATTTTTTTTAATAATATTGTAAATCACTATCATCATTACAGCCCATCATCACCTTCATACCTTTTTTTATAAAAGAAACTGTAAATCTTTTCAAATTTTTAAATAATTTATTTTATTTTTTGGTTGTTTTGTTGTAGTTAGGTTAGGTTATTTAGTTTTTAATTGTCGCTTCACGACAAGTTCACCGAGTAAAAACGAGTATCAAGTACCAATATATGAAGATAACATTTGTTTAGCCTCGCCGTTGCTCGTCGTCGCTCGTCTAGCTGGCCGAGTACTAGCGAGCGCCAACGTGTATATCTACAAATCGTTTGGGTACCTTGCCATCGCTCGTTATGGCTCGCCTCACTTCGGCACAGCGTCGGTTTTTCTGCACAAATCAAAGGCGTTCGCTTGCACTCGGCAATTCCTTTTCACATGCATGGCAGTATGTTCTTTCATTCAAACTATGCCAACATGTAGCAATCACCTTGTATCAATTTGCCCATGCTCGCGTTGGCTGAGACTTGGCCAACGTGTATTTCCGGCTTTATGGTGTCATATGTATACCTGCCAACGAAGATACAATCATGTGTCAGTGAAGATACAATTCCGTATCATTAGAAATCAGAAAACAGATACGTTAGCAGCCCTAAGGACCTAGATCGACTGCCTTGTTATTCGTAAAAAGGGTTTCTGCTTCTCGTTACTCACCATAAGAAACGCAACATCAACGTGTGTCTATTTTACGCTAATACGAGCAAACTTCGTTTACGTGATTCGTGCTGCCACCATAATACAAATATATTTAAATCCTACCACGTAAAGTTACAGCCTATATACGTCCCACTGCTGGGCACAGGCGTCCTCTCATTTCTGAGAGGGTGGGCAAGGATGTGTCCGCCGCGCTGCCCCAATGCGTGTTGGCGAACTTCACATGTCTTCGAATTTTTTTTCTTATTTCTCAGACATGCAGGTTTCCTCACGATGTTTTCCTTCACCGCCGAGCACGTGGTAAATCAGCACTTAAAATTGCAATTAACAATTTCATTGGTGCCGGCGGGGATCGAGCCCGGGTTGCTCGCGTACTATGAAATTTACAGCGAGCGCTAACCATCTGAGCTACCATGGCTCTTCCTTCCTTCGTTCCTACCACGTGAAAACATCAATTTCTGAAGAACTTGAATTTTACTTATAATTATAACTAATTCAGACCGTCACTAAAGCTACCGTCGTTGTAGCAAGATTTTCTTATTAATATAATTATTTATTGAGTGCGTGTAGAAGTGAGTATCAGAGTACCCAAGGGAGGCTCTAGATGGAAGTTTATGAATTTATGATACAAATTGGCGATATATTGAAGATGGACTGTATTAAGTGTACCCTTAAATGATGAGCATATATGCGTAGATATATGGATGTGAAAGAAGCGAGTGTGGGATCGTGCCAAGTGGAGGTCCGTAGTGTCTACCCACCTCTCTGTATTATAATGATTGTTAATGTAATGCTTGTGCAGCTTGATAGTCAAAAAAATAAAAATTGATAATAATCTTAGTGTTCAACTATAAATGCTTTATTTCAAAATCTTTAGATATGTAGGAAATTTTATGGGATTGTAAAGATAAAATTTGATATAAATAGTGGATAACTAAATCGCGAATAGCAAATCGAAATCAAAGCTACGCAAACGCACTATACTAGACATGGGTCGATCCGACCGTCCCCCTGTTACTTAGTGTTAACTGCCCACAATGAAAACTATAACACAAAAGTGCACCCTAATTCGAAACTCATAGAGATCAAATCTATATAAATATGAAGGTCTGTTATAATGTTTTTTGTGTGCCTAGGTTGTTTAGAGGGTGTACTGCCCACGGGGGGAGAACTGTCCGCAAAGGGTCGGTCGCCGTGCCTCGTTTGAATTGGGTCAGTTACTTTACTGGCACTAAACATTTGTACTTATATTTTTCGGAATCATTATAATCTTTAAAAACATCTAATTACTTGTTTAGTCAAATTTAAAACTTTTTTAGTTATGATTAAAATTTAGTGTAGGTATATATTATTATACAGAATAGTATGAAAGCAACTTTATTATTACCTAAATATATTATTTTCTACTTCATCAGTATAATACCTTTGTTACACGCCTTGTCGTGAAACAGTGAAAATTGGCAGGTAACAATCTAATCTAATAATTAATCCATATCAATACTATATTAACACATAATAAATATTAATACAAATTATAATATTACGTATTTCTAATCGCGTATATTTCAAAATTAGATTTTACCTAATTCGATTTTCACTATCATGCGAACTGATTTTTTTTCTACTACCTCCGGTTGGTTTTATTCAATGTGTGAATATTATATATTTCTTGAAGTGGAATAAATCTACAATTACAGCCTTCCAGAAGTTTACTGCTGAACATAGGCCTCACTTGTTTGCGGTTTCACCACGCTTGGCACGCGGGTTGGCAAGTGTAGTTTTTATTTTTATTCAGCTGGTTTGAGGAGGACTCTGCTGCCCATCTTTGTTCAGTTTCTCTGTGTCGTCTTTTACTGCGGGGTGATATGAGTAAGTGGATATTCTGATACCACCTGGATATTCTTATACATGATTAATAAGACTAAGCATTTCAAAAATTTAAAAGCCTGTTTTAAATGCTGAAGGTAGTCGGATATTTGAAGTCCTAATGTCATAGTTAAATGAAACCTTTGTTCTCTAATTTTGTTTTTATCTTAGTTTATTGAAATCAACTGGTAAGAAGCGGCACAGTATTCGGACAGATTGCGCCCTAAGATTCGGTTTCCTAGTTGTTTTTTGGGTCACTAAGCCAAACTAACTTAACCGTGGTTATATAAACATCGTAATTTGTCTGTGATCATGGGTGCCGTAAATCACTCATCACTTCAAATGAGTATTGTTTAAAATGCGTTTATTGTAAACTTTACAAATTTAAAACAATATGGTGAATGGAAGGTCGAGTTGCGTAGCGAATGTGGACGGGGCTGGAAGGGTAAGGTCGTTGTGCATACATTAAGGACAGATATCTCGAAGCTTTTTGGTAGGATTAAATTAGTTTAACTTATTTGCGTAGTTGTTTGTTAGACGATTTAAATTTATTTAAATTTAGTAGCAATGTCAAAGTTTTCTCTCTAGTCTAGTCTAAGTAGTATAATATAAACATCAAGTTACAAATCACAAAACATAGAAACATATGCATCCTCTATTTTCTGTGAGGGTTTTTAGAGAGTCCGCCGAATTACTAATAAAGCGGCGTGGCAAAGGAAAAGTAATGACTGGACATTCTGGCTGGAATTTTTGTCAATTTTAATCATAATCTAGTGTGTATTAGTATAGAGGATACTCCATGCTAGTGTGCACAGTTGACAGAGTGCATGAGCTTACACAGACTATAATAACTTAGTATCTACCAAACTAGAGATGAGCCGTAACAAGTATCCGATAGAAAAAAAACATCTGAATTAAAGATTTTAGAATACCAAGTAATTTATGTAATGAACAATATAAGATATTTATATACAAGAAAAACGTACAACGCTACAGCGAGCTACTATTGAGGTGACTTCACACATTCATGAAATATTTTTTAACTTCTCAGATATGCATATTTTACCCTGTCTTACCTTGACCGCCGAGCGCGTGTTTAATCAACGCTTAACATTACAATAAACATTTGATTAGTATCCTTCGAAAGGTATCGATTTGCTTGCGTGAAAGAAATTTTAAGGTCAGCGCTCCCTTAAACTCAAGTGCTAACTAGCACGGCTCGAAAAAATGTAGTACCTGAGAGTAATATGGTCATCCGGTTAATGTGGTCACTTTCTTATAACTCAAAAACTACAGCCTTGTTTGAATAGATGGCTTTGTGATACGATAGGTCGTCATCGGTCAATCAAATAGTAAAGGGTTAAACAGTTGACATTATAGTAATTATTTTTGTCCATTTTAGTATGTTGTAGTGTAGCTAGTTTTTTAATTGGATTTTTCGAAGCGTTCCTATTTTTTGCCAAAGCTTGTTTGCTATATTTTTTTAAATATATTAGTTACAGTATACGACTTTGTGTTTTTGTCTCTGTCCTTCACCTAGTTTTGGTTTTATAGGGCGGCAAAGCTTGAAGTGAACATATTACCCTCACGTACCTTAATGTTTCTTTTTAGTTCCATAACCGTCAATCGCATTTTTACAACTGACCGAATACTGTGTTCAAATCTTAACCTGATTCAGAATTAATCCAAAACCAAACATAGTTTCTTGTTCTCGTTACAAACATAGTATCACAATTTGCGTACCAATTATCCCTGTAATATTACCTCCTAACTGCTACTTATAGTGTCTGTAGTAAATCTAGTAACAGTACTTCTTTCCAAAAAGCCGGCAACGTAACTACAATTCCTATGGTGGTGCAAATGATCGGAGGCAGCATTTACAATCAGATGAGCTGCTTGTTTTTCTTATTTCATAAATAGTGACGTAGATTCGCCGTTAAAGTAGAAAAGTTAACCGATTAGTGCAGCGTGGGAGAGATTTCTTACATGCGCTCTAGCGGGAATCCTCCGATCCTACAGTATTCGAATTTTTATAGAGTATGGGTGACAAACACACATTTCACCTGATGGTAAGTGGATGATGTAGGCTTGTGGGCTCGATTAAGAATCAAAATCCAGATGCGTTGTCACCCCTGAGGTTTGCGATGAAATGCCTCGTTTCTAGTAAAAATGGGTCACCGGTTTTACCCTGGTGTTCTGTGTGAGCGTGGTCCTTCCCCGGTCGAGCCGAACCATTCGTCCTGAAACCATAATATGTGTTACACAGGACACGGTAATATTTTTTTATTGGTTAAGGGTGACAAACGAGCACACAGTCCACCTGATGGTATGGTTTCTGCGGTCTATAGACATCAACATCAATCCTCATTCTTGACTAAGATGGAATGCCTCGTTTTCAGTGAAAAGGGTGTCCGGCTTTCCACACTCACCATACGAAACACAGCAGCGTTAAGTGCTATTTCACGCTGGTATTCTGTGAGAGTGTGGTCCTTCCCCGTTCGAGTCAGATCCATGTCCACAGGTTTACTTTAAACCAGTGTGTACCGGTACCAACTATATATCTGCTCTCTTTAATCTTGGATTGGTGAGTTGCCATCTGTGCTAGTTGTGCATTAAAATAGTTATCAAGTCGAATTACAAGTTGATTCGTCACTCTATAGAATCCTATTGAAAATTTGGGATCTTCTCTTATGTTTCTTAATAATATTTGACAAAACGCCACTCTTAAATAATAGTCTCGTGGTAAAAACGTTGAAACAAAAACGTTGATAATGGAATGGATTAAGCTGGTCTCTTTTCAAAATTCTGTGAATTCCCCTAGTCGTTACTCTCTTTGCTATTACTCGCATGCACTGACGTTATTAGACCTAGGTATAGGTAATCGTAGTCCCTGTGCCTGTTAGCTCTTAAACTTGTTACTCTATAATATCTTCTACCCAGGTGATAGTTTTAGATTTTATTGGATAATTTTGGAGACCATACATAATTTTTACTTATTGTTACTTACTATAGGCGTTTTTTCGAGTACTTGACCCCCAACAAATTGTTGCTTCTGCATATCAATACTGCTATTTGTATGTATGAACTGTTAGCGGAAATGATGTTACAAGTACTTGATAATCATCATCGATATAATCACACACTTCACAAGTCAACTGCTGAACATAGGTCTGTCTTCCAAAGAATGCCAAATGATACGGTACTAAGCCACCTGCATCCATCCACTTCCTTCATCTCTTACCAGGTTAACAATGCATCTAGTGGGAGGCCGCCCTACACTTCGCTTACCGGTACAAGTTTTTCTCATCCGCTTGGGCGCCATGAAGCACCTACGTGAGGTACTTTCCGCTTAAAATCTCCCAAGAATATCGCAATATCAACAGCATGCTGTGAAGAAAATGCTCACCAGTACAGGCTGAACTTTCAATGCATCCATTCTCATGTCATCAATAAATTTAACAAAAATTGTACTTAGGTTACACTTCCAATTTACATATGTAGTTGAGTCATATGAATGTAACACAAACAATTGTAATCATAAATGTGTTACTGTTTATTAATGCAATTAAAGATTTACAGATTTTAATAAAGCTTAGTTAGGTGCATAAATTCACTATAAAAATTTACGGTAGCTGAAAAACAAAAGGGCACAACCCCTCAGGCTCCTTGGGACGTAAATTTTTAAATAATGAAAGAGAGAATACAAATAAAAGGTTATTTCACCGCAAGCGGTTTGTTGTCCTGTATGCTACGTTAACGGTTTTAGGATGGAATTAGATAAGTAAATCGGTTCGTTTATTTATTTATTGTCTGTAGTCTTACACACGATTATTTTTTTTATATAAATTACACCCAAAAGTTAGAAAAAATGATAAAAGAAGTGAAAAAAAAATACTTGAAATTATTTTGTCCGTTTTGGTATCGAAGGATTATTTGATTCCATAAATATTTGTCTTCAATTCTTGTAGAACTAACAAATAAACGCATTTATTTGTTTTTATTCATAATTTTCTTTTTATTTCCAAGTATATCTCGGTAAGTTTATTTTTTTGAAATCGATAGATTCCAGCAAACGCATTATCTAAACAAATGATGCAATACTTTTTTATTAATTCTAAAACATTCATTTTTCTCAGGGTGACAACGCAGCTGCATTATGATTCTTGATTGGGGTTGTAGTTGGTTATGATCCTCAGTGGTACAGGCCGTTTATATCTGCCGCGTCTATGTTCGCGCACTATGAATTTTAAGACGATCACTTTTAATATATAAATCCGTTAACTCTAAAATTCAATATAATGTCATGTCCAAATTAGGGAAAAGCAAAGAAAAGTGTGTTCCAAACGTGTCTAACCCGAATATGTTTAATAAAAAAACATCATGTTTTGTCAGGAAACTAAAAGGGACTATTTGGGCGGTGTAGGGCGGCACGAAAGTAAATAGCACGAGTATAGGTGGCCGGAACAAGACGTCCTGACTTTTTATTACAAGTTGAGAGGCAAGGGTCGGGTAATGTAGCAATATTTGTTTCGGTAACGGGCGAATGTAGATCCGGGGTCCGACATGGTACTGTCGAAACAAATAATGTCGAAAAAACTGATTTAAATTGTTATATTTTAAATATTCAAATTATTTTCTTTATTTTATATATAATGTTAATATATTACATACGATACTATGATTCAGTTATGATATTCGCGTAAATTTAAAAGAAGAGTTTGTTTAATACATTTAAATTTAGATAAAACCACCGATTTAAAACAAACACCATTATAGTAATAACTGTAAAAGATACTGCACCTATATAATATTATGTATATGTCAATTGCTACAACATTACAATTTTTCTTGGTAATGTATTAAAAATAAAAATCAAATAATAGTTCATGTACTATTGGTGTTAATTTAGAATGTACGGTTAACACGTAGTTAACTAAAATATAATTGACAAAGAATGGCCAATCGAACAGTTCGTAGCACAGTCACTGTTTTAGCGAACTTTTCCTATGTCTTTGAATTTGTTTTTCTAGTTATAAGAAATTTAGAACTCCTTCCATTATATTCCGTCACTATCGATCACGTAATAACTCAGCCTGTTGATAGCAATTAAAATGCCCGCAACGTAAAACGATCTCGAGCATCTCAGATATTTTTTTCTTTGAAGTAAAAGACAGTACTTTGATTGGGTCATTTTATGTCAGAAAATTCAAACAGGGCTAATTTCCTAAAGTTTTCGAAAATTTATATTCCCAATCCCCTTTTCGACGAAGCAGATTCTTCAATACTAAAAACAGAAAGACCGAACATCTTCCAACAAGGTGGTTGTCCGGTTATTAGAGCCCCCGAGTAAGAAAACACCCGAACAACTGTTTTCCAGGCAGCTGATTGGATAGATATGAACCAATTCCATGGTCTGCAGGACCCGTCGACGGTTTTTTCTACAGTCGTCCTCTACTACTACGGAGCTAGTCTATCTTTCGATGTAAACCTTAACGCATTTACAATAGAATGGAAGAGTCGGAAAGGGACGTCCTAGGCGATTACGACCAAATTGCGATAATGAAAATGGGCCAAATTTGGAGTACTCTTAACCGACGAGCATGTATGCGTAGGTATATGAATGTGGAGGAGGCAAGAGAGGTGTGCCAGGATCGTGCCAAATGAGAAATCTGTAGTCTCTGCCTACCTGATAGTGTTTATGTTTTTATTTATGTTATTCACAATATAATATATTGGTATAAATAAAATTCATGACTGTAAGAGTTCGTTCTTGTAATTCACAGTATAAATTTTGTAATATCGACATTATG
Source organism: Parnassius apollo (assembly GCA_907164705.1). Lineage (NCBI taxonomy): Eukaryota > Metazoa > Arthropoda > Insecta > Lepidoptera > Papilionidae > Parnassius > Parnassius apollo. Next base: position 6,522,252 of record CAJQZP010000929.1, read on the forward strand.
CTGGAACAAACTATGCAATATTTTAGATAAACAAACAATTATTTCGACTGTACCCAATGGACACCGCAATTTATAAGGAGACGGGTAGGAGTAAGGAAAGGGTTCGCGGGACAGCGGCTGTTATTGTATTGGAAGGTGGCTTTAACGGGCTTAAAATATAGTCACCACAACTTTTAGATCTGGCACAAATTAAATTTACAATTTACTTTAAAAAATTGGTTAACTACTTCTCCTGGACTATAATGTTCTTTTCTCGAATTTTTGTAAAACGAAATTGGGCTGTAGCCCAGGTGGTTCAGATCAATGTAAACTTTACGTTAATTGTAGCATCATTATAAAGGCTATTTTACTTTGGTGTCACTGACCCAGACGAACTATTTTCCCACTAAGATGAGTTGTACTATTCCTGTCGCCACGCACTAGTGTGGCTGTAAGGCTTTTAATCTCAGTAATCAGGAGTGGTACGCGTCTTAAATTATGTACCCCCTTTTTATATTAAAGTCAGTAGCAGGTATCACTTACCTATAAGGTGGACTCTAAGGTTATCTCCGTAATAAATAAATAGAAATTAACAACGATAGTATTTCAAGACAAAACTCAAAGAGACATGACAAAGAAAGGATATGGTTTTTCCTAGTAACACGTATACATACTTAACTATAACGATCTAGGCCTTTTAAACTTTCCATTAATACGATGAAAAATATTTTTTGCAAATATTGTTCCCAACTAGCATCCGAACAGAGAATTAGTTAAACTAGTACTTTGATACAATATATATATATATATAATAATATTAAAACTGAATCAAATATACAAATGTGCGTTCAGTATTCATTATGCTTATAAACAGTTCATATCTAACACTTTCTATGGCAAAAAGGTCACATTTGCAAATACAAGCGTTGTACTAGTGTTAGTATGTAGTTACACGTTGTCCCTTACCCACACATACAGAAAAGGGACAAAGGTCACCGGCCACAGCCTTCTTATATTTGTTTAAGACGTGTATTGTGCCCAAAACCCGTATTTTGTTATATTGCGTAACGTATACTCGGATACAGATACGTGTATTGTTTTTCTATTTTCAGATTATATATTCATTTTATTTGTAGAGGATTATTCTTAGAACAAAAGAAACTGCAGCGGTAACTTTATTTACGTATAACAACAAATCAGCGTTCGGAAACATTTCTTCTAGTACAGTGCTAAGATACATTTCCTATTCGTTCACCGTTCGCGAACTACACAAGACTATAATAGATATTCTTCCTAACAATTTTAAGTCTACAGTTGTTGTTTCAGCCTTTCTGCACCCCATAACGTCTACCAGAAAATCATGTCCAAATATATGTTGATGTCATTTCAGCCTGAGTATTTTTCTTTTTTATTTTATTATATATACATGAATCCGTGTATATATTCTTAGTGATTGTTCTGTCTGCATATAGCAAATATATAACTTATGTTAGATATTTTGCCAAGCAGTTTTAAGCCAATAGTGATTGCTTTGTGATAGTGTATAATTGCCTGAGTATTTTCCTATTAATAATAATAATGTCCTCCCGACCGAATTTCGGCCACGGCGGTCAGCCTCAACGGAGGCCAGCCAACGGCGCAGGACAGGATTATAGTGCCCAAGTGTATGCGCAAGCACAGGTGCATTCTCTATTCCCTCACTCTCATAATCCGACGGGACGGTAAACCGACACGACCGGAGAGAGATCAGGCGCAGGACCAACGGCTTTACATGTTTTCCGAGGCCCCGGGGGTGAGACACTGCCAACTTCCTGACTCCATGCAGCTACTGAGAATTTCTTGACAGAAAAACTCAATAATTAATTTTTTGGCCCGACCCGGGATTCGCCCTCATCCACTACTACAACCCGACCAACGAGGCAGTCATTTCCTAATATATAATCCTAGTAATATAAGCAAACAAAGTAATGGACAAAAGCTTTATTTCATAATTGAAAGGGAGCAGAGTAAGTTTTCCACACCGCTCTAATGTGTGTGGATGGACTTCAGATTTCCTCGAGACATATTGTACCAGACAAGGTTTTGCGCGGATGAGATTTAAATTTCATTATAATGTTTCCATTTGTTAATTACAGAGTATTAAAAATCACCCCTAGATTATTTCGAAAGAATGTTTGCCATAGCTGCCACGCTTGGTAGACGGAATGAATAAAATAGTATTTTATTATTATTGATTTGTTATGGAGAAAATGCCGCTGATCCTGTTACTATTTTACTTTGTCGCCCACTACGACATCTATAGGACATTACGGGACAGTGGGTATTCTTACGCCGCCACTAACCGGCATTATATTTAAAACAACATTTTTTGTTGCTGTTAAAAACGACAATTTGAACTAAATCGAATAAATAACGGAAAACAACAATGCGTCAATTTTATAGTTATAAAGACTGGACTTTTACGGAAACTTACGTTTCAAATGAGCCAGTTTACTTTATGGTAAGTGAATACTTACATCCGTGAAAGATAGACTTACTAATACGTGGTACAGCCACGCTGCAGCTATATTATGATTGTAGCAAGAATAGGTCGACTCGAATAGAATAGAATAATTTTTCATTCAATATAGATTTCATGTTGTAATTCTTATTGAAAGTCATTTTTTTACTTTAGCACTGGTTCGAAAAAAACCTCTGTCCTGGAAAGAACCAGCAAGAAACCCGAACGTCCGACCGATCGACCGGGGTAGTACCACGCTCTCACAGAATCCTAGCGTAAAGTAGCAGCTAAATACTGCTATGTATCGTATAGTGAGTGTAAAGAACCGGAGACCCGTTTTACTGGAATCGAGGCATTCCATCTTAGTCCTCAGGGGTGACAACGCTTCTGCATTTTGATTCTTAACCGAGGTTATGTGTAGATTTCTATGAACCACGGCATCGCTCGTTAGTCATCGATATTCTATAAAAAAATCTATTACATTCTTGCTAATCATCCTGTTAATATTTCAGATTTAAGCTCCTGGAGCCGCCACTTTAATATGACTTTTATTGTAACTTATCTAAATCCTTATTAAGTCTGAATTAGTGTTTCTTAATCTTTATGTGTTTATAAATAAACATACCTATAAGCTTATATAATTTCACGCCTGGTATCTTAATACGAAAGATAAAAGTAAATTGATAGATAACAAATAATATTATATTATTATAGGTGAAAGGCAACATGTAAGAGCCGTGGTAGCTCAGTGGTTAACGCTCGCTGTAAATATAACAGAACGCGAGTAACCCGGGTTCGATCCCCGCCGGCACCAATGAAATTGTTAATTGCAATTTTAAGTGCTGATTTACCACGTGCTCGGCGGTGAAGGAAAACATACTATTCTGTGAGCCGACCCCAGTCGAGCCGACCCATTTTTGCTACAACCATAATGTATCTGCAACGTGGCTCTGTAAATTAAAAATAATATATAAATGAATTCAAAAACTCTCTACGTACACAAAACAAATTTCATCAATCGATCGATGGGTTAAGAGGAATTTACGGGTACATTAAGCTAAACTCGGCAAAAGTACGTCGAGGCCGTCTACGTAATCCAGTCTAATACGACCTCCCGAGACTCAAACGTTCAATCAAAGCGATAGGTAATTCAGTTAGACAACCGCTGGACGAATATCTACATCGTGTACAATCATTAACAAAAGTGCTTACATTAACACATACACACGAAAACATAAACGTCAGTACAATATGTACTCACTTTTTAGCTACATATTAGCTACTAAGTACTTATAAGATAAATACAATTATAAGTGCCGTGAAGTGGCGGCGTAAAGAAAACCTCCTACTTCATATCATCCCGTGAGTGTCGTAATAGGCGACAGAGAGATACTGATATAGGAGATGTGCAGCGACATCTTCTTGATAGCATCTGAAAAGTGAATACAATAAGAAACTACAACTACTTACCAAACTGCAGTAACTTATTGACGACAAAATCTCCATTTCAACAAAATTAAAAATTTACGACAAAATCTCAGCTGTGAGGCAATCTATAGGGGAGGCATGCACTATTTAGCAGTAGACTTTTGACAGACTGGAATAAAATAATAAAATAATAAATAGGAAAATTTTCTTTGGAAATGTAGTATATACTGCTGGATACACATTTCCAAAGAAAATTTTCCCTTAATAATCACGTAGCTGGTTGTCGATACCGTCGCACTGAAGATACTATGCACATCCATCTATATTGTGAAGTCACCCACCACTGTGCTAGCTTGTAATTAACCTTTCTTCCCGTTAGGTTATAAGTTCTTTGAGCTATATGACCGACCCATTGCCACCCAATGATCCGTTGAGTTATATCAGTTACTTAATTATGTTGCAGTGTTGATTTATAAAAATTATATGTGATACGTAGAGAGTTTTTTTAAGGAGTGTACCCGTCGTATCGAAGACCACTACATGGTTCTCGCTATTCCCTAATTAATCCTATATCGCTCGGAATCTCCGGAGTTTGACTCCCGTAGGATGACCCTACCTTAACTCATTTAAAAGCTCACTTTATGCGATGTTTACTATATCTTTATACGGATAGTTCTAGTGAGTATTTTCTACCTTATGAAACTAAAAACATTCTGAAGTATATTGTAAGACATATTGTATAGAAAAATTAAAGTCAGAATTAAATAAAAGAAAATAAATAATATTTAAAAAAATTACTATTTATTAAATTTTAATTTATTTGAAATAAATTTTTATAAACCTGAAGTTGAACTGAACTATTTTTAAATATGAATTTATTTGAACACAGTTTTTTATTACTTTTAAGTTGGCTTTTACTATTTATAATTTTTTTATTTATTTAAAGTAATTTTTTAGTCTTTGAAGTAGGTTTTTACTTTCTATTAAAATTATATTTTTATCCTCTATATTTTAAACTCAATATCGTCGAAATAGTTACATTGAAAACTGCATTCCTTACTTTGCCACCGTTAGAAGTGATATTTTTTGTCCAAATTAATATGGCATGCCAATGAGATATAACCTACTTAATAAAAAAAGATTCGTCAAAAGTAGTTAATAATATCTTATAGTTAATAGACCACAGCAATTAAACCGTGTGTGGTTTCTGCTGTAGGGATAAAAAATCGTTTTGTGTATCAGCTTGATTCTTATATTTTGAGTAAAAAAAAAATTGACGAAGATATCGCTTAAAAAGTACAAAGAGTAAGTGCAAAGAACACAGCTGAATTGTTAACCTCTTCTTTTATTTAATTGGCTAAATAGTGTTGAACTCAATTGATTTGTAAAATTGTGCTTCTGTACTTCATTATTATTCAAATTTATATATTTTGATTTGATATACATATGTAGAGTAAGAAGCACTCAATGTTTCGAGGGACTTAATCGTTTACGACGCTATCTATTATTATTTGAATATAACAATCTAATAGTGAACACAGAGTACAGTTTTGACCCGTGGGATAACGCTATTCTAACAAAGAATGATGTAGAGTTACGTATATAATAGAGGGAACGTAATCAATAGTGATTTTTATATTTTTGTTATTGAAATAAGTATTGTAAATTATAAGAGTTAAAAAATTTAAAGGCATTGATTCATTACTGTGATTATTCTAGGCCACAGTCAAGAAATTCATTGTATTGTCAGCGATTCTCAATACGTTTGCAAAATTTAATTTAATTTAGACGCTCGGATGTGGTTGATAGCTGAGTTATAAAATTTCGTTACGTTCATATATTTATATTTATACAAACATGCGCTCCTATTATCGCTTGACAACTTAGTCAAGTTAACAATAAAAAGTGTTGGAAAGTATGTGACAAAATCGTAGGCGCTTACTTTCTTTGGCATTTTTCGTTTGGTTTAACGATTAATATTTCAGTACCAATTGTAACACAAAAACAGTACGATTTACTATATTGTAGGGTATCCCCATCACTAGTAAGTTCGTACGATATATCATCATTTTACCATTTTTAACATAAGTTGATTTTATAAAATTGTAGTTCTTCTCTTCTTCTAACTATGGAAAATATTTCCCTAAAAAAACTATCCATGGAGGTAATCTATTTTCAGTAGAGGACTTTTTTTGAAAACATTTTATTACGAAAATGTTATTATATGTGGGTCAAAAGTGTAAAATAAACGACAATTTCAATCACATTAAATTTCACATTAACAAATTGCACACGGACCAACGAATCAATTCTCGGGAGACGTCTGCGAAATTTCACAAAAAGCATCTCAAACCGGTACATCGGGCCCAGCAAAGTTAACGGGTGTAATCGATACGGCCTTAGGGCATTGGGTATAAATTAGAAGTTCCATCGATCACGAGCGCCCTTTGCCCAACGGCTCGTAGTTTATTGATAGTGAATGTTAGCCGATAGTTCACTGAATTACGGTAAGTGGGACGCAAATTTTTGGTAGATAACTTCTGTGAAGGCACCCGCTTCCGTTTAACGATGAACATTTATTGATAGTGATCGATGTTTAAATAAAACTAGGAAACAAGTATAACTAGTTAAAACACGTAAATGTAAAGGAATTACTTTTCATCGGTTAAGAAGATACTTAATCAATAAAAAGGTATTATAGATTAATAATAAAACAAAGTATTCCTAAGACTAGATTATGAAATTAATATGTTCAGATGCGACATTTTCTGTGGGTACAGTATAGGATGGATATGTTATTATACACATTTTTTGTAGAAACATATATAAGTTATTATAATTAGGCTAAATTTTTCATCTTATGATCTTTACGATATTTTGTCATTTACTCATATAAGTAAAGTTTTCTTAATAGAATAAGGGCGACAAACGAGCACACAACCTACCTGGTGGTTATTGTGGCCTATAAGCATCTACATCTATACTCGATCAAGAATAAAAATGCAGATGGACTAAAATGGAATGCCTCGGGTAGGTACAGTAAAAATAGTATCCGATACTCTACACGCAACACACGAAACATAGTAGCATTAAGCTGCTATTTTACGCTGGTATTCTGTTTGAGCGTGGTCCTTTCCCGGTGGTGCCGACCCATTCGTGCTATAACTATAATAAATCTATCACATGTCTCTACCACGTTTAGATAACTCACTAGGAGATCATAAATTCAACATAAACCTTAATATGCATAGAGCAACACGGGTCACCGCCGGACCGGAGGGTAGTAGCCACAGCGGTTTTCCCCGATACAAAACAGCTGACTGTCATATTTTCGGGGAAATCTGCGCACACAAAACAATCTTCCGCCACTACGAAACTCACACATCAATATTATAACAATAAAATAAAACCACACACGCATAGTTATAACAGAATCGCTCAGTGACAGACTCGGATCAGTCGCTCGACCGATCTGCATATTGTATGAAAGTGAGCGGCCTGTGTTGGTAAAATCCGAAACAATAAGTAAATAGCAGTAATGTAATAAAAAATTACTTTTATATATGTTAGGTAACGCCCGCTTTTTGTAAATTTGACGTGGCAAATCTCTTTTTTGCAGCCAAAAACTGATCAAATAGGCATTTTTGTTGTACATCGATTCAGCCACTAAACTTAGTCTAGTGAGCGGCTGAAACTAGTTTTATAGTATGCATAGGACCGCGTGGACTTATACTTTGACAGTGGTGAACGCCTGCGTATGGCTTCTCCCCTCTGATATACCGGCGGTTCGTGTTGCTGTTACTATATTAATAAGCCATGAGTGCAAAATATTTTTCTAATTTTTTATTCTAATTTTTTTCACTTTAATGAAAGCAATATCTAGCTAACAAAGAAAACAATTTGATACTAGTAAACATAGAAGTTGATTGTAGGTGACAATGAACTTCAAACGTAAAATTTTGTGCGTGGTAGGGCCACTCTGCAGCTATATTGTAGTTTTAGCACGAATGAGTTGTTCAACCGCGGCAGTACCACGCCCTCACACAATACCAGCGTAAAATAGCAGCGTAATGCTACTGTGTTTCGTATGGTTAGTGTAGAGAACTGGAGACCCTTTTTACTGGAATCGAGTTATTCCATCTTAATTCACAGGGGTGACAACGCATTTGTATTTTGTTTCTTAATTGAGGATAAATGTGAATGTCTATGGGCTACAGCATCCACTTACTATCAGATGGACTGTGTGCTCGTTTGTCACCCAATGCTATAAAAAAAATAAGGCCACAGATGCTTTATTATCTCCGATGGACGAAATTACACTGTTGAAGGAATTGAACACTTTATTTATAAAGATGTTTGGCTTCTTTTTCTTATCCTTCTTCTATACCACACAGTAACAGCCAGCCCTGAGCCATGGTAACTCAGGAGTGCGCTCGCTGTATATTGCGAAGCACGCAAGCAGCACAGGCTAGATCCTCTCCAACACCAATAAAATTGTTGATTGCAATTTTATGTGCTGATTTACCATGTGCTTAACGGTGAAGGAAAACATCGTGAAGAAACCTGCAATCCCCAAGAACACTTCCTTGCTCTATACACCCTCTCAGTAAAAAGAGGAGGCCTGTACCCAGCTGTATGGCGTTTACAGGTCTAGGATAACTATTTAAAATAGAGGGATGTTTATCTAGGGTGCAACCTGGTGGTAAAATCTGTTAAAGCATAGTAATGAAAAAAACTGTATTTTAAGCGTTATCTATTTTATTCTACTCTAACAGTATGATTGTGAAAGGGTCTGTTTTAGTTATTTTACTTTTATCAGTCCAATACTAAGTATAAGCCTCTCAATGCATTTATGAAAATGTAATCTACGTACCCAAAAATAAAAATTGTTTTACAAAAGTAAGTGATATTAATTCTGTTAATACTAAGGACAAACACAAGCTAGTGTACCAGTTACTCGACTCCACAGAGTCAGTAATTCATTCTTGGGGCGATGTATACGCTTTTACAACAAAATCCCAGAAAATATTTAAAATTTGACTTAGACAAAGTTCAAACCTTATTAAAATAAGTTTGTATAAAAAGGATTATTATTTAAGGAATTTATGGATGATAATAACCCCTGGGAAGGATGATCGCTACCAAGCTATTTCTAATTTGTTTTGTGTTGTTAATTGTAACATACATGATTTTAAGCTGTTATTTTTTTTAAAAAAAGTCCCGCTGGGTTTCTTACTGGTTCTTCCCAGGACAGAGGTTTTTTTCCGAACTAGTGGTAAATTAAAAAAAGTGACTCTTAATTAATATTATTTATTATCGATATTGAGTAAAAAAGTATCTGTTTCTGTTTATATAAGCCTCGCCTATAGTCGCGATCACAGTGCTAGTTGTCTCCTTTTAATAGTGTCTTCTTTTAATAGGTCAGCCGTCTAAATATATTACACGTGGCATTTAAGTGATGGATACGACCGCTTGTCGAATCCTTAAGATTATCCCAGCATAACCCATCGCCTGTACGGCCCCACCATTTTTCTTTTGTGTATATTTAAGTGCATTTAATTTGGTAAGTATTATGCCAAAAAATATCTCCTTATCTACTTAACTTACAAAACTCAGGTAGAAACACTTAACGTTTCCTTAAGGATACATTATTTAGAGCGGCTCTAAAAACAACATTTACATCCATACTGTCCTGCTCTGCATATTTTATTACGGTTTACTGGGATGACCCTTGGACTTTAAAATTGCGAGAAATAAACGCATTTAATGCCAAGTATTCACTTTTAACATAAAAATTGGCAAGAACATGTTTTCCTTCAAATAATTTTTGCTTTCGTCTAATTCTTAGTGGCTTGAGTAAAAAATCAATTAATTATTATTATAAATAATATAGTGATGGCTGCCACAAACGTCATGTTCGATATATGCTGATAATCAAATTCCTTAAATTCATCAAATTTTTGGTTGTCCTCTTATGAGTACGTCATAGAACATACTTCAGTTACAAATGGTATCGTTTTGCAACTACGCTATGAAGGGGATACCTGCGGTGTTTATGTCGCTGTTTCTCCTACGGTCAGGGGAAGTTCATTTGGACAAGGTAGTTGTAGATTAAGGAGATTTAAAAAATGACATTTGACAAACAAAAATTTTATTTTCTTACATCGATGAAATAAATATAATTAGTACCTATTTCACTTCATACCACAATTTTTTTTTAAATACATAAACTTCATTTCACATTATGTTTTAATATTTTTTATTTATTATTTTAATATTTAAGTTTTTATGCGTGGTAAAGCCATGCTGTAAGCTATATATTTAGGCTGCAGCACGAATGGGTCGGCTCCATCGGGGAAGGACCACGCTCTCACAGAATACCAGCTTAAAATAGCTAATTGCTGGTGTGTTTCGTAAGGTGAATGTAGAGAACCGGAGACCTTATTTACTGGAAACGAGGCATTCCATCTTAGTCCTCACGGGTGACAACGTGTAAAAGTAAAAAGTAAAGTTACAGCCTATATACGTCCCACAGCTGGGCACAGGCCTCCCCTCATTTCTGAGGGGGTTTTAGGGCAAAGAAGTGTTCGCCGCGCTGCCCCAATGCGTGTTGGCGAACTTCACATGTCTTCGAAATATGTTTTTTCTTATTCCTCAGACATGCAGGTTTCCTGTCACACACACACGGTACCGGTGACAACGTGTATGCATTTAAATTCTTAATTGAAGATAAATGTAGATGTCTATGGGTCGCAGAATCCACTTACCATCAAGTTAACTGTGTGCACGTATGTCACCTTTTTCTATAAAAAAAATCTTACATCGAAGAAAAAAAATATTTCATTCCATTTCACTATTTTTTTAAAGACAAAAACTTACTTTCACATTATAATAATATTATTGGGTCATAAGTCGCTCGGGGGGATAAGTTGCTCGCGTCCATAGGCTTTGACCAGCTAATCCTAGGCCCACCCTACACGTGTCCCCCGGGTGGTGCTAAATGAGCGACAAGCCAATAGCACAGACTCGGCTACTCGCCGTGGTAACGGCGTAAAATATACTACCCCATATTTTGCACCATGAGGAAGCAAACAAAAAAAAATGGCCCCGAGTTCCCGGCGCCCCTTTAATGGGGTAGGCGTGCGAAGAATCTCCGGGAGGAAAACCGGCAATGAGGTTCGCCACCCATCACGAGCTATCTCCCGGAGGGGCGAAAAGTGGATCGCAGAGGCCCGTCTGGCTACGCTGAATGTATGTGGGGCAATGAATGATAAAATGGATGAAGTATGCGATATGGTGTATGATGGAGGAATAGATGTGTTATGTGTAAATGAGACGAAACGGAAGGGTAAGGATGTCACTACACATGGCAAGTATACCGCATACTGGTCTGGTGTAGACGAGATTGACCGGGCATGCCAGGGAGTAGGTATCATCCTTTCAGAAAGAATGGGCCTATGTGTGAAAGAGTATGAATGTGTAAGCCCAAAACTGCTATGGATACGAATAAAAGTGGGCTTAAAGAAGTTGTTTGTGCTAGGGGTCTACGCCCCAGACATGTCTAAGCCCACTTATATCCGAGAGCAGTTTTGGGAAATGGTAAGGATGGTGTTAATGAAATGTAAGGGAAATGAAAATATTATTATGCTAGGAGATTTTAATGGAAGGGTTGGGGTGAGGAGGCTTGGTTATGAAAGGATATTGGGAACGTTTGATGATGAAAGTATAAATGAGAATGGTGAAAGCCTCCTCACCGTATGTATGGAAAAGAATCTTTTTGTGACGAACACTTGCTTTCGCCACAAGAGGAATCACACGTATACTTGGGAAAGAGGTGATGATAGAAGCATGATAGACATACATTCAAAACAGCCTACAATGAATGCTATAAGAGATGAGAATGGCTATATTCTGAATGATGAAGTTTTGAGTTTAAATAGATGGAAGGAATATTTTGAAAGCGTTTTTATGAGTGAGGAGACAACGTATAAAATAAATGAAGTAGAAACTCCGAAAGAAGAGGAAAGAGGTAGCGAGATAAGTATAGATGAAATAATGAAAGCAATGAAAAGCATGAAAGCGGGTAAGGCTGCCGGATATGATAGAGTTTCACACGAAATGCTAAGGGCTGGAGAGGAAGTGGTGGCAGGCCTGCTGCACACCTTGTTTAATTTATGCTGGGAACTGAAGCGGGTACCGGTAGACTGGTGCAAAGCCGTGATAGTAATAAGCCGTGATAGTAAGGAAAAAGGTTGCAGCAGGACTGTAAAAACTACCGTGGTATCAGTCTTCTTAGTATTATGGGAAAACTGTATGCTAAGGTACTAATTGAAAGGGTCATGAAAGAAACTGATGAAAAATTTGGGATGTGCAAGCGGGATTTAGAAAGGGAATGGGATGTACAGATCAAGTCTTTTCCATGCGCATGATCGCGGGAAAGTTTTTGGCCAAAAACCAAAAGGTTTTTTGTGCGTTCATGGACTTGGAAAAGGCCTATGACAGAGTGGATAGGGATGTGCTATGGCAAACACTGAATTCATTTGGGTTGAACGCTGGCTTGATACAGGCATTGGAGTCGCTTTATAGGGACTCTAGTGCTTGTGTTAGGATCAACGGGGTCTACTCGGACTGGTTGACAAAATTTGAAAGTTGAAGAATGCGGATTAAGAATGGGTGAGTTAACCGTCAAATGCCTTTTGTACGCCGATGATCAAGTTATTCTTGCGTCGTCGGCGGCCGAGCTGCAAATGATGGTTACATTAATGAACAGATCATTAAAAGAAAGGGGTATGAAAGTGAACGCAAGTAAGACGAAAGTTATGGTTTTTGAAAGAGAAGAAAGTAAGACGATATGTGAAATAAGAATAGAAGGGGAGTTGATCGAGCAAGTAGATGAGTTTGTATATCTGGGTTGCGTATTTAGCAGGGATGGAAGATGTGATAAGGATATACAACGACGAGTGAATGCAGGAAATAGAATAAATGGGGCCCTACACTCTATTGTGAAGAGTCAAAATATGTCGAAAAAGGCACGTATGGCAATTCACAATGCTGTGTTGGTCCCTAATTTAACGTATGGTAGTGAAAGTTGGGTGTGGCAGAAGAAGCACGAGAGTAGAATGAACGCAGTAGAAATGCGGTCGATAAGGAGTATGTTAGGGCTGAATCTGAATGACAGGGTAAGAAATTGTCTGTATTCTTCTTCTATAAGAGAAGAGTGTGGTTTGCAAGATGATGTTTTGACCAGGATTAAGAAAGGAATGCTTCGGTGGTTTGGTCATGTGGAAAGAATGAATGAGGAAAGAGTGACAAAGAAAATTTATGTTGCAGAAGTGAATGGCAGAGTCGGAAAGGGACGTTCTAGGCGAAAATTATTGACCAAATTGGCGATTTATTGAAAACGGGCCAAATTAGGAGTACCCTTAACCGACGAGCATGTATCCGTAGGTGTATAAGGAGTGTGTGTAAGGAGGCGAGGGAGGTGTCTCAGGATCGTGCCAAATGGATGTCTGTAGTCTCTGCCTACCCCTCTGTGTGACAGGCGTGAGTGTTTATGTTTATGTATGTACTAATATTAATTAAGAATGATCCTGATACTAGTTAGCTGAAGGAAAAAAATTTATAAACACTTAAACACTATCCTAAATAAAATGTCAATGCGTAGATATATATATATATATAGTGCCGTGCCGTGTAGTGGCGGTTGAGAATATCCACTACCTCATATCTTCCCGTGGGTGTCGTAAGAGGCGACAGAGGGAGACAGGCAGGAGATGGGCAGCAGCATCTTCCTGATAACAACTGTGTTATAATAAAAAACTGCGGTTGCCAACGCACTCGCCAAGCGTGGCAACTATGGCAAATATTCCCCCATGAATAATGATGCAAAAAAACGGCCCCCAGATCCCGGCGGCCCCGCTATTCCTCGATACGGTGGCGACCATGGTAACGGCGGGGCAGGGGGTGCTAAGAATCTCCGGTGGAGGTTCGGTTGCCACCTACGACGACTCGACCTGGCAACATATAACGCACGCACCCTGAGGACTGACGAGAAGATACTGGAGCTGGAAGAAGAGGTAGACAAGTTGCGCTGGCATATTATTGGATTATCGGAGGTCCGAAGAGAGGGGGAGGATACGGCAATCCTCGAGTCCGGCAACTTGTTCTACAACCGGGAGGGCGACCATCTGTCCCAAGGAGGTGTCGGATTTATCGTCCACAAGTCTCTCGTCAACAACGTTGTAAAGATTGGGAGTGTGTCGACGAGGGTCGCGTACCTGATACTCAGAATCACCAAACGGTATTCCCTGAAGGTCATACAGGTTTACGCACCACTCGGCACATCCCGATGAGGAGGTGGAGGAAATGTATGAGGATATTTCCAGAGACATGCATTCATCCAAAACCCACTACACGGTGTTGATGGGAGACTTCAACGCAAAACTGGGCACAAGAGAAAGCGGTGAGCTGAAGGTGGGGAAATTTGGAGTAAGGCAACGGAACCGAAGGGGCCAGCAGCTGGCCGACTTTAAGGAGAAAGAGGGACTCTTTATGATAAACTCTTTCTTCCAGAAGCGGCCCCACAGGAAGTTGACCTGGTCGAGCCCCGACGGTTCGACAAAAAATGAGATTGACTTCATTATGACGACCAGACGCCAACTGTTCAGTGATGTCTCAGTGATCGCAAGGGTGAAAACTGGCAGCGATCACCGAATGGTTAGAGGCACACTGAACCTAAACGTTAAGTTGGAGAGGTCTCGTCTAATGAAGTCAACGCTCCGTCCCCCTCGTGCTCTAATCCAGAATCCCGAAACCTTTCAGCTCGAGTTACAAAACCACTTTTAGTGCCTAGAGGATTGCAATGTAGTGGACGATATGAATGACAAGCTCGTGGAAACTGTCTATGCGGTCGGACCTAAGTTCTGCAAGACCCGCCGCAGAAGAACACAAAAACTCTCCGATCACACTCTTAATCATCATCAATCATGGCTGTTAGACGGGAGATGAGGCTGCAATCGTCAACAGATTTGACAGCATATCGGCAGCTGAACAGACAGATCTCCAAATGCATGCGGCGAGACTTACGCAACTTTAATACTGCTCGTAATAAAGAAGCGATCGAGCAGAACCAGGGCTCCAAAGTCTTTGCCAGAGATCTGTCTGCCAGAAGGAGCCAACTGTCAAGGCTGAAGACTGAGTGTGGCAACATCGTTTCCGGGACACCTGAGATTCTGAGTGAGATTGAGAGGTTCTATGGGCAGCTGTACACATCATCGTTGGAGCCACACGCAAGTGTGAGTAACGATCCAAGAGCAAGTCTTATCCGACGCTATTCCGACGATATTCCGGACGTCAGTCTGAGCGAGATTAGAATGGCTCTCCACCACCTTAAAAACGGCAAGGCCCCGGGCGAGGATGGAATTACAGCGGAGCTTCTGAAAGCGGGTGGAACACCGGTACTTGAAGTCCTTCAGAAGCTCTTCAATTCCGTCCTCCATGGTGGCACTACTCCGGAGGCGTGGAGCAGAAGTGCGGTGGTCTTGTTCTTTAAGAAAGGCGACAACGCTCTCTTGAAGAACTACAGACCGATTTCCCTTATGAGCCGCGTCTACGTGCTATTTTCGAGAGTCATTACGAATCGTCTCGCACGCAGACTCGACGACTTCCAGCCTCCCGAACAAGCCGGTTTCCGAAAAGGCTTCAGTACCATAGACCACATACATACCCTTCGGCAAATTGTACAGAAGTCCGAAGAGTACAACCTGCCACTTTGCCAGGCGTATGTGGACTATGAGAAAGCCTTTGATTCCGTCGAAATTTGGGCGGTGCTACAGTCTCTTCAGCGGTGCCTAGTTGACTGTCGGTATATTGAAGTGCTGAAGTGTTTGTACAGTAGGGCTACGATGGCTATCCGAGTACAGAACCAGAGTACGAAACCTATCCAACTGCAGAGAGGTGTAAGACAGGGTGATGTTTATCCCCGAAACTCTTCACCGCTGCGTTGGAAGACGTTTTCAAACTTAAGCACTATGCTCAATGACCTCAATAGTGCCTCCCAACGGATAGGTCTTAAGATGAACATGGACAAAACAAAGATCATGTTTAATGTCCATGTCACACCTATGCCGGTAATTGTTGGGAGCACTATGCTCGAAGTTGTTGACGAGTACGTTTACCTAGGACAAATAGTCCGACTGGGTAAGTCCAACTTCGACCGAGAGGTCAATCGCCGGATTCCACTCGGCTGGGCAGCGTTCGGGAAATTACGACACATCTTCTCATCAGGTATACCTCAATCTCTGAAAACTAAAGTGTACAACCAGTGCGTGTTGCCAGTGATGACGTACGGATCTGAGACGTGGTCCTTCACCGCTGGCCGTATGAGGACGCTCAAGGTCGCTCAGCGAGGTATGGAGAGGGCTATGCTCGGAGTTTTACTGCGTGATAGACTCAGAAATGAGGATATCTGCAGTGAAACCAGAGTGACCGACATAGCCCAACGGATTAGTAAGCTGAAGTGGCAATGGGCCGGCCATATAGCTCGAAGAACCGACAACCGATGGGGAAGAAAGGTTCTCGAGTGGCAGCCTCGTACCGGTAGGTGAGGTGTAGGGCGACCCCCCACTAGATGGAGTGACGACCTGGCAAGACATGCAGGAAGTCGATGGATGCAGGTGGCTCAGGACCGTGCTTTGTGGCATTACTTGGGGGAGGCCTATGTTCAGCAGTGGACTTGTGAAGGGCTGTAATGATGATGATGATGATGATATATACATATATATATATATATATATATATATATATATATATATATAATACACAATGAATTTTTTTACTATTCGGGATATAAAGGGTGCTACTGGTGAACGGAATAGAAGACTATGGCACCAATATTTTACAATTTTTTTACATCATCGTAATTTGAATTGAGATCAATTCAAATAAATATAATAAATACTACTAATTGGGAGCGTATTATTTTAATTTCGATAGTTTTTGATTGATTTATTTATTTAGTCCAAAATTTGTTTTTATTTTTTTATTGCTTACGAAAAAAGTTTATTCCAAATTAGTAGTATTTATTGATAGATCAGTTTCATAATATGTTGATGTAAAAGCAAAATATAGTAAAATATCAGTGCCATAGGCTTCTATTCCGTTCACCTCTTACACCCTATTTTACACGACGGTAAAAAAGTCATCCAGAATATATAAATATATATTATTTTGACGTATTTTTATATTTTTAAAGCATCTCCATTCTCTATATGTTACGTTCTACCTGGCCGGTCCCGTGAGGCCAACGGGCTTGATGGACGGTCTTAGCCGCATAAGGGTTAACCAATGCCAATATAAATATTTGATGAAGACCGCTATATCCACCGTCTTGCCTATATTAGCATGCAGTTTTAGAGTCACAGTTTCAGTTAATGTAAATATTTAAATAACAAAAGATATATTACTTTACTATACATTAAGTTAATAAAAATACAACTTAATAAACATCTACTAAATAGTAAGCAGAGCTTAGTACCTACTCAGCACTTAGCACTCAGTATTCTAAGGATGATAGACTGATTTGTTTTATCGGTCTCATCTAGTTTATAAAAGACATACTATATCCAGTTCCAGACCGGCGTCGGCGACCAAGATGCTGAACGCCTACTGCGTCTATCTGCCTGCCAAATGTAACGATTAAGCCAACCAGACCAAACATCCCCTACAATGGGAGATACTTCTACGCTCTAATACAAAAGGAGAAGAAGAAGATATTGCAATCGGCAGTTTTATAGAATAAGGGTGAGATACGAGCACACAGTCCAGCTCATGATAATTGGATGCTGTGGCCCATAGACATCCAAAAATGCAGATGATTACCCCTGAGGACTAAGATGGAATGCCTCGTTTCCAGTAAAGAGGGTCTCTGGTCCTCTACACTTACGAAAATACAGCATGAGCTGCCATTTTACGCTGGTATTCTGTGAGATCGTGGTACTTCCCCGGTCGAGCCGACCGATACAACTATAATATTGCTGCAGCATGACTCTGCTACGTATAAAAATTTCTAGTAACATGTTGGAAAATATAGGGGATTATATCATTTTCTTCAATTGCCAGTCACTATTAGCAACTTTGCATTGTTTCCTACTAATTGACTAACAAGACCCTGGTAATATAAAGTTAAACCAAATTCTAAATAATTCTGAATGATCAGTACATCATTAAATTTACGTCGTAGAGCGACGCTGCTGGTATATTATGGTAGCAGTACAAATAAGTCGGCTCGACTGGGGTAGGACCACGCTCTTATAGAATACCAGCGTAAAATAGCAACTTAATGCTCTTGTTTCTTATGGTGATTGTAGGGAACCGGAGACCCCAATGTTTACCAGAAATCATGGAAGACGGCTTTCGTCCTCCCGATCTAAAAAAGACGACCACTCAAATCCTTCAAACTACAGACATATCGCCATCACCTCCTTGTTCTCCAAAATAATTGAATCTATTATAAACTGCCAGCTCATGCGGTACCTTGAGGATTACCAGCTAATTAGTGACCGCCAACATGGTTTTCGTCGGGGTGGATCGACCGAGTGCTTTCCGATCGGCTCGATTCACTGGATCGGAAGAGATGTTGTATCTCCTTGCGTATTTTATCGCATCTACCACGGGGACCGCTCTGAGAAATTATTCATGAACGCACTACGCGGCAAATTTCCCGATACTACCCACACAATCTGAATGCTTGGCGGTCCACCACTGTACGTTTCACTAGGAGTTTTCTTTCGCGTACGACCTCTCTGTGGAATAGTTTGCCATAGGCGATTTTGCCGCATGACCTGGGGACCTTCAAGAAAAGAGCTTACTTCTTTCTAAAAGGCCTGCAACGCACCTGCGATTGCCCTGGTGTTGCAGTTGTTCATGGGAGGCTGTAGTCACTTAACATCAGGGGAACCGTATGCTCGTTTGCCCCCTATCCTATATTCCTTCCACCCCTCCCTCTAACCAAACGACACATTTTACTAGAAACGACACATTCCGTCTTAGTCCTCAGGGATAAAAACGCAACTGCATTTTTATTCTTAATCGAAGATAAATGAAGGTCACAGCATCCATTTAGCAGCAGGTGGACCGTGTGTTTGTTTGTCACCGCTTTTCTATATAAAAAACAACACTACTATTTCGGAAGCACATGGCTAAGAAATAACGATTGAACTGAGGTGTAGGACGATTATGGAGCAGTTAATCCAGGTTGCCTTTATTTTTAACTTCGTATATTTAGTAAAGTCGTAATACATGAATTAAAATTAAGAGAATTTAGTGCGATAGTATTCATTAAAATTTATTTTATTCCTAGGTTAAAAAAAAATAAAAAATATTATGTCATAATAAGTGTCAAATTATGTTAATTTTAATCCTCTCAGAATTGAGAGGAGGCCTGTGTTCAGTAGTAGGACGTATATATGTTGTAACTTTAACTATGTTAATTTCTATTATTCTTTGGTTATAATTTATTAATTCAATATTAATAGTCTGACCCATGTTACGAAATCATTAATTACTCTAACAACACCTATAGGTACAATAAGAAAGTATAAATAAACAAAACAGACTTACAAAACTCGATTCAAATGACAAATACAGAACAGTACGTGAGAATTACCCGGAGTTTTATCCCGAATTCGAACCCCGGGCAGTCCCTCGGGTAACCGCCGTCCGAAAAGTTTGCCTTTGACCCTCACTTGACGTGAAATTATACAGGGCTGATAATATACATTTAATGTTTTATTTTGGCAATACAATATTGCGTTTTTATTACAAATTTATCAAAACAACTAAAACGGAATATTTAAAGTACCTAATATGGGTATATTTTATTTATCGTTTTATGTTATTTTTATATACATTTCTCTTAAAAAGATAAGAATGTCTATTGTACTTATCTATATTATCGTATTTCTTTATTCATTCTGTGAATGAATCTGTAAGTATCTCAATAAATAGTAATTAAAAACTACAATCTGTAACATTTATTTACAAATAAATTATAAAAACACTAATCACAAGAAGACTCACTTAAGACTAATACTTAGCTCTAGAATAAAAATTGTATTCATAATAATCTTAACACACCATTCGAGACGTCCAGACGAGGTGTCTACTTTTATAACCAATGGCAAACTTTATGACGTTAGACTTTGAAGTAAAGACTAACTTGAATAAAAGTTTTGACTTGTTGGTCCACTTGTCAATCTGTCAATTACCTACATGCTTACGACTTGTTTAAAAGTTTTTTTATAAGATAAGGGTGTTGAACGAGCACACAGTCCATTTGATGGTAAGTGGATGCTGTGTTCCATAGACATCTATATTTATCCTCTATTAAGAATAAAAATGCATTTTTTTATTAATTAACTGACTTTACGGCTGTGGTTTCTAGACCTTCTGAGCCTATCCTTTCTTTTGGAATCTTCATTTTATATTCTTTTTCTTCACAATATGCTGATACTTCACATTGTGAAGCTCTTGGGAGATTTTGACGACAGCTCAATCTAGCGGACAGTTGATGACGACAGCCACTCAAATTCATAAGGTACCCAAGCCATCAAAATAACTTGAGGCTTATATCGACATCAAAGCACTTGTTTCGTCGTTTTCTCTTATAGTTCACATTTAATTCACAAAATCGCATCACTTTTACGAATTAAAATCCACTTCAAACCATTATTCAAGCGACAAAACAGGAGAGACAATCCGTCGACGGAAAAGTTCCCGCCAAAACTCTCAATAAAAACGCAGATACGTTCTGACCCCTGAGGACTAAGCTGAAATGCCTCGTTTTCAGTAACAAGCGTATCCGGTTCTCACTCATCCGGTTCTCTACACTCATCATATGAAACAGCAGTATTAAGCTGCTATTTACGCTCGGCCGGGGTCGAGCCGATTCATTCCCGCTACAACCATAATATAGCTGCAGCGTGGCCCTACCACGTATAAAGAATAGTATATAAAATGTCTAGGCATATTTTTACTTATAACGTAGCTTACATGTAACCTTGTTTGACACATTGATTTTAATATATCTCGCTCGAGACGGAGTATCGCACTTGTAAAACATCCATGAACACAGTAGGGTGCAAGATAGCGTTTTGCAGCAGACTTTGAATGAGACTCATATTAAGCGATGCACTAATGATAGGCGGCAGTCATTATGAAGATGATGATGTCGATTTGGTGAACGATTAAGCATTTCGCTATAGATATGCTTTTCTATTTGCCAAATTTCATAGAAATTTTCATCAACATTCGTTCATGACACCTAGCAATGACAAGACAGGTTGGTTAGCATAGACAAGCTCGATCTTCGATCTAATTAGATCAACTTTATTTGGGTTTCTTTGGTTTCGATATTTTGTGGTTGGATATTCGGATATCAGTTGGTTGTCAGTACTATGTCTGTTTTGAAAGAAATTTGCATATTTTCTGTACACTTTCATTATATATATTTTTTTTTCGTACTTTATTGGGTGTTAAACAACTCTATGAAATTACTTCGACCACGATCTGAGTAAGACGAGGCTAGTATCTCTCCAGTTTTCTTATCTACTTACTGCGCAACATATAGGCGAACGAGTCCCTCGGGCGTCCGCCCCGCCTCTTTATGGCCTGTCAATGACTAGTAAATTTAAAACCGGCTCGCCATTGATATAAATGTTTTTTGTTTTCCCAAAACGACTCTTCAAATTGTAATTTAGTGAAGCGAACGGTCGAAATAGCCCTCGATAGCAATGTAAAAATATTGAAAACGAAGACAGGTGGTAACACAGATCTGGCATCGTAACAGCATTTTGTTTCCTTTAGTACTTCTTGTCTGCTTGGAATTCTTTAAAAAATTACCCATATTGCACTGTCTGACGTTTTGGCTCTCTAACGTTAAAAATATAGTTTATAAAGTCATTGGGTGCGTTTGGCAGAAAAAAGCGCTAGCAAGCGCTTACAAGCGCTGAAATAGTTTTCGGCCAGGACACGATTGCTACTTCAGTAGCGCTGACACAATCCGCCATTTTGCTTATTTAATTTGTTTGTTTTGAAGTAGAGTTTATAGGTTTTTTTGTGCAATATTAGTTTTAAGTAATATAATGACATGAATAGAATTATAGATGTTATTAAAAATTCATGATTGGTAAGTTTTTAATATGAATACTTTACAAACATATATTTAAATTAGGTTAGGTTTTCCGGTTAAAACTGACTTCGTGTCCTAGATGAAAATAGCTACTTACGATTTGACAGCGCTTACCGCTTACGATCGCCATTTTGCTTACAAGCGCTTGCTAGCGCTTTTTTCTTCCAAACGCACCCATTATTTCCGTTCACTACAGATGTGTATACTTATTTGTTACAATCTGTCACATTAATGTAGGAAGCATTCTATTTTTCTCTCTGTCAGCACTAAAGCAGTCATTGTTGGAGATGCGCCTCTTCTAAGAAAGGTGGATATGCCGGAATCAATGCGCTTAGCAGGTGTACTTGACTGATTGACTAGTGTCTTCTCTTTATAATTGTTTGACTGTGATGTAAAAAATCAATTAAAGATAATGTAAGACATGAAGGAGAAGAAGAAGATTGTAATACCACTATTTATACATGAGATATAACGATTTGTCATGAATCAAATTTACATCAGCGTAAGGCTAACAGCACTAACATCAGCATCACGAAATATAAATATCATTCGACGCTCCCGGGAAAGGTGTTCGATTATTTAATACATCCATCTCATGATAGCTTACTAGCCGCTGAAATATGTATCCAAGGCCGATATTGGCGTAATAGGCCACTCTTGATAGACGAATTGGCTGATGAAGCACGAAACAACTTAAGCATCATAGTATCGTATCTCAAATCAATCATTTCCGATTTAAATATTCTTTTCATAAGTATGATAAGAATGGTTCATATGAAATCGAAGTGTATCTTGGCGACGGCACGGCCGAGTGAACCCGCACACGCGTGACTGCATGTATGAGCGCATTCAGCGCGACATATTAAATTTCAAACGGATTTATTTCGCATTTGACGCACGCCTGCTTGAGCTCGCCCCCTGCAATTTCATTTGCATCGGAAATAAAAACACTGTCGCTTTTTAATGTTGCTTTTTAAATTATGTATGTGTGAGTTGTGTAACGTTATTTTACTTGTCTCTACTCTACTGCTATTGTGGAGTGTAAAATTAATAATAATAATAAATTTTATTGACTTATAGATTTAACAAATGTATGCAAGTACAGTAAGCTAAACAATGTTCAACATAAGATATACAAATAATCCAACAATATTTATTTAATATTTTACCAAGTATGATTTTCTAATATATACCATTTATTCATATTTGGCAAAATATTATATATCTTGATGTAGATCTATAATATATATATATATATATATATATATGCGTATAATTATGTTTATAACATCGCATCATTATCGCAATATGTAATGTGTGTCTACTTATACCTAGATATTATTTATAATATCTTCTCTGCTTAGTGTGGAGGTAGACTGGCAGAACATGCCCTGTTGCAATGAAGTACACCTTTTTGTACTTGTTGTGCAAATAAGCATAAATAAATAAATAAATTTTTAGTTTTTAAGCAATTAAATAATCACTATATTGATATTAAGTCTGCCGTGCTGCTTTAGTTCTTAGGACTTTACATGTTCTCCACTTCATTGATATAATAATCAATGATGCACTTAAAATATTTAATTCGTCAGATATTCTTTCTCGTGATGGGTTTCCTCATGTTTTCCTTCGCTAAACACTTAGTAAATCAGCACAGTACAAAACTGCACAAACCAATCTATTATTTCTGGTTTAAGTAATTTAATTTCGAATGAGAACAGGTATAAAAAATTATAAAACTTCTTCTTAGTTTACTTATACTTATAAATATTATCGTGATATTCTTTTTATATTTTCTTTTGTTTTTCATTTGTGTTTGGTATGTCTGTAAACGTACTTCAAATAATTAACAAACATACAGAATAAAATAGCACCTGGCAATACTTTCAAGACCAATGGGAAACAGCAGCGTCGACTTTTCGTATCTCCCCTCCCTGACCAATGGTCGACCGGTCCAACTCCCCACGGTGGCGCGTGCGTCCACCCTATTCGGTCCGTATTAACCCTTTTTAAAGTCACCATATATAAATATAAAAAATCGGGATTTTAAATTTACTATAATAAACATAATAATTGTAATAACTGCTCATTTATTTATTCCTTACAGCCCATCACAAATCCACTGTTGTACATAGACCTCCCCCATGATGGCCATAGCTTGGCAGACGAAAAGAGAGGAAAACGTACATTTATTTCTATTTCCTATAATAGTTTAATATTTTTCTTAATTCAGAACTTATATAACAACTAAACTATATATTTAAAAAAATTAAATCTTTTAATTTAATAAAACTAATAGGACAATCCATTGTATTACAAAATATATGGTGTTATGATACACGTTCTCGCTCTGTAAATACACGTTTTAGTCATATCATTTATAACCAACCATGGACCACGGATGTTGATCTTTAAAACTTCGGATAAACAGTCGCCTTTGGTCGATTGGTTACATACAATGTTCAGATGAATGGAGGTTTGACACGAGCCGTTCTTTGGCCACTTAGCGGTCATCATTTGACAAGGGAGGTAGTTTATTGAAGATTTATCTCGTAACAATAATAGCTTGTGATACTGTGCCGCGTGCTTAACCTGTTTTGTGGATAATGCGTGAATAATTTTAGAAACTTGTTTAAATATTGTTCAACCTTTCAAAACGTTTAAAGGGATTTATACGAGTTTTAAAAGATTTGTTACACATTATACCCCACAAATTTTTAATAACATTATTTTAACATATTGTAAGTTTTAAGTGAAGGATGCGATGCGTGATAAACCGTAGTACCTAATGGGCACGAAAAATGCAATGCCGAGAAGAATTATGAGTGACGGAGTTAATTGGCGTAATTTATACGTGGTAGAGCCATGATGTTTTTATATTAGTAGTGTAGTTGTAGCACGGATGGGTCGGCTCGACCGGGGAAGGACCACGCTCTCACAGAATACCAGCGTAAAATAGTAGCTTAATGCTGCTGTGTTTCGTATGGTGAGTGTAGAGAACCGGAGACCCTTTTTACTGGAAACGAGGCATTACATCTAAGACCTCACACAACACTGTGACAACGCATTGGCATTTTGATTCGTAATCGAGGATAGATGTAGATGCCTATGGTCAACAGCAACCACTTACCTACCTACCTACCGTGGACTGTGTGCTCGTTTGTCACCCCATCCTATACAAAAAAATGTCATTACATATTTGCTTTTTTACCTTATTCCACAGTATGAAGATAAGTAAGATTAACTACCTGAATAGGTATAATGTTTGCGTGCGCGTACCGCGTGCGTTGCGAACACCGCCAGTGTATAAGTTATGGACCATGTAATTAATCAGGACACTAAGTATTTACAGTGCCCGAGCAATGACAAGTCAAATCGGGCTACATTATTAACGCTGATTTAAACTTCATCATTTATCACATTTTCTGGTCATTATGAATAGGTATTGCTACGTTACCGTAGCGCAATTTAATATTAACCTAACATAATAAGTATGTGCAAGCACAGGTGTACTCTCTACTCCCTTACTCTCATCATCCGATGAAACGGTAAACCGACACGACCAGAGAGAGATCAGGCGTAGGACCAACGGCTTTACGTGCTTACCGAGGCACGGCGGTGAGACACCGCCAACTTCCTGACTCCGGGCAACTATTGAGAATTTCTCATCTCATAAGCACTCACACCTATCAACCAGAGGGGTAGGCAGAAACTACAGACTTCCATTTGGCACGATCCTGACACAGCTATCTCGCCTCCTCCACATCCATATACCTACGCACACATGCTCGTCGGTTAAGGGTTCTCTAATTTGGCCCCTTTTCAATAGATTGCCAATTTGGTCGACGAACTTTCGCCGCCCTTTCAGACCCGTGCCGTGACGGCGCTACCTAACGAATATTACATAACTGATTTAGGACAAGTAACATGCGTACATTACAAATATGGGGTCTAAAAAATCTAGGAAAATGGGAAAACTGTTTTCCACGATACTCACGATCGTACTACGTCGGGTCCAACTGGAGCTACCCTCACGATCGTGAGGGTAATTTCAATATTCAAACAAAAGTAAAAATTAGGAATAATTATTTATTTTATAATCAAAATTAACTTAATTTCTTATTTATAATAAGTAAAAAAATTATAACGCTTCTTTAACCTATATTTTTGCGTAATTAGATATAATAAAAATCTAAAAACTAGGAACAAGGCACATAATCGAGATCATCAGTTTATAATTACTAAAAGGAATAGACTTGAGAAAAATATTTTTAAAAAATTATTTATATCTTTAGTACTACAAAGATAAACATTGCATTTTGTGTATCTTACTTTTGAACGGCTTGTATAACCTGTCACTCAGCAACAGCGGGGAGCTTTTAGGGAATCACATACGGACCAATGGTTATAACCATCGAGACGTTTATCTACAATTGGAATAGGTGCAGGTTGATAGTGGGATGTTGAAGGAATCTGCCATTTCTTCGAATTCTTCTCGGGTGCGTTTTCTCGTTAAAACGCCAAGTAGAAAATCAGATACGCATATTTTAAAGTCCAGAAAATCCATGATATTAGAGTTCTTGACTTTATTTCTGTCACATGATTGGCGATACTCGTACCACGAGTTCGCCACGACCAAGTCAAACAAATGCATTTTTAACTTGATTGGCCATTTGCGCGTTTTATGCCTTGATCTGTACACCTCCATCATTTGGTCGCTGACGTTTAGACTTCCCATTGTTCGTTGTATTTTTTTTAATATCAGGGCGAGTTACTTCAATGTATGATTTTGTAATTTTATCGTAACGCTGTACTTTATGCAATGGTTGGGCTTTATCCAATAGCAGTTGAACAAGTTAATATTAATAACTCGTAAATTTCTTCAGTAAAGTACCTATCAAAGTATTCACTTGGAGTAAGTAGGTACCTCTTCCGTCGACTCCGAGATCAGTGTAGGCATGGGTTTACCGACGAATCGTCTGCGAGTCCATTTATTCGACAATGATGAACTTGCTACTGTTGAAACTCTTGCTTCTTGCTCGTCTTTGTCATCCGAGCTAGAACAAGGTAGCTCACCAGGTAGATGCCAATCATTATAGTCGTCAAAGTCCTCGCCCAAACCCGAGTCAGCGAGTTGATCCATTATAGCATCAGAGTCAAAAACATAAAATAATTGGTATAAATAATTATATTTATACCAATTATTTTATGGGTTTTTAACATAAAATAATTAGTATAAATAATCACTAATGACCAACGTTGGGCCCGGACCCTCACGATTGTGACATCTAAAAGTAACGTCGAAAAAGACAAACTAAAAACGCGAAAGGACGAATAAAAACATAATTTATCGAGAATTTAGCTTTTTTTAAACGAATGATTGCAATAACAATAGAGTTTTTATTTAATTTAACGTGACAAACAGGTACGTTTAATTTTGGCGCGTAACACGTGCTTGTTGCTAGGCGGCGAATGCCGACTGAGTCAAAATTATTGTTTTTGCTCCACTGCTCTTTGTCATAGTAAACTGAACTATACGCAAGATCGTACGACGCTGTCGCATGACGATTGTTTAATTTTTTAAAAATTGACAAAGTCACCGTCACAATTGTGAGTACTAGGACCGAAAGGGCTAGGGTGTCCCTTACCGACTCTGTCGTTCACTTCTGCAACATAAATTCTACATTACCAAACCACCGACGCATTTCTTTCTTAATCCTCGTAACAACATCATCTTGCGTACCTCACTCTTCTTCTTGAGAATTTCTTGACGGAAAAACTCAATAATCGATTTTTGGCCCGACCCGGGATTCGAACCCAGGACCTCACGATCAGCAGTAGTACTACTACAACCACAAGACCAACGAGGTAATAATCTAACGTAACCTTATCATATTAATCATTTTAAACACAATAAGTTAATAATGTACGAAATCTGAAATTAACAAGTGTAAAAATGTGAAGGAAGGAAAAATGCAGTATCAAATAGCAGCAATGGGGTATGCCTTCCTTTGCGTTACAAAGCAAAAATATCTTTGATGATAGTTTTTAAGACGAGGCATGACCCTAAACGCAAGTTTTATAATGCCTCAAAGTAAATGATCCACTGCAGTAAACAAACCCAGAAAAATGTATGATATTGTCCAGGATATATCCTAGTTAGATAGTGTGTTGAAAACATGATACTACTAATTTAATACGATAGAAAAAAATCACAAACATACCTCCAAAAATTTCTTTTAACTAGTAAAAACCATACTAGTATACATTCAATCATTCTGATTTTTTGTCAGATTTTTATACATTGAACATATTATCGTTATAGTGTTTCAATTTTTTAGTCCAACTAATAGTTTTTTTTTAAAATCACATATTCTTATTTCTGAAATAATACGTACGGATGTTTGCGTAAACGCCTGTGCAGTCACTGCCGGCCGAGGCCTGGTGCTGTAGAGACGTGTCGCTCTTTTTGCCGCAGTATTTACGTTAAGATTTTTTAAGGACGCGTTTACAAAATTGATATAGGTATAGAATCGAACTATTACATTGACATGAGTCACGCACACAAGTGTACGCACGGTTGGCTGCGGGAATCGTAGTCAAATAAAATTATTTTAATAATTTGAAAGATCAAATTTGTTTTTGATTTCTTACACCACAAAAATATACTTAGATACATAGAGTAATAAGACTTAGTTACGAGGTACGAATACCTACTCTAGAGACTGCTTTGCACTGGGAGCCCTCTGCTGGCACTGAGAAGTTAGCTGTGGACTTTGGGCTGATTTTGTCAGTTATGATAAGACCTTACCTCCGGACTTGATGGAGTGACCTGAAGGTGTACTTCAGTAACTAATACTGGAACACCTGGACTAGTAGAACTAGGTGTGCCGACTTTGGGCTCGTTTTATTAGGTATGACGAGCCCTTACCTCCGGACTTGACGGAGTGACCTGAAGGTGTACTTTAGTAATCGGTATTGGAGCAGGTCGCCGAGTAGGTATTACTAGGTGTGCCGAGTTTGGGCTCGTTTTGTTAGGTATGACGAGCCCTTACCTCCGGACTTGACGGAGTGACCTGAAGGTGTACTTTAGTAATCGGTATTGGAGCAGGTCGCCGAGTAGGTATTACTAGGTGTGCCGAGTTTGGGCTCGTTTTGTTAGGTATGACGAGCCCTTACCTCCGGACTTGATGGAGTGTCCTGAAGGTGTACTTTGGTAATCGGCATTGGAACAGGTCGCCGAGTACTATTAGGTGTGTCGAGGTTGGGCTCGTTTTGTTAGGTATGACGAGTCCTTACCTCCGGACTTGACGGAGTGACCTGAAGGTGTACTTTGGTAATCGGCATTGGAACAGGTCGCCGAGTACTAATAGGTGGGCCGAGTTTGGGCTCGTTTTGTTAGGTATGACGAGCCCTTACCTCCGGACTTGACGGAGTGACCTGAAGGTGTACTTTGGTAATCGCTATTGGAACTGGTCGCCGAGTACTACTAGGTGGGCCGAGTTTGGGCTCGTTTTGTTAGGTATGACGAGTCCTTACCTCCGGACTTGATGGAGTGACCTGAAGGTGTACTTTGGTAATCGGTATTGGAACAGGTCGCCGAGTACTACTAGGTGGGCTGAGTTTGGGCTCGTTTTCTTAAGTATGACGAGCTCTTACCTCCGGACTTGACGGAGTGACCTGAAGGTGTACTTTGGTAATCGGCATTGGAACAGGTCGCCGAGTACTAATAGGTGTGCCGAGTTTGGGCTCGTTTTGTTAAGTATGACGAGCTCTTACCTACGGACTTGACGGAGTGACCTGAAGGTGTACTTTGGTAATCGGCATTGGAACAGGTCGCTAAGTACTACTAGGTGTGCCGAGTTTGGGCTCGTTTTGTTAGGTATGACGAGCCCTTACCTCCGGACTTGACGGAGTGACCTGAAGGTGTACTTTGGTAATCGCTATTGGAACTGGTCGCCGAGTACTACTAGGTGGGCCGAGTTTGGGCTCGTTTTGTTAGGTATGACGAGCCCTTACCTCCGGACTTGATGGAGTGACCTGAAGGTGTACTTTGGTAATCGGTATTGGAACAGGTCGCCGAGTACTACTAGGTGGGCCGAGTTTGGGCTCGTTTTGTTAAGTATGACGAGCTCTTACCTCCGGACTTGACGGAGTGACCTGAAGGTGTACTTTGGTAATCGGCATTGGAACAGGTCGCCAAGTACTACTAGGTATGCCGAGTTTGGGCTCGTTTTATTAGGTATGACGAGCCCTTACCTCCGGAATTGACGGAGTAACCTGAAGGTGTACTTTGGTAATCGGTATTGGAACAGGTCGCCGAGTACTACTAGGTGTGCCGAGTTTGGGCTCGTTTTGTTAGGTATGACGAGCCCTTACTTCCGGACTTGATGGAGTGACCTGAAGGTGTACTTTGGTAATCGGCATTGGAACAGGTCGCCGAGTACTATTAGGTGTGTCGAGGTTGGGCTCGTTTTGTTAGGTATGACGAGCCCTTACTCTACTCTACTACTAGTACTAGTACTAGTACTAGTACTCGGCGACCTGTTCCAATGCCGATTACCAAAGTACACCTTCAGGTCACTCCGTCAAGTCCGGAGGTAAGGGCTCGTCATACCTAACAAAACGAGCCCAAACTCGGCACACCTAGTGGTACTCGGCGACCTGTTCCAATGCCGATTACCAAAGTACACCTTCAGGTCACTCCGTCAAGTCCGAAGGTAAGGGCTCATCATACCTAACAAAACGAGCCCAAACTCGGCACACCTAGTGGTACTCGGCGACCTGTTCCAATGCCGATTACCAAAGTACACCTTCAGGTCACTCCGTCAAGTCCGGAGGTAAGGGCTCGTCATACCTAACAAAACGAGCCCAAACTCGGCACACCTAGTGGTACTCGGCGACCTGTTCCAATGCCGATTACCAAAGTACACCTTCATGTCACTCCGTCAAGTCCGGAGGTAAGGGCTCGTCATACCTAACAAAACGAGCCCAAACTCGGCACACCTAGTGGTACTCGGCGACCTGTTCCAATGCCGATTACCAAAGTACACCTTCAGGTCACTCCGTCAAGTCCGGAGGTAAGGGCTCGTCATACCCAACAAAACGAGCCCAAACTCGGCCCACCTAGTGGTACTCGGCGACCTGTTCCAATGCCGATTACCAAAGTACACCTTCAGGTCACTCCGTCAAGTCCGGAGGTAAGGGCTCGTCATACCTAACAAAACGAGCCCAACCTCGACACACCTAGTAGTACTCGGCGACCTGTTCCAATGCCGATTACCAAAGTACACCTTCAGGTCACTCCATCAAGTCCGGAGGTAAGGGCTCGTCATACCTAACAAAACGAGATCAAACTCGACACAACTAGTAGTACTTAGCGACCAGTTCCAATACCGATTACCAAAGTACACCTTCAGGTCACTCCATCAAGTCCGGAGGTAAGGACTCATCATACCTAACAAAACGAGCCCAACCTCGGCACACCTAGTAGTACTTAGCGACCTGTTCCAATGCCGATTGCCAAAGTACACCTTCAGGTCACTCCATCAAGTCCGGAGGTAAGGGCTCGTCATACCTAACAAAACGAGACCAAACTCGGCACACCTAGTAGTATTTAGCAACCTGTTCCAATGCCGATTGCCAAAGTACACCTTCAGGTCACTCCATCAAGTCCGAAGGTAAGGGCTCGTCATACCTAATAAAACGAGACCAAACTCGGCACACCTAGTAGTACTCGGCGACCTGTTCCAATACCGATTACCAAAGTACACCTTCAGGTCACTCCATCAATTCCGGAGGTAAGGTAATAGAAAACAGTAAAATAAATTTGAATTTTCTAATGGTTTTATTTGAAACTATTCTTTTTCTCTTATTTTAGCTATTTTGCAAACGAAGCTTGGTTTTTTTTAGAATTTGTGAGGTGGCGTTTTAAATCTTTATGTATGTAAATAGTAGACTAAGTACCTACCTGCTCATATCATAAAACTGACTTTAAAAAAATATTGATAATTAAAATGTAGTTGATGTCCAGACTAACTATATTGTAAACAGTTTTGATTTTAGTGAGTAGGTTCTCAAAATATGATTACTAATACCTAGTGGTGTTGAGAACAGTAAACCTCACGGAAAAGTTTTTGTTTGGAGGTGAATTGTCTGCTTGCTTTGCGCATACTGTGTTCACGCGGCGCTCTCCGACAGCCGGTTGCGCTCCGCCCACTGCGGGACGCGCGGGTGAAAAACGAATTTGAAATCGTGCTAAGAGCTCGTCTTAAGTTTTTATTATTATTCCCATTGTGTTTAGTTATTAAATATGAGACAAAAAAGCCTAAATTAACGTATCTTTCTATTACTCTGCCCAATATGTAACGGACTTTATTCATAAAATCGGGTTAATGTAATTATTTCAATTACTTTGGCATTATTTCAAAATTTAATTGGGCTTTTAAACTGTCTCGACATTATTAAAATAAAGTTTCGAAAATGTAAAAAAATTGCAATGAAAATAGTAAATGACTCGTCCAAACCGAGTTCAATCTCTACAATCTGCATTAACATTGTTAATTGAAATTTTTAGTGATAATGTCCTTTAGATCGGATTATGTTCACGGCGGCTAGAATTTTTTTTGCGCCCGAATCAATTATGGGCAACCCTCCGGAAAGCGGGGGAGGGAGGCGGGGAATGCTCATAGCATTCCACGCAACCGGCTGCGTGGTTATGTGGAGACTTTTACCCACTAAATCCCACCTTTTAGGGACTGGCTTAACGGTCTAACTAGAGATCTCTAAGCCGTATACGGACGCGACCCTCCTTGGCAGAAAGGAGGGCGCAAGCGGCGAAAAGCCGCTTAGAAGTGTGCCTAACTAAGGCAGATTAAGGGATGTGTTATGTAGGCTCGGCCTGAGCCGCCAGGAGGCAGTTCAGGTCAGCCGAAAGCTTGTTGGGGGGGGGGGGGTGCGGCGACTAGCCATCTTCCCAGGAGAGAATCACACTGCCCAAGTAATTATAGGTATTAGGCACGAAATCACTCTTCTATTCACTTACTCTCATCATCCGATGGGTCGACAATCCAACACGACAGGCGAGGAATCGGGTGCAGGGCCATTGATTTTTCTGAATTCAGACTGCTACTGAAAATTTCTTGACATAAAAACAACCTAGATTCGAACCCGGGACAACTAGATCATTGGTCGCACTCACAACCACTAGACCCATGGGGCTGTCACGTTTTCAAAAACCTGCATGTTTAATAAATTATAAAAATATTGCAAGGTTATTATATTACGTTGTCTGTAAGGTAAAACGGGCTACACACGAGACGATATCGGTGGCGATCTAGGGTGGAAAGAAATCGGGGCTTTTATCGGGGCAGACCCTACACACGGGCCTGCCTAGCAGTACGCGTTCGGACTTGGAGCGGAACACATATGCGGTAGAGTTCTTCAAAATAGCTTCAACTCTCTTAAAACACCAATGTATTGGTTTGGCATTAGCCCTCTCGGTAAATTTATTCGAAAATAGAAAAAGAGGAGTTGCTGGGTGAAAAAATGGCTCCAAAAGAGACAAAAAATTAAGCCACATAAACGTACTAAATGATCTGTATTCCAAAGACATGATTAATTTTCTCCGGATGGATGAAGACAGTTTTTATAACCTTCTAGAAATGATTTCTCCACTTATATAAAAACATCAATTTCTCCTATGTACCTATGCTATTTAGTTATTTCTTCTCTTTGTTCATTTCTGCTTTGGTCAAAATCTGGTTATGTATTACACACAACAAACAAGGAAATAAAATACTTTTGTATAATAATATGTATACTTTTTTTAATGTAATCTTTATTTATGGAGTAAAACTATCAGAAAATAAAATAGCTTATATCTTTCTTTAAACATAAAGAAACCTTTAATTTCGGACATACTCCCTTTTATATAACTTGTTTGTTGATGTGGAGATGGTGAAGGAGTAGAAGTTAGTTGTTTATAAGAGGATGAAGGCACGTAAGAGATCGAATTTTGGTCTTGTGGAGTTGTAAGAGATATGAGTGCGGTCTTGTGTTGATAGTGTTGGAATAGGAGTTAGTTGTTGAGGAGAGGCTTTATCTTCTCCTTACTTACATCATACACTCTACTTTACGAACGGCAATAAAAAATTAGTTTAGTAGGCATTCTTGACCATGTCACTTCGCAGGGTCACAGGCTAGGGTGGATATGATTTGAATTTCGATAAAATTTCATTTAATTTATTTATTTTATTCACTTTTTTTTTTGGTTTTTTGTAAAATATCAGTGCCATAGGCTTCTGCTCCGTTTATATGATTAAAATGTAAAAATTTTGTTACATAAAAAAGGTCATTCAGTATCACTGTTTTGTTAACTTCCTTCCGCGAGGGTTGCCGGCAGCGACTGCCAAAAGAAATCGGGCCGATGCGCCTACACACACGCAGTAAGGATGGGGCGGTGCCCCGATCTAGGAAGCATCGGCTGATCTAGGAAGCATTTTTGCTCCTGCCAGCCGATTAAGAAGGCGATATCGGCCACGACTTAGGATGGCTCTACATACGACACGATTTAGAGGCAATCTAGGAGGCATCCCCACTACTCCACCCTAGATCGCCACCGATATCGTGTCGTATGTAGCCCGCTTAAGGGTTGTTACCTTCTCATCCCTACCTTCTAAGCCCTCGCAGAAATAAGAAGTCTGTGCCCAGCATTGGTACATATTTTTTTTATACAAGTTAGGGTGACAAACAAGCACACAGTCCACCTGATGGTAAGTGGTTGCTGCGGCCCATAGACATCTACATCTATCCTCGACTACGAATCAAAATGCCAATGCGTTGTCACCCGTGAGGACTAAGATGGAATGCCTCGTTTCCAGTATAAAGGGGTATCTGGTTATCTACACTCACCATACGAAACACAGCAGCGTTAAGCTACTATTTCACGCTGGTATTCTGTGGGAGCGTGGTCCTTCCCCGGTCGAGCGGATCCATTCGTGCATACTACTAATATAACTGCAGCATGGTTCTACCACGTATATATGTAGTAAGTTACTTTTTTAATAGCATTTGACCTGCAATATTCTGTGCATTTAAGATAAAACTAAAAGTATACGCTGTCCGTCCACAGGCGAGAGTGCAGAGGGACGCCGTCATAATCCCGCCCTAATGCCCTGTCCTCTGCAAGGGACATTTCCATTTATTATTGAGCACTTAATTTATGTGTTTTGTTATGGACCAACAAATGGAGCGGTAACTAACCAAACGACCCAGTTTACATTCCAAGCGTTACTATAGTTTAAACCGAAATAAAAGTGAACAAGGTTGGTATTGGGTTGCGAAATAACGGTAAATATAATTTTTTAGTTCATTCCGGAAAAATTTACTCTGTGGAACGTTTAAAATTGATACATATAAATGAGTAAGAACTCAATGCAAGGAACATTTAACGTTGCATTTTAGGTGACAAGTTTAATTCCACTTAAATCTTTTACGTTCGAAATTCATAAAATTTTAAAAAGACAAGTCTTCTCAGAGTATTGCGAATCTAAATTTTCGGAAGTGAACGTAAAGTCTATATTAGAATGCTATGCTTCTTCACGTAAGACACTACAATTTTTCAATTGATCGCTTAAGAATTGTTTAGACAATGAACGTTGTACGCGGCAATCCGTTCGTTTCAGAGCCAGGTTTTGTTTAAGAAGGGGTGAAATGACATTTGGGATAATAGTAAATCCGGAGAGTTTGAGGTCATTTTTCAAAATAACTGAGCACATGTTGGGGCCAATTACTGGGAAGTCTACATCCATTTAAAAATTTAAATAATTTTAAGATAGGTACTTTGGAGTATGCAAAATAATTCTGAAGGTTTTTTAAAAAAAATAGGAATTGTGAACACTATTTAACTGTTTTATGCAAAAATTATTGCACTAATTTTATAAAAGACAATCATACTGTACTAAGAATTAAAAAAAATTATATTATTATTTTGATTATTTGAGTTTCATGTTCGTAATATGTTTGTATAAAATTGAAGAAAAATCTCTTCGGTTGTACTGTTTGTAACTTTGACCACTTAGGAAAAATTTAGAGAACTCAGATTTTTAACTGTTTCGGTCTCTTCAGAATTCTTTCGGCAGTGTTAGATTTACATCAATTTTTTTGATCAAAAATATTTTATAATTATTATATATATATATAATATATATAATTATTAATAATTATTAACCAAATATTTCTACAGCACCGGGATTATGTCACTACTTACAAGTTATCGCACAAAATGACAGATATATGTTATAAATGGCACATATTTTTGGTAGAGCCATGCTGCAGTTATATTAGTAGTATAGTTGTAGCACGAATGAGTCGGCTCGACCAGGAAAGGACCACGCTCTCACAGAATACCAGCGGCAAATAGTAGCGTAATGCTGCTGTGTTTCGTATGGTGAGTGTAGAGAACCGGAGACCCTTTTTACTGGAAACGAGGCATTCCATCTTAGTACTCACGACTGACAACCCATCTGCATTTTGATTCGTAATCGAGGATAGATGTAGATGTCTATGGGCCACAGCAACCACTTACCATCAGGTGGACGGTGTGCTCGTTTGTCACCCCGTCCTATAAAAAAAAAACATATACATATAAATTATAAGAGCACACAATAAAGATTTTAAAAAAAGAAACTTTCCCCGACCTTATAAGTATGTAACTATTTCTTTACTCGATAAGAAAAGATTTTCAATCGTTTTTTCTCTTTTTTTATGATTAATTATGATGTGAAATTAGTCTAAGTTTATCATATTACTTCAAATGACTTAAGAACTCACTTTTCTACAATTTATACAAACAAGTCGAAATAAAATTCGTGTAAGATAAAAAATTTAAAGTTATATATCATAATACTAGGTACATGTACTTTCACACATCACCAAGCAGAGGCCTTACATTTTCAAGGCCATACTACCCAGTTATAGGTACATATGTATAGCTCTAGTGGGTTTTGAGATCAATCCCTATCATAAAGGATTTACATTTCATTATTAAATCACGTATTGAGAATCAAAACGCAGACACATTGTCACCCCTGAGGACTAAAATGGAATACCTCGTTTCCAGTAAAAAAGGGTCTCCGGATCTCTACACTCACCATACGAAACACAGCAGTATTAAGCTGCTATTTCACGCTGGTATTCTATGAGAGCGTGGTCCTTCCCCGGTCGAGCCGACCAATTTGTGCTACTACCATAATATCGCTGCAGCGTGGCTCTACCACGTAATATATATATACATATATATATATATATATATATATATATATATATATCTTATGGATGATTAGCTATTCACCACCGTGCGATTTACTAGAAGTTTCTTCTAAATTAACCATCCGCCTTACTCACCATCTAGCCCCAAGCGACTTGGTTTTTGTTCCCTCATCTGTTACACTCGGAGGACAGAGATTTTCATCAAATGAGGAGGCCGAGTAGGGGAATCCGGGAGACTTGCCCAGGGAGGAGACTTGAACCGACTCTGATTTCTCATTTGAATTTTCGCGCTAACAGCCTGATTGCCCACTATTAAGGTGATCAGGTGGCAGCCAATCACGAGCATTCAGCCATTTTGACAAAATTCATACGCGTTGGATCTTGACCGGCATATACCTGTTTATCTCATTCTCAAGTAAATAAAAATAGAAAATCTGTTTTGATCGCTGTGAATCGATTAATGAAGGTAAGTAAGATTTAGTTTTATTATATTATCGCATGATTATCGTATTTGAATGTGTGTACAATGACATTTTATTGCAAATTGTGGTATCTGAGTAAAGCAAGCTAGAATCCGGAAAGGGGGGAGATGGGGTGGGAGATTTGAACCACTTAGTCGATATGACCATTGGTTCAAGTCTCCCTTCAGTGGCTACAGCTGCATCTGTTGACTGTTGCTAAGTTAAGTGCTCTTTTTATATTCCAGGACGAAGATGTCGTTTCAATACAAACCCCAAGGCACTACCCGTCGCAGAAAATTTACAAAGCGTGACCTTGAGCAAGCTATTAGTGAGATTCAGGGAGGTGCTTCTATTAGAAAAACAGCCATTAAATATGACATTGATAGAACGACTCTAATAAAATAGAAGAAAAAGGTAGTCAGTACAAAAGCTCGCAGATTTTTGACAATAGGGAAGAAAAGCAATTAGTAAACTACCTTTTGGCATGCAGTAAAATGCACTATGGACTGACGAGAAAACAAGGCACGCAATTAGCCTTTGATTATGCAAATAATAAAAAAATACCTCAAAGTTGGACAAATAACAATTTTGCTGGAAAAGATTGGTTCTGAGGTTTCTTAGCTATAAACCCGGAAATAAGCTTAAGGACGCCTGAAGCCACCAGTTTGTCGCGAGCTACAAGTTTAAACAAAAAAAATGTAATAGACTTTTACGAAAACTTGAAGCAAGTGCGAGAAAAGTATAATTTTGAGCCACAAAGTATATATAATTGTGATGAAACTGGCTGTACTACTGTCCAACAATGCCCCAAAGTATTGGCAAGTAAAAAAGCCAAGCAAGTAGGACATGCCACTTCTGCTGAAAGAGGTACTCTAGTTACAGTCTGCTTCGCTGTAAACGCCATTGGAAATGCCATGCCTCCTTTTTTCATATTTCTGCGTGTTAAATACCGACCTGACTTTGTTAATGAGGGACCTAAAGGGTCTGATGGAGATTCATACATTACGGGTTGGATGACTGCCAAGAGCTTCCTAAAATTCATGGAACATTTCAAAAAGCACTCCCATGCATCGAAAGTTGTGTTATTAATATAATAAGTGTTATTAATTCTTGATAACCACGAAAGCCATGTGAGCATCGAAGTGATAAGTTATGCAAAATCCAACGGCATCACATTGCTTACACTTCCGCCTCATTGCAGCAATAAGTTGCAACCTATGGATATCGCTGTGTATTCGTCATTTAAATCGAGATATAATACTGCGTTAAGCAACTGGATCCTTTCAAATCCTGGAAGGACAGTAACAATATACCAAATTCCTGGATTCATCAAAACGATTATGTCGCAAGCATTCAGCCAAGCCAACATTTTAATCGGATTCAAAAAATCGGGAATACATCCTTATAATGATAATCTATTCAGTGATGAAGATTTCATGTGTTGTGCTGTAACAGATAGGGATATATCCAATGAAAATTATGAACTTCCCAGTAGTTCGTCTCAATGTCTCAGCTTGTCTTTTCAAGCGCTCAGCAAGATCCACCAGATTTTCCGCAGAGCTTCAACGACGTTGATCAGAAAATTCCGTCAATATCTCAACAGATCCCTAATGATGAAGTTCAGGACCCTCCATCTAGTCCCGTGCTTGATTTAAATAATGTTTCGCTTCTGGATTTTCTCTGACAAATAACCAACTAAACCCTCCAGCTCAGAAAAGTCCGCAAACCTCTGACAAAGTCTTAAAAAGCTTTTCACATGCACCATCAGACTCTGAACTAAATTCACTCAACTGTTCTAAAGTTTATCCTGAGAGCCTGCTGAATTGTTGCCTCACTAAATTGAATGACATTCTCATGGCTAAATTAAATTGTAATTTAGAAGTTTCTTTTCATCAGTGCCAAGAGACTGATATAAATTATTATTATCCTCCGAATTCACCTATTCTGACACAAAAGCTGGATATTCCGCAAACTCCAGACCATATTACTAAAAAAGTAACTATTACACCAGAAATAATAAGGCCATATCCAAAAGCTGCACCCCGAAAGACAACACGGCATGGACGACAACCTGGAAAAACAAAAATTATAACAAAAACTCGTGAAAAAATTACAGATGATGATTCAAATGAAATTCTTAAGAAAACAACAACTAAGATAAAAGGTGACAAGTCCTCAAAAACTAAAGTTAAGAAGAATATTAAAAGAGGAAAGAAGGTAGACACAAAAAAGCAAAGAGGCAAGTTTTACAAGAAAAGAACAATGACACAGATTGTGAAGATGATTTTAAAGCAGATTAACAAAATGAAAGAAAAACTATAGCAAGGGAAAATAAAATAAAAAGAAACAAAGATACAGGACCAGCAAAAACCAAAAAAAGGAAAATAAATAAACAACAGAAACGTTCTCGCACGTTAACTCGCTCAATTGACAGTGAATCTGAAGAAAATTATGACGATTGTATTCCTTATGCTAATAGCTCTAATGACGGTGACTGGGAAGGGGAAGGAGTAGCAGAGTTGGATACTCGTTGGTATTGCTTTATTTGTGGTACTTAAGAACTCTTGGATATGCGTCTTTGTATTTCTTGTAAAAGGTATGTCCACGAGGAATGTGTAGGGCTAACTATTAACGATTCTGAAAAATTCATGTGTCCAGAATGTGATTAATTCATTAAAAATACTTTAAGGGTGGATATAAGTACCACAAACAATTTTGACTGACCTTGATCTCTAATTACGATGTTACTTTTATAAGTGCCTTATTATAATTAAGACTGATTATTGATTTCTTTATAATTATAGCTACTTAAGAGTAAGTGACATTCATAAAATGTCAAAACTGTTTTTACGTTTTGTTAATTGATTAAAATAATGACAAAAACTTTGATATTTAAATTGTTTTCCCAGTAACATAAAGTATGGTTAAATCTTCCCAACCCTATGGCCAAATGTCCCATGGGGAGATTTGAACCATTTCTGACTTTTTAAAAAAAGTTACATAATTCTTAGTAAATAAAAGTTATCATAACATTTGTACCACCAATCGAAACCTATTGAATTAAACAATCCAAGTGTTAAAAACTGAGATATCTAAAAGAAATCAGTAAGATTTTACAGTTATTTTTGTAAAAGGGGGTTCAAGTCTCCCGGATTCCCCCTACTATTTGGACGGGTTAGAAAGATGGGAGCATCGCTGGGAGAATTACGAGGAGACTAGAAAAATGAAAATAATTTTTTTTTAAAAATTCTTGTATCACACTATAATTTTTAAATATAGTACGTAAGGGTAATATGGTCATCCGGTTAATATGGTCACTTAAATAAAACTCAGAAACTAGAGCTTTGTTTGCATCGATGGCTCTATGATACGATAGCTCTTTATCAGTCAATCAAATAATAAAGGGTCAAAAGTGTGCTGCTTTATCAACGCCACTTGGACACTACATTATATTAAACATTTGGGTTGATATTAGTATTGTGTAGTGTACTTAGTTTTCTTTAAGTTGATTTTTCGAAGTGTTTCTAATTATTGCCAGAACTAGTTTGCTATTTCTTCCTTAATATATAAATTATAGCATATTATTTTGTGTTTTTTTTCTCTGTCCTCTTTCGAGTTTTGGTTTTATACCGGTTATTATTTATTATTTTTTGGCGGTAAAGCTTAAGGTACCATATTACCCTCTCGTACCTTATTACTAAATTATTGCAGCTCGTTATATCAACTAGTACGAGCAATGTCCACATTCTCAAATAATGAAGTAAAATATAGCAGCATAACGATGCTGTGATCCATATAGTAGTTTGTCTCTGTCCTCCTCCATGTTTATGGTTTTATAGGGCAGTAAAGTTTAAGGTGACCATATTACCCACTCGTACTTTATTACTAAATAATTGCAGCACGTTATATCAACTAGTACGAGCAATGTCCACACTCTCAAATAATGACGTAAAATATAGCAGCATAATGATGCTGTGATTCATATAGTAGTTTGTCTCTGTCCTCCTCATGTTTATGGTTTTATAGGGCGGTAAAGCTTAAAGTGACCATATTACCCTCACGTACGTTATTAATTTACAATATTATATAAGTTTAACAGATTTCACAATAATAAAGAAAGATATGAATATAAATGTAAAGTACCAGCAAAATATATATGACTCAGCTGGTAACAGCTCTAATATAATATTCAAAGGTATAAGTGCGCTTTAAATTCACAGCCCACATAAGCCTATGAAAGCATAAAAAATCAAGAAATTTTCATGTGAACCGAAACACATGTAGAATAAACAGACGATGTAGGTAGATACTTACAAAAATATGAAATTCACCACAACATTTGC
Source organism: Parnassius apollo (assembly GCA_907164705.1). NCBI lineage: Eukaryota > Metazoa > Arthropoda > Insecta > Lepidoptera > Papilionidae > Parnassius > Parnassius apollo. Next base: position 6,564,420 of record CAJQZP010000929.1, read on the forward strand.
TAGGGACGGGCGACGGTACGGATAGCAAAAACACAAATTTATTTTATTTTGGTAAATTTTCAAAGAATAACAATTGGTCTAACTTGTTAATTAACTGACAAAGAGTAAACCTTCCACGTAGTGCGGCATGGGTTATATTTTAAATTAAAAAATATATATATCTACTTTAACGATAAATAAAATGTAATTTTTTATTTATCATTTTTACTTCACAATTTACTATTTATTAATAAATTTATTTATAATTTCATATATTTTACATAGAGAGTAGAATATTAAAACGCAAAAATAAAATGGCGGGTAAAACTCGAAACATCGCACTAGTAGGGCAGCGAACAAAAATCATTCCACTTAGCTACGAATATTTTATTGGTAATCTGGTGTGGTTACGTTCCATTACGGTTCCTTAAGAAAATGTTAAAAATATGGAATAAGTTGCTAGGGTAGATATCACCCGTATATCTACCCTAGCAACTTATTACCATCCGTTATTTAGCTGAGATTCTAGAGCTTTCGTTTGGGACAATTTAGCTTATTTTCACTCATTCCGTTAGGTTAGGTTAAAATTCAAAAATGTTGGCGCGCGCTCCGTTCCTAGAATGTTAAGAGATGTCCTAAAGAAAGCAAGAGTTGACATAAAAAATCTTTGTTAATCTAAGTATGGTATTTTCCAGTGACGCTACCTATGATTTTTAGTCGTGTTGCTGTAGATTTGGATACTTCCTCCCCCTCCCCTCCAAAAGGTTTCTCGCCTTGTCGTGGCTTAGAAGCTAAGCAGCCATGGCTTATTCACCCATAGTGAACTAAGAGAAACCCACATAGCTGGCCAGAGGTGAAGGACCGATCAGAGGTGGCCAATATGAGTGGGTTCAGCGAACCCATTTCATATGTGCATTGTTAGGCTGTGGTGAGAGGGGCGTCCCGTCTCTTTACCTCCGCATCCGAGGTGGAGTCGCGGAGGAAGAGAAATGTTGGTATGGCGATGTGCTACTCACCCAAACCACCGCCACACCGTTAATAAGGTGGTGGTGGAGCTGCGTGGGGAGAGGAGTGTAAATATTGAGAGGGGCCGCTCTCCAAAACTTCGCAACTGAATCTTGGTTGGCGGTGGAGCTATAAATCAGGTGGGCCGCTGGGGTCAGCAAGGCTATTACCTCTGAGTGCGTGTTTTTTTCTTGGCCCAATGATCTTCGCGTATGGGACACGGGGGCATAGATGAAGTTGGAGACCGCGGAGGAAGGCACGCCAAGTATTCTAGTGCGCCTTACCTTACCTGAGAAGGATATGGAGGAAAAGTAGTCCCCCGTCTAGGAGGACAACTGGTGCTGGCGGGACTGCAGATGCGTTCCCGTGGCTCTGCCCATTTGTGGCGTAAGTGGAACGCCATGGGGTTTTAGTACAGTCCCATGAAAAAATTAAGGTATCGTCGATATTGTGGTTTTATGTTATGCTCTATATGTAGTTTATTTCGCTATTTTATGGTATTTTGCGGTTGTTCATGGGGGTCGGTAGTCGCTTACCATCAGCTGAGGCACATGCTCGCTTGCCCACTCTTCTATAAAAAAATGTGTACATCCTCTATCTCATTATTATTAATAATTATATAATAACCTACTACTTACAGTTTGTGTTCTCCAACGAATATGTAACATAAGGGTGACAGAATTGTTACTGCATCTCATGTACTCTTACAAAAAACTTCAAACAAAAAAGGTCACAGATGCATTGTCGGCCGTTAGGATATTATATCCCACAGCCTGTTAATATGCTGGCTATATAACTTGCTTTAACTATCTAGGAAGCCCTAACTACCACCTATTAAAACGTGTTTCTATCAAGTGCATAATAAACTTTCTAAGCTACGTAAGGGATGATATTAATACAACGTTTTTTTCGAGTACGATAAGTAACTATAACTGCATAGAGTAAGATATAACTGTAACAAGTGCAGTAAATTATCATTACACATTCATTTCAGAAAATAACACTTCTTGTTTTACACAATATTGGTTCCAACTTTAGTTAAAATCTAGTACCTGATATTGACTGTTTATTTTTAAAACAGGCCAAAATTTGACCTTTAATTCTGATGTTAATACGGTCCCAGATAGTAAACTTGCTAGATCAAAAAAATCCCTTTTACTTAAAAAGTCTAAAGCCTTGAAGAACCCTATATTATAGTAGTCAGTTAAGGTTAATCCAGGTTATGAATTCGAATTCCTTCTCTGTCAACAAAAGGATGATATCAAAACGTATACATCAAGTCACTCGGTGTCAAAGCTTAAAAAAATTAGGCGTAAAATTAGCGAAAATTAGCCTACTACTCCAAAATGTAGAACACCTAAAACTGACAAGACGCGCTTGTATTCGAATCTGAGCAGATAAGCCTTTAAAATTAAACTTTAAAAATAACCTCAAATAAAATAAGTATTATGAAACGACTTTCCACTCATCCAGATCAGCCAGTTAATATTGAAAAGTACCGGGGCAGATATGGCAATAGCGGTTGATTAGATTTGAACTCGATAGAAACTGATACCGTGTAAAATTACTTCCTTATTATAATGGAATCTGGCCTGATTGTAAATGTGTATGGGCTCTAATGGTCACTTACAGTAGTTTCATATTTCTCTCTTTAATCACAATTAAACATCGAATTTTTCGTAAAATTATCCTTCGTGAAATTTGTAGGTATTTGACATAGAAGTCGAAGATAACAATTATTACCAGGCGCAAATTGAATTTTAGTACAGCCAGTTATCAAGAAAAGTTCCTGTTTCGTATTTTTACTACTTCACTATTTATGTTATTTATATTCTTTTTGTCTGCTGACGCTACTGCGTTCGCTCGTCCATAATGCGAGTTGATAGGTAGATGTATTAAAAATAGTATACATTAGACGTGAATACGACATAATATGATACGTAAGTTTGATCTGTAAAATGCAAACTGATTACTTATCATTTTGTTAAATCTATTTTACATTTGTGACGTATAACCGTCTTCACACACGCTCGTAAGCTTCATAGAGGCCATCATCAAGCATGCGAAGTAGTCAAATAATAACGTTTCGCTTATTTGACGCTGCCGTCCTAATCTTTCATAGTGATTAAATTTTTTTAGCATTTTTCATAATCGCACACAGCATGAAAAAGGGGTGACGGATTTTGTTACGCAACCACCACACGTGTATCCATAATTAAATACAGCTTATTTTACAGATTTTATCATCTTTAATTTAAATTGACTTTTAATTCCCGTTTCGAGTGCTTCACAGCACAGAGGACATAGAGTATAATGATATCAGCAAATGTCGTATTTAACCCTTGCTACCTTCAGGCACAGGGTAAGGAGTTACTCATGCGCTTCAGGCTTAGGTTCGAATTATGCTGGGATCGTAAATCCGCCAAGCGTGGTGATTAAGACAAATCCTGCATAGTGCAGGAGGTGACGTGCTAATGTCCAGGAATGGATAAAAGGAAGGCAGGGTTAATTAAAAAGAAGGAGAATTGTTGGATAAGAAAAAGAAAACCAAAATGATTTAGTAAAGTAAAGTAAAGTAAAATATACTTTATTGTACACCAAGGAACATATTACATTATTTATATATTTAAAGGGACATTGGTACAACAGGCGGCCTTATCGCTAAAACAGCGATCTCTTCCAGGCAACCTTAGGGCAGAGGATACTATTTTAAAAGATAGCGGAAGGGGTGTACAGAATATGATAAAGAAAGATAAATAGAAGAACATAAATGATTAAAGAAAAAAAAATGAATGACGACAGGTAGTAACTTAAGAGGAAAGGTAATAAAGTTTTAATTTATTTTTAAATATAGGAAGAGATTTAGATTTTTTTAATATGTAAGGGGAGAGAATTCCATAGTCGTATAGCGGTAACCGTAAAAGAATTAGAATAGAAGGAAGAGGAATGACTAGGGGTACTTAGAAGGAGATCATTTTGAGATCGTAGAGGTAAAGAGTGTAAACTACTTAAATATATAAATCGGTCTTTCAAATAAGAAGGAGTGGTCGGATTGAACAGAATGCAGTAAAGAAGATGAAGAATGTGAGTATTCCTGCGAAGACGAATCGGGAGCCACTTGAGCTTATGGCGGAATTCGGATATGTGGTCATACTTTCGTAACCCAAATATAAACCTTATGCAATAATTTTGAAGCCGCTCAAGTTTATTAAGTTGCTCGTATGTTAGGTCAAGATAACAAGTGTCCGCGTAGTCAAGGATCGGTAAAGGTAGCAATATACTTAAAAATAATTAACAATTCAGTACATAGTAGAGCCACGGTGCAGCTATATTATTGTTGTAGCACAAATGCGTCGGCATTAAATAAATAATCAAATTATATAAATAAATGATTGTAAAAACCGTATAAATTATCATGGATGTAAAAACAAAATATATACATTTTCACCAGCTCCAGACCGTGAAATCTATCCCGCTCCTCGCAAGGAATGTAAAGGCATTGGTATCCGGACAATTTTTCGCATATAAACTCGACGCCATCAATCCCGGGGCCGGGGCGGTCCGGGTTCCATTAGTTACCTATTGACACACCGACAGACAGACCACTGCGTTCCGCTTGTACTTTCTTGCCACTACTATCGGAAACTCGTCAATAACCCGCTTACAATAATATATCTTCTAACTGAAGTTTTTTGGATACTGTTAATTATTATACATCTATTACAAATTCTATATATAAGATTTATAATAATCTACTTCTACGGCAAAGTATCAATTTTTTACAGTGACACAAGCACAAAAAAAATATATATATATATATATGTATATATATAGTGCTTGTGTCACTGTTATAATTCCCTTTTTTTATTTGCTTCTGACAGTATAAGAGAGTTGCACCATTGTCGAAAATTGCTGGGAAAGACCACAATAGAATAAAGACATTATCCTCCAGACCGTATTCGGATCACACCAGCCAGATCACACCATCGGTAGCCCCTCTAAATGAGGACTAGTCATTGGCGCGAGCCAATTATAATATAGGAGTCCGTAAGCAAGTAAAGGTACATTCGCTATTCCCTCACTCTTATAGTTCGATGCGACAGATATCACACACACAGAACGTGGTGAATTTAGGCGCGGAACCAACGGTTTTACGTGTTTTGCGAGACACGGGGGTGAATCACCACCAATTTCCTGACTCCGGGCTGACTCGAGGTTCAAGCCCACCACCATAGGATCAGCAGTTGCGTTTCCGACCATTAGACAACGAAGTTGTCAGCACATAATAGAATATGTAGTATAGAAAATAGAATAAGTAAAATAAATTTACAGCACTTATACGCTACGGGCCACTTCTTATTTAAAAAGTGTTTAAGGGCAAGGAAGTCTGCCGTGCCGACTCAATGCGTGTTGGCTTTCCATGCTTTCGAAATATTTCTTTCAAGTTTTCAGACATGCAGATTTTCTCGCGATATTTTCTTTTACCGCCTAGCACGTTGTAAATTAGCATTTATCTAAAGTTGCATGTAATTAACAATCTCATTGGTACCGCCGAGGATCGAACTCTGGATGCTCTCGCACTCGATTCAATATAATAATTAAATTATATCAAGAACCAATGGTAAGGCTTTATGTCTTTAAGATTAATGTAGAGTTTTTAGTTGAACTCAAACGACTGAGATAGAAAGAAATTTCAGAACCCCTTCCTAATCCTATTAGCATAATCTACCTGACGCACAAAAAGTCAATCGAATTAATGGAGTGATTTTATTTCTAGTATGTATTACCATGGAAGCTGCGTGCTCTGTATTAGGGTATAACAATGGAATCATTGCCATTATTTCTTCAGTAAATTAAAAATGGAATGCCTAAACGTGCGACTGGCAATGTATTAAATCAGCCATACAAAAGACGCAAATTAAAAATTGAAAAAATAAACTGACCGTGCCACTGCCTCAACGGTAACACTATTGCATCGCTTTGGTTTCCATCAGTTCATCCGTTAATCACATACGACAACGTAAAATCATGGAAGTGTCATTTGTTGACTTTATGCGTAAATTAGGGGCGTTGTATACTTGAGCAACCAGCACGTCAAATTAAATTTTATTACATTTTTCGTGGATAATCTTAAAAATTTGTAAAAATCACCAAACGTAAGATTGATAAAATAAAAATAAGGATGTCTTAAAAACATTTACAAAATCATTGGGAAATACAATATCCATTAATAATCAACTTTAAAAAAAATAAGTGGGGGGCTCATACTACCAAGGAACATTTACATATTTCTGTAACTTGCAATAAAGGGATTTTGAATAAAATAAAAACTATAAAATATTTGATAAATAAAAGCAATTATCATTTATCACTGTGATACATAAGTACCTACAGTTTAAATTGGTAAACATTCTTAGAAAATTTATTAAGTCTACGAAAGATTTCCAAAAAATTTCTTCGTGCGTTTTAAAATAAACATTAAAACAAAGTTAAGTCGGAATTCAATTAGTAAGCAACTTTAATTAATATTTTATCTATTCAGTAATACTTATACTTGTATTGATTTATAAATTAAAAACAAGTACTTTGCCTGAATCTGAATGAATGAAATAATCCTCCCAAACGCCAACGAAATCTTCACAACGACGTACAGTAAATAAACTATCGTGCATTACCCGCAGAATGTAGGTACTAACGGGGTGATAAAACGGCGTCATAAACGGAAACACGAAAAACTGGACCCCTGTAACTATCTGTAATTTATCTCGAGCGCTGAAAAGTCTTCGGCTTAACCCAATACACTCCGTCCTAAGTAAATTTTAGGTAAACTTAAACGCACGAGTCCCTTTCTCGGCCACATTCTAAATAAATAACATCTAATGGAGAACATTCATCAGCGTTTCCACGTTTTTAGAGGTAGACCTCACCCCCCTTGTTGTCTGGTGTTGTGGAAAACGAATACGCTAACGTACGCTTTCATGTCGTTCCCTAATTTGTCTTTTATTCCATTCACTTACAGTATCTTTTCATTTGTCGTTATTCAGTACAAATTACGTTCATAAAATACACAGATTAGCGTTGGCGACTGCTGAGATATGAGGGGGAAAGAATTGTGGGCGGCGGGTGTTTCAGGCCACCCCTTCCTAGTATTTTTTTTGCTTAAACTTGTGTCCTAAACTGCATAGGTGAGATTTGTATAATTTATTTACTTAAATATTTATTTTGTTTTTGTTTTGATTTTTATTATGTTATAATGATAAGGTCAAAATAGATGCAATTATATTAATAAAACAAAAGATTAATTATTATGGTAATAATTATTATAAATATAATTATTTATTTCAAAATGACTTATTTAAAAATTTAAAACTATTTTGATTTTAAAAATTGAATATTTATTAAAAAAAACTATTATGTATATTTTTATTGTTAGTTAATATTACTACATAAATCTTATGGCTTCTAATAAATTGTGGTTACACCATTTTGTTTACAGTATCTTCGCGTAAAATGTAGTGGTGTTTAATAAAGCGCATAGGACTATATTATAATAATGTCTTCCAGACCGAATTTCGGTAACGGCGGCCTGCCTCAACGGCGACTAGCTATCGGCGCAGGACAGGATTATAGTGCCCAAGTGTATGCGCAGGCACAGGTTCACTCTCTATTCTCTCCAGTGTTTGTCGTTTACAAGGGACTACTATTGTTCACCCCCCGCAGGTTTAGGGCCTCGGGGTGTTCCCCATTACCCGGGTAATCCTCACAGCCCATTTCTATGGGCCGGTCCTGGGAGCCGTACGTTGTACGACATTGTAGGTATTCTGCTTTGGCGTATTGCGCACCGCTAGGTAGGTGCTTCCGGAGGGTCAGCAGTCTCGAAGCCCCGCGGAGTCCCACAGACGAGGAGTCGACGCAGGGCCAATCCTGCCGACACGTGTGCGCTCCTGATAGCAGCACTCCGTGCCTCCAGTGCTCCTCCCTAGCTCTAGGTTAAGACCTGATGGATACCTAGGCAGAAGTTGGCGTATCTCGCACCTCTGGGAAGGGATCTGCCGAAGGGTCAGCGACCTCCAGGTCCCGCGGAGACGCATCTCGACGCGGAGCCGAAGTTACCAACAGGCGCGCGCTCTCCTAGCAGCACGCCGGACTTTCGGAGTTCGCTTCCCAGCATAGAAGATTATACGCAGCGTTGGGTATGTAACGTCCCGGGAGGGGTCAGGGGCGTACTCGAGGCTCGACGCATGCCGAGTTGGCCCCACAGCACGTACACCCACTGCGAAGCGACGTGCTGTACTTCTACCACCCGGGCTGGAGCCGACGACCGACGGACGTGACCGGCTGCAAGCGCGGTCCGCATTATCTCACTCTCATAATCCTATAGGACGGTAAGCCGACATGACCGCAGAGAGATTAGGGGCAGTACCAAGGGCTTTATGTGCTTTACGAGGCACGGGGGTGAGACACCGCTAACTTCCTGACTCCGGGCAGCTACTGAGACTTTCTTGACGAAAAACTCAATATTCAATTATTGAGTTTTTGCCCGCTGTTGTTCTGGCCCGACCCGGATTTAGAACCCGCAACCTCATAATCAGTAGTCGCACAACTACAACCACTAGATCAACGGGGTAGTCATTACCATATTATAGCGCGCTATTTTTCCATAGCGCACAGCGCGTGCTATGTAAGTAGCGTTTATGGCGCTATGAATATTGTGCGACCGCACGCGACGTCAGTAAGCGGACAACCAGCTAGCTCCAGTAAAACTGCCCAAACTAGTGACGGACAACTGCATCAAAGGTACGAGACGTCTGGTATTACGACTATACCATCATACCTTACAAAAAAGGCAGAGAGCTTTTAAAAGCTGACGCAGAGGCAGAAGTTAATTATATAACTGCGAAATGGTTAAGTACAAGTTTTGTTTTTTTGCCGTTAGTTCATTAAGCCTTACCACAATCTATAAATTTTCCATCCGAATTAACTCAGCAATTATTGAGTTTTAGCTGTTTAAGGGCGTACATTGTCATGAAGAAGTACAATTCTAACAGAAAGCCCCCATAAAACTGCCTTACATAAAACAAATGGGTGTTTTGGATGGGTCCCCGTAGAATTTCGTAGTCTCACAATAACGATTTCTATTGACCGTGGCGCCTCTTGGCATGAAATCCGGCCTTAATAAAATGGAAAAGTAGAATAGAGTAGTTACAGAAGAATATAATGATGAAAATTATCTAATCTTTATTTTCTTGAGGACCCTCGTAAATGAAGATATTTTTATTTTTAAATTGTAAAATTTACTTGGTGATAACGCTGGTTTTCTGCTTAAGAGTTTTTAGAAAGGTCGGACAGGTTTACAGCAATGAGTGCACTGCCGTGGTCCGGTTACTCTGAATTCCAGTTTCAGTCTGACGGGTAAGATACATACATATATACATAAACACTCACGCCTGTCACCCAGAGGGGTAGGCAGAGACTACAGACTTCCATTTGGCACGATCCTGACACACCTCTCTCGCCTCCTTCACATCCATATACCTACACATACATGCTCGTCGGTTAAAGGTGCTCCTAATTTGGCCCATTTTCAATAAATCGCCAATTTGGTCGATAAATTTTCGCCTAGGACGTCCCTTTCCGACTCTGCCATTCACTTCTGCGACATAAATTTTCTTTGTCACTTTTTCCTCATTCATTCTTTTCACATGACCAAACGACCGAAGCATTCCTTTTTTAATCCTGGTCACAACATCATCTTGCTAACCACACTCTTTGACGGGTAAGAAAGCCAGTGTAATTAAAAGCTGTGAAGTATTTCATCTTAATCCTCAGCGATTGGCAGCGGTTCTTATTAGGCGGATTATTATCTCGTTTATTACTTAATTAATATAAAAAAATAGTTAAATTATTATTGATAACTCCACTAGATGTTAATTTGCTATATCCCCTCGAATGTCACGGCCATTTTGGCCAATATGGCGCATCTGTCAAGCGCTTCCTGAAGTATTTCTAGACTACTTCCTGCTGTTCATTAAAATGACTATTTCCAAGACATTTTGTATGAAAGGTATATTAAAATCATATATCAATTTAAACTTTATTAAATAAGGTATCAGATTATGTACAACTTGAATACAGGTTTACTTCGAAAGCGATACTAATTTGAAAGTGAAAGTAAGAAAAGTGTTTTTTTCGCCAGTTTTTTGCATAGGTGTAATAATAATAAATTAAAGACTTTATTCCAAGTACTATTTATTTTACTTGTAAGTACGTCAAAAGCATATTTAACTATAAATAATTAAAACAAAAACTTATTCATACATATTTTGTTTACGACAAGGTCGAGAAGGGCCTCACTTAGCTCTACTCGACATTGGGACAAAAAATAGGGAGGTTTAAAAAAAATACACATTATTAAATCAAATTTAGACAAAATCAATCATGGATATATATAAATCATATATATATATATATATATATATATATATATATATATATATATATATATATATATATATATATGTTACAAATAGTTTTCTATCACTCGACGCCATATTATGGCGTTTGACAGATGCGCATAATAAGGCTCTACAAAGAAACACGGAAACCTAAACATTTATAAACATTTTACTTGTCTATGAAGAGTCCCTTAAATTATGCATATCAGGTGTTGCAACGAATTCCATTTCCACATAGTAATACAATATAAAAACAAGAAACGGCACTCGGTTTATTTTTATATTATTATTTATAGCAGAATGTACTAAATATGTCACTTCAAAAATAACAAAAACAAATTAACGCGTAACATTCACAAGAAAATGTTACATACGGGACAAAGTAAAAGTGTCACACGGATCACTTTGACCGCGCACCGTCGTCAACGCTCGGACGCGGCGGCAGATAGCGCTTGAAGAGGGTCACTTCTTGTGACACTTGTGGCATGCGAGCTACATGTTGTATTTTGATTATTTACAAAAGTAAATAACAATTCTTGTTCCTTGTGTCACAGAAAAATTTTTCTATGTACATATAAGTTGTAAGTGCCGAGCTATGGAGGTCCTTTTTACTTGTTAGTTTTAACTATAGACATTCCAATTAGATTTCAACGTGTAGTGGCGACTTAAGATTATCCAGAGCCCTAAGTAATCCAGTAGGTATTGTAAGTGGCAGCAGAGGGAAATCATTACAAGAAATAGGCAGCAGCATATACCGAATAATAACTTAATCTAATAAAAAAAACTGCTGTTTGCCAACCCCCGGAGAGTTGACAAACAGCAGTTTTTTGTCCATGCCCATCCACCAAGCGTGACAAATATGGCAAATATCTCCCCTATGACCCCAAAATCTATAGAGGAGGCCTGTATTAAGCAGTGGGTTTTAGAACGACTGTGATGAATAAGTAAATGAGACTTTCCATTCAAGTCCTCAAAAACATATGCATAGATATTTTTTCTTAATCGAGAATAGATTTGGGTCTTCTATGAACCACCGGCCCCAGCCACTTATAAACAGGGGGACTGTGTACTCGTTTGTCATATTACAGTACAGTATTGGCCTGATAAACGTTGTTCTTCCCTGTCAGGTACGTGGTGCAATAAGATCTTCGAATTCACTGCAGACATTTTAGTCTAAAACCTCGATCACCGTCTCGTCTCGTCACCTATCGGTACAGATTTTGAAATTTTCTTTTTTGGCCTTAAAAAAGTAAAGTTATAGTCTATATACGTCCCACTGCTGGGCACAGGCCTCCCCTCATTTCTGAGAGGGTTTTAGGGCAAGAAAGTGTCTGCCCCAATGTGCTGCCACAATGCGTGTTGGCGAACTTCACATGTCTTCGAAATATTTTATTTTCTTATTCCTCAGACATGCAGGTTTCCTCACGATGTTTTCCTTCACCATCATGCACGTGGTAAATCAGCACTTAAAATTGCAACTAACAGTTTCATTGGTGCCGGCGGGGATCGAACCCGACTTACTCGCATTCTGTTATATTTACAGCGAGCGTTAACCATCTGAGCTACCACGGCTCTCACTTACTTTGGCACTAATCAAATATATAATTGTGAATAGGAGTCATGTTGGTTCATTTATATAAAACTATTACTACTAATTTTGGAAGTAACTCATAAACAAATCAAATCAAGGAATATGCACTGAGAAACTTTTTAAGGCCTTTACTTATTTGCATTCCTTTTTAAGGCCTTTACATATTTGCATTCCTTTAAAATTATAATATCCACAAAAACACATTAACTTAACCGATATTTAAGTAATATAAATTTATGAAACACATTATTCGAAATTCGGTGGTCTACTAAATGAAAAGTAAAAATTATTTTTTTATCTTAACTAATTTTAAATTAAACACAGTGACGGAACGTGCAACGTTACAAATTTGTACTGAAACCGACCGGTAACAAGTTGCGCTGTATTTTAGCAAGTTCTTGATCGCCAGGTGTGACAGATATTTTCAAAAAATTGTGGATAGTCTGGAGTTATATTAAATTATAACAAATCTTTGCATAAACTGCCTTGAGATTATTTTTATAACTTATCAAATTAGCCGTACTTCTGCTTGGCTCCAATTTGTATCGTTTATGGTTAGAGAACTTTAAAAATAAATAATATGTTTAGAACTAACTTCAAAATATATACGGAATTATTGATCTGATAGCCTTGTTTTAAAAGATAGCAATAATTAGATTTTGATTGATGTGTAATCTATGTTTATTTTATAAAAGACGAACAATCATTTATAAATACCAGAAAAAATTGACTATTTTCTTTCATATGTATCATCATCATCATTCATCATTACAGCCCTTCACAAGTTCACCGCTGAACATAGGCCTCCCCCAAGTAATGCTACAAAGCACGGTCCTGAGCCACCTGCATCCATCGACTTCCTGCATATCTTACCAGGTCGTCACTCCATCTAGTGGGGGGTCGCCCTACACTACGCCTACCGGTACGAGGCTGCCACTCGAGAACCTTTCTTCCCCATCGGTTATCGGTTCTTCGAGCTATATGGCCGGCCCATTGCCACTTCAGCATACTAATCCGTTGGGCTATGTCGGTCACTCTGGTTTTACTGCGGATATCCTCATTTCTGAGTCTATCACGCAGAGAAACTCCGAGCATAGCCCTCTCCATAGCTCGCTGAGCGACCTTGAGCGTCCTCATACGGCCAGCAGTGAAGGACCACGTCTCAGATCCGTAAGTCATCACTGGCAACACGCACTGGTTGTACAATCTAGTTTTTAGAGATTGAGGTATACCTGACGAGAAGATATGTCGTAACTTCCCGAACGCTGCCCAGCCGAGTTGAATCCGTCGATTGACCTCTCGGTCGAAGTTGGACTTACCTAGTCGGACTATTTGTCCCAGGTAAACGTACTCGTCAACAACTTCGAGCATAGTGCTCCCAACAACTACCGGCATAGGTGTGACATGGACATTAAACATGATCTTTGTTTTGTCCATGTTCATCTTAAGACCTATCCGTTAGGAGGCACTATTGAGGTCATTGAGCATAGTGCTTAAGTCCTCCAGCGATTCTGCCATAAGGACTATATCATCGGAAAATCGAAGGTGAGGGATGTACTCGCCATTGATGCTAATACCGTATCCTTTCCAGTCCAGTAGCTTGAAAACGTCTTCCAACGCAGCGGTGAAGAGTTTCAGGGATATAACGTCACCCTGTGTTACACCTCTCTGCAGTTTGATAGGTTTCGAGTTCTAGTTCTGTACTCGGATAGCCATCGTAGCCCTACTGTACAAACACTTCAGCACTTCGATACATACAGTCAACTTGGCACCGCTGAAGGGACTGTAGCACCGCCAAATTTCGACGGAATCAAAGGCTTTCTCATAGTCCACATACGCCAGGCAAAGTGGCAGATTGTACTCTTCAGTCTTCTGTACAATCTGCCACAGGGTATGTACCTATGTGGTCTATGTTACTGAAGCCTTTTCGGAAACCGGCTTGTTCGGGAGGCTAGAAGTCGTCGAGTCTGCGTGCGAGACGATTCGTAATGACTCTCGAAAACAGCACGTAGACGCGGCTCAGAAGGGAAATCGGTCTGTAGTTCTTCCAGAGAGCGTTGTCGCCTTTCTTAAAGAACAAGACCACCGCACTTCTGCTCCACGCCTCCGGAGTAGTGCCACCACGGAGGACGGAATCGAAGAGCTTCTGAAGGACTTCAAGTACCGGTGTTCCACCCGCTTTCAGAAGTTCTGCTGTCATTCCATCCTCGCCTGGGCCCCTGCCGTTTTTAAGGTGCTGAAGAGCCATTCTAATCTCGCTCAGACTGACGTCCGGAATATCATCGGATTAGTGTCGGGTAAGACTTGCTCTTTGATCGTTACTCACACTTGCGTGTGGCTCCAACGATGATGTGTATAGCTGCCCATAGAACCTCTCAATCTCACTCAAAATCTCAGGTGTCCCGGAAACGATGCTGCCACACTCAGTCTTCAGCTTTGACAGTAAGCTCTTACTGGCAGACAGATCTCTGGCAAATACTTTGGAGCCCTGGTTCCGCTCGATCGCTTCTTTAATACGAGCAGTATTAAAGTAGCGTAAGTCTCGCCGCATGCATTTGGAGATATGTCTGTTCAGTTGCCTGTATGCTGTCAAATCTCTTGACGATTGCAGCCTCATCTCCCGTCTAACAGCCATGAGATTAAGAGTGTGATCGGAGAGTTTTTGTGTTCTTCTGCGGCGGGTCTTGCAGAACTTAGCTCCGACCGCATGGACAGTTTCCACGAGCTTGTCATTCATATCGTCCACTGCATTGCAATCTTGTAGGCACTGAAAGCGGTAACGTAACTCGAGCTGAAAGTTTTCGGGATTCTGGATTAGAGCACGAGGGTGACGGAGCGTTGACTTCATAAGAGAAGACCTCTCCAACTTAACGTTTAGGTTCAGTGTACCTCTAACCATTCGGTGATCGCTGCCAGTTTTCACCCTTGCGATCACTGAGACATCACTGAACAGTTGGCGTCTGGTCGTCATAATGAAATCAATCTCATTTTTTGTCGAACCGTCGGGGCTCGACCAGGTCCACGTTCCTGTTTTTCATATGTATACTGAAATAAAAAAAACATAGTCACCCTACACCAAGCAGCTGCCAAAGGCTAGAGAGGAAACGTTAACAGAATGAAACTAAATTCCAACCATTTCGCGCTATAGCGACGCGACCGAAGCTGGACGGTAGAGAAACGTTAGACGTCTAATGGTTCCAGACGACATCGCAAACAATTTGTACTTATTTTGCTCGGTGCATTTGCATTAGAGAAATCGTTTGCTACTTGCAAAAACAAACTAAGAACATAACAAATTAAAAAAAAATTAAAATTTTTATAATTAGTGGTATAAATACAGCTGTTTCAAAATAAAAAAAATTAGAATATAGAAAATATACACTGAAGAATTTAACAAATCACTTATTGTTAGGTTGTATGACATAGACCTAACTAAGTAGGTAAGTACTACCTCCTACTAACCTACTATAACCTACACCAAACCTAAATACAACTGAAATTTTGAAGTCTGTAATCTTCAAAATGACGACAGATGAAATAAATTTTTATATATTTTAGAATAATTAATCATTTGCATGGTTACTTTTTACGTTTTTAAATTTGTTTTTTTTTTCTTATATTTAGAAAACATACATATTGATAACATTTTATATGCTTAACAATAGCTGGCCATTAATACAAAGAAAGTTCTTTGCAATATTAAAGAAGAAAATGTACTTATTCCGCGAAATAACACACCGAAAAAACCTTAAAGTACGAATCCGAAACAAGACACCGCTTTTTGTTTTCATTGTGCCTACCTATAACGACGGGTACGTAACAAAAACAAAAGAAAATGGCTCTATTATGTGAAAACAACCCAGAGACTACCACGGTTATATTCACCCGTGGGCTGAATTTATACGATATATTCAATGTTCAACTAACCAAAATAATTTGAAACTTCTTACTCCGTGCATTTACGTTAGAAATATCCGTTCTGTAACCTACGAGGGGGAGGTGAGAAGGTCAACTTAAAGTGGGAAAGGTAACATATTTCGAATATCCAAAAGTATAAATTCCAACGGTAAGCTATCGACTTACTTTTTATATTCGGTGAAACGCGGCACGCGGTATAGCCCACTGTTTATAAGACAAACACTCTATGTTGGTTGGATATTAAAGAATGATGTACCTATATCATAAACAGTTTTAGCGACTGTTTGTTATGAATGAAAAACATTTGGTAGTTTTTCCACATTACTAAATTATTTTACAACATTAAATACGAGTACTACTCGACAGTAAAGAAAAATATCGTGATGATAACATGCAAGTTGACAATATATACTTTCTACTCTAAAATTCTGCTCTAACATCCTCAGAAATCAAAGGAAGTTGTAGGACTTATATAAACTGTTACTTTTTAACAGTATTTTGTATTAATTCTCTTGTAAAACTTCAAAAGATACTAGATCTGTAATAGAAAATACACTTTTTTAACATTTATGCTGGTGATTTTATGCTGGTGCTTGGTGAACTTCGGTATGCGATTTCTAATAAACAATATACTTAACATTTGCAAATAAAAGCGTAGATACTTGCATACCTTCTTAATTTTCCGTTTGATTAATTCATCATGCCTCCCCAATGTATCTTGCTTCATAGGAGGGATTCACCATAAATACTACGCTTAGCAGGCAGAATGGTAGCCGATTTTTTTAAGAATTGTTATCTGTTTATAGTTTCCATTTGTCGCCTCTTTAACTACCCACCGGATGATAAGGAGTAGTGGATATCTTTATACCACTACAACACAGCACAGTATTTTATTTCTGTTTAACCAATGGAAATAAAGATTTGAATTATATGATGCCTAAGCATCTTAAATTATAAAATCACATTCCACAAAACAGCTAAATTATGCAAGTAACGTTCCCTTAATTATATTCTATAAAACTGCCAACGTAGACCAAAAGCTTTGTACAAGATGTACCCACATACAGCGCATAATAACAAGCGAAACTCAACAAAAGCGGTCTCCCAAACGCTCGTGTTCTCCAAGCCTTAATCTTTTTGTGCCACTAATTAAATTAACAAAACCCAGGCGCGCGGAAACTGGACACGCACACAAATAAACAAACCAACGTCTATCAAATACACAGACACGCTACACATAAATGGCACTCTGAGGTCTGTCTGTGAGGGTGAGATCGCCGTGCGTGTATGTATGTGTGTGTTTTAGTTAAGGGTCGTCATTTCTCTTGGACCCTCCCCGTAGTGTCCGCGGAAAGGTGAGTTGAGACAGATTCATAAAGAGCTGATACGATGATTTAATTATTTTATCAAAAAAAAAAAGTTAGAGTTATTACGTAGTACGGCTCCGTGGTGCAGTGGCTTAGCAATGAGTTGCAGTGCTAAGAAAAAGTATTTGTATGGCCCACAAATAATTATCCCGTGTGTGAATGTTTATCCTTGTATACTTTAACTATATAAACTGCCCCCGGCATACAAGAGAAAATCTTAGTGTGGAGGTAACGTTTTTAGCAAAGATACTAAAAAAAATGAATTTTAATTTAGTATTTTTTATATTTGGCATTTATTATTTAACTAATATGTTATACGTTTGGTATTTTAAATAGATATTTTATTATACTAAATATACTTCACATCTTATACCATTTTTGTTAAATTTCTAATTAAATAACAAAAACAACAGCAATCATAAATTCTGTGACCACTTAACAAAATTAAAACAACTTTTGTATGCGCTCACTCTTAATCTAAATGGGCTTAACAAGATTCTTATAACTTGTGACAGTTTTCACTTGGTAGAGTCACACTGCTACTTTAAAAATCTATAGCAAAAATTCGTCTACTCGACTGGGTCACGACTGGGGATCACGCGCTCACAGAATAGTACCTAACATAAGCTGCAGCAAAATGTTGCTGCAGAAATTTGCACAATGCTTTTTTTGCGCGCGACAAGAAGCAACAACCTTGTTTACTAGGACCAAACTAGGCACGTCTATTATTTTTTATCGATGATAGATGTAAAAACATAAACACTCACGCCTGTCACCCAGAGGGGTAGGCAGAGACTACGGACTTCCATTTGGCACGATCCTGACATACCTCTTTCGCCTCCTTTACATCCATATATCTACGCATACATTTTCAAAATATCGCCAATTTGGTCGATAAACTTTTTTCTAGGGCGTCCCTTCCCGACTCTGCCGTTCACATCTGCCATATAATTTAGCATTTTTTGTCTATGATAGATGTAGGTATCTATGAACTAGAACATCCACCTATCACTAGTTGTACCATTCGTTCGTTTACCAATATTATTAATAATATAATATCAGCTCTATATTATATGTCTTACAGACAAACAGACATCCCCCGGCATCCTCCCTCGGACTTTAATATTGATCAGTGTCCGGTCGCGGTCAGGTAGTAGCCACGGGTTGGCGCATGCGTGCTCACTCACGAGCTTTTGTTGCAACATCACTTATCTCTGCATATAGCTTACGTTTTATAGCCACTGTAGCAAGACACGCTTATACGTGCCTGCTTTTGAATAATTGGACGCAATATTTATAATTTTAATGAACTTTACGACTGAAAGGAGTACAAGAGTGAACTCTGGCTACAAATCTCTTATCTTAATATATTATGATTATGAGACATAATAGCTAAAAATAAATTAAAATAATTAAAATAATAGTTAAGTAATCTGACTGTCAGCATTAGAGCTTCAGAAAAACTAATTCTAATACAACCAAACAAATGATTGTGAGGTGCAATATTACAGTTTTCCAATAATTATTTTCTCCACTAAAATAGATTGAGAGTTACAGAAAATCAAAATAAAATATACATAATATTATGAACAAGGAAGTAATAAATAGGAAATTTATTAAAATGTTAAATTGAATAACATTGTATTTAAGTTCGAGCAAATTTTAAGTTATTGTGAACTTTTTCAATAAAAACGGGCAAAGAAGTAAGACTTTTCATGTTTGTGTTTTTTTAAGTGAAACAAGCAACACGGCTCCGTGATGCAGTGGCTCAGCAATGACTTCGCAGTGCTAAGTGCCGCAGGTTCAAATCCCACACGGAACAAGTATTTGTATGGTCTACAAATAATATTTGCTAGTGTGGATGCTCCTTGTGAAATTTATGTAAATGAACACCTACCATACAGGAGATAATACTTGTGTGTAGGTTAGTAGTTAGTAGGTAGGTAGGTATTTGAAAAAAAAAACAAAAACAAACAATACAATTTAAAATATTTAACAGCTACAGAAATCCAAGAAGTATTTGTAAAATATTAAATAAATAAATATCTAAATATTATTTTTCCTTTAACTTCTAAATGTCACAGAATCAAAATTTAATATGAGTCATAAATTACAGACCACAATACAAGGTTATCCTATACGACGTAACAGGAACAAGATTTTCCCCGATTTAATATTAGAAAGAAGTCCCTAAATTCCATATCATGTAAAAGAACACTTTCAATATTGGAATTGGTACCCCTTTGGCCGTAACAAGGTTTTATTAGATCCCACTAAAGGGCATCTCCGCACAAAGGTAGTATAAGAAACCCTTTTTCTACCTTACTTCAAATATATTAACTGTCCCACTACCTTAGACGTCACGGAATAAGTGACAGATGGATAAATACTTTTTAATGTTTAAAGTAGACAATATTTTAAAATGAACCCATTTTAGATCTGATTTACATTCGGTTACGTATTTCAAGTAAATAAAACTTATAAGAAAACATAACATTATAAAGTTTCAAATTATGACAAAAATTTCACCCAAAAACGGCAAAAGGGGATAGTGTAAGCTTTAAATGTGACTATTTAAATGACATTCTTTAGTTCACTCTAAGGGTTAAAAAATACTTTTTATAAAATATTAAAACTAACTCCAAGGAAATAAAAAAGAATGCGTAGTTTTAATGGAAAACAGTGGTAGACCACCATTATGGTTTTTTTTTTTTAAAAAGCACACTGGACAAAAAAAAAAAACAAGGTACTCCGTTCCTGGGGGCCCCCCCCCCCCAAGCGGAAAACCCGAATAAAATAAAAAAATAAAAGTGGTTGTCGTGTTTAAAAAAATAATTACATTCTGAAGTCTGTGCATAGCGATATGTGTATAGTGATGGGTGTGCATGAGACATAGTGTATAAAGAAATTAAATCCTGCCAATCACTTGACTATAGCCTATTTAATAAAAGAAAGTCATTAAAATTGGTTCACAATTGACGAATATTTTGCCTTTTTCTTCTTTTGAAGTCGGCTAAAACGTGTCACATACATAGTCATACAACAATAAATGAGTCCTGCATCTTCAGTAAAGCCGCACCTCGCTTGTTTATAACTTTTTATTCATAATTGTTGAATACCATTATTATTCTAATAAGCAATGTTATCACAATAAATTAATTAATTACAATCGTCACACAGTTAAAATAGTAATGAGGTTTTGCGATTGCCGCTTTGCTTTTTAATTACAGATCGCATTGTATATGTTATGACGGTGACGATGAATTCGCTGCCTATATTGTAAGACAATGAACTAAATTAATTGAAAATTACTAAATTATCTCAGACTTTTCTAAGAGCCACCCCTTTTATTACGAACTTGATAGAATTAATATATAAAAAAGTAAATAAAATTATTAAAAAAAATTCCACATCCAGAATTTCACGTAGTCCAGGTTTAGGCGGCTATTTTGTATGCCTTGTACTTTTGTCAGGGGAAATCATGTCTTATATCTATTATTATATAATCTAATACGGCGTTGCTTAGCTATTGTTGCGATGGTGACCGCCAATGATCGGGAGGTTAGAGGTATTTAGTTCAATTGCGTTTGGAATAGATTTTTACCATGTTATTTGCTGTTGAGCCTAAGCTAATTATTTAAATAATAATAATATAGCCTATCAATATTGGTTTACAATATATCTTACAGGATTGAAAGTTGGAACATTATTTCATTGAATATAAAAAATTTTATTAAATATTTATGAATCATGAATAGGACCTAAGTATTTGAATCACTAATTTTAATATTCTATTAAATGTGTTTATGACATGAAAATTAGATTTATCTACATCTACCTACATAAAATACTCAAAAGCAAGAGTTCCATAACGCAGCAAATTCTTTTTTGGGCTCCTGTCTACTACCACTTCATGTAGGTACCTACGCTATTATATACTTTAAGAATGGTTTTAAATATAAGTTTTACTTTATTGTTAGATAAAGAAACCAATATTTATTTATATAACATGATTTTAACGTATATAAGTTTAAATAAAATTGACAATATTCAATCCTTTTGGGTAATAAAATAACAAAGTCAATAAGGGTAGCGGCCAAAGGCAGTAGTAGCAAAAATAGCCAGACAAATAGCAAACACACTAATGACGTCGTAAAGTTTGCTTAACTTGCCAATCTGTGTTGACCTCCCGCCCATCCCGCATTAGTAACTGTTATATGCCGTTAAGAGGAAAAACAGTAGATGGCCAGAGATCACAAAATTCTAGATGCGTAGATTCAAATGTAACATCGCGCCATTTGCCTTTATTGGCCATTTGGCCAGTTCAAATTTCGAAATCGGCGTCCGCTCTAATTGATTCCTCCCCGTTCCATATTCGACTGAATTACGTTGGAAGATTTATTAGGTAAGGGGGAAGCCATATTGGAAAAGGCCGTCTTGATATAATAAATTATCATCAACAGCAGAAGAAAATAAATATGTTTACTAACTTATTTATTTTCCGTCATCAATTAACTAAATATTTTTTTCGTGTACGTGTGTTTTTCATTCCAATATAACAAGTATGAAAACATTAAAAAAATTTCAAATTTATCCACAAAAATTATGTGTTTATTGATATTGTATAGGTTTTTATATTTTTATGCAATGATAAAGCCGTCAGGAATGTCGAATTATACGTTCATAATTTGTAAATTATATTACTTATCTTTACCTTATGCGGGCAGACTCTAGTAAGCTTGGAGTTAGGGGGACTTAAGAAGGGGGGCGACAGAAGGGGGTTCCGCTGACCGCGACATTTGTTGCCCGTCTGCGACTACATCCCCGCAGGCTGCTACAAGTAAATGAATGTTATCTTGCCTATCTAATTTGGTTTCTAAATCTTTCTATATCTCCGTTTTGATCCATAGAATTTACTTATAAAGCTTCTTCTTTGTTTATAGACTCGTACTGTAGTGCGTTTGCCCACCAGTGTTATGTAGTAAACTTTATTTTTTATTGTAAATGTACGTCTTTTCTAAGTTAAACGGTTACGGTTATGTTGAAATATTTGTTAACCGTAACCGTTTCAATTTAACCGCGTTCAAATAGAATGAATAAACTTGCAAAATTGGTTACTTCATTCTTCAATCTGCTTGCAATATCAGCTTATCTTGTACTAACATATTAAATAGTATGTAAATAATAATATCATAGTTAAAAAGAACATAAAAACACGCATTGGTCATGAATAGTGATGACCCTAGAGATTCTAAGAATAAGAAGATAAGAACAGAAGAGAGATAAGAATGGGTTGACCCGACCTGGGTAGAACCACGCTTTAACAGAATACCAGCGTAAAATAGCAGTGTAATGCTGCTGTGTTTCGTACGGTGAGTGTAGAAAACTGGAGGCTCTTTTTACTGGAATGCTTCGCATTCAATTTTAGTGCTCAGATGTGGATTTCTATGGGCCACAGCATCGGTGGACTATCTGCTCCTTTGTCACCTAATGATATGAAAAAAAATACTTGGTCATAGCCATGACATTATTGTATTGTCATCGATTCTTTAGAGATCTACAAACTTTCACATTATTCACACTTCCAAAAGTGGGAGAAAACTTAGTTATAAAATTACATTACAATCATACATTAACATATAGAGTTCAAGCTAATAATAAAATCAAAAGGTGATTCACAGAGACGATTTGATATTATAGACTATTATTTAAATAATACATTTATTAGCAAACTAACAACAAAATTATACATGACTATCCTCACTTACTTGAGTAACTGTACTCAGTACTTGAGTAACTGTATTTTTTTACTTATTTTTAGCTTTACTACTTACTTAAATGAGAACTTAAGTAATTAATAAGTAGTGAGAAGTGGTGATGAGGCCCGAGTTGGTAAATCGTCCTGTCATAGTGCAATACAAACCCATTTACTCTTAATTTAAAGATTTTTTGATTCAAATGCGTGGAATGTAAAGAATACAAAGGGGTGGTGTCCCACCGACAGTCTGGTTGTCCGATAGTGAAAAGGGGAGGGAGGAATTAAAACGTAAAATTCCTTCGCACACTGCAACTATACCATATAAATAACATTCTTGAAATATTCTCTGAAAAAAGTGTCTACGATGAACAGAAAGATCAAGTTGATGTTAAGAGTTCCGTTTTACTAGTTAAGTGCGGCAGAAAAATATATATATATATATATATATATATATATATATATATATATATATATATATATATATATATATATATATACTCTTTAACATGTTACAGTCCACTCTTAAAAATAAGAACCGGGAATATTTTGTTGAGCACCCACGTTTTTCAGGTGGATTGATATTTAATAACGCTCTTATTTTCCGGTTGGTATTATAAATAAATATATTTTGCCTGTTAAATTAAAATTCACATAGAAACCACCAAAGATGCCAACTGTCATTAAATAAAAATTTATTAATTAAATAAATAAGGAAATTTTGAACTCCAAGATGAGCCTAGGCACGGTCGTCCTTTATTAGATGACGATAGAATGCTTCTGCTTGTTGAAGAGATTTCATATCTCAATAACTCGAAGATTTTTCTGTATAAATCGAACTTTATCGTAGATTCCATGTACAATATAAA
This sequence comes from Parnassius apollo, assembly GCA_907164705.1. Classification (NCBI taxonomy): domain Eukaryota; kingdom Metazoa; phylum Arthropoda; class Insecta; order Lepidoptera; family Papilionidae; genus Parnassius; species Parnassius apollo. The sequence goes on from CAJQZP010000929.1 coordinate 6,588,359, forward strand.
GAGGCCCTTTTATGCAATAACCTAACCGACGAAAAACAACAAGGTGGTTTGACAATCCAGTTACGGGTAGTGACAAGCAAAACTAGTAAAGAAAAAAGAAATCACACAAAAGAAAATCATATTCAAGAGAAAGTTAGGTTTGTGGGATGTTACAGGAGTAATCATGTTTCAACTGTACGCTGACCTGTTACAGCGTTTAACATCGTATAATAAACGTGGTACGTTTATTACCTACAGTACTGGTCAAGCACATAAAGCGAAAATTACACGTTATTAGAAGTTTTATTTATGTTTAATTGCCAACCCGCCTGCCAAAGTTGGCAAACTATGAGGCAATCTATGGGGCTCAAGAGTGGCTATTCGATAATCTGTAATCAATGAATGAAAACATTAAAATGTAGAATGCCCACATTAACAATTTTACGGAATTTATCCTATATTACTATACAGCGGACACATCTCTCCTCCCGACCATGGTGCACTCTCAACTTAAAGAAATACTCGATAAATTCCGAAAAATTAGTATTATTTCAATGTTATTAGAATTTAATAGGGAAATATTACCACACATTTCGTACATGAAATTGCGCTGAGAGATTTTTACTTTTTTTTGCTACTGCAGAATTACTTGAATGACAAGCAGTTTGAAAATTCTAAAGAAGAGAACCCAAAAGTGTTATTTCAATCAAAATTGGGATTTTTTATCGTCAGGATATTTATACTTCATATTTGAAAAAATACGTAAAATAAAAGTAAAGTTTACCTTTGTGAAGAATTATGCAAAAACCATGTGCAATATAAAAGTTTCGCAATTTTTTTGAGAATACTTAGTATCAAAGTTTTCTTAAAATTAATGATGAATGTCATTTGTAAATCCATTTACAAAAATCATAATTTAACGTTATTAATTTTAATAACAGTATTGAACCTATAATGATATTATGAACTCTATATGGAGTATTGTAAATTAGCAATGAATTTTTTTAGGTTAGACTTCGATCTTTCGTCCAATAAGTATCAGAACTCGCCCCAACCCTCCGAATGTAGTCGGGGGCGCACGCGACCGGAGCAAACGCTAGGAGGGGCGGTTCCGGTGGGGGCAACTGACCACCACCCCTTGGGTCGGCCTATTTACTACGAATATTGTTTGCATGCTATGGTGGACCGGTTTTACTATACAATATTGGATACGATAAGATGACATATGAACACATAGTTCACGTGATGATACGCGAATACTGTGGACTACTTAAATTATTCTCGATTAAGAAAAAGAGAATAAGATGTGTCATACATTAAGTAAGTAGAATCTGAAAGATTTTTATATACCTAATATGTTTTTGAATAATATAGGTACAGCATGCCACCGTGGAATGATTACCACAACAAGCTGCGCCAGTGATGGGGGTAATAAATAGCACCATTTATTAACCAGCTTTTTCGACTGGCTTACCTCGAGACTGTTGACCCCAAACAGTAGAGCCAAGCGGTCGCTAAAAATTTCACTGTACGGGAACTACCCGGGTGCAATCCCTGCCGGCACCAATTAATGAAAATAAAAATTGGCAATTTCAATTCTAAGTGCTGATTTACCACAACATGCTCGACGACGAAGGATAAAATCGTGAGGAGACCATCATGTCTGAACAAAAGGTATCTTGATGGATACTTGCTCTAAAACCCTCTCAGGAATGAAAGAAACAGGTCTCCTGTGTCCAGAAGAGGTACGTATATAAAGTAACGTATATAAAGACTGTAAAGTTGCTACTTTGTTATTTGTTTTTTTTTATAAAGTATGTTTACGATTTTTTATATAATAAGAGTGACAAACGAGCACATAGTCTATATGATAGTAAATGGATGATGTGACCCATAGAAATCTACCATATATCCTTAATTAAGAACTTAAACGCAGATGGGTTGTCATCCCTGAGGACTAAGTGGAATGCCTCATTTCCAATAAAAAGATTCTCCAGTTCTCTACACTCAGCATACGAAACACAGTAGCATTAAAATCCAAGTCCTTCCCGATCAAGCCGACCAATTCGTGCTACAATCATACACATTGACATTAAATCAGTTCATCTCCTAAATATGAGTATACTATTGTTTAATGATATAATTTCTTTTTTTTTATTTATAAATAGGGCGAATATTTAAAATAAAAGTACGTAGTTCTTCTGCACTGGTATTCTTTGATATATTTACTTCTTTGATTGTTAAGATTTAAAAAGCACTGATTGTTGTTAAAATAAATAATGGTTATTAATATATAATTATAATAACCGCAAATAATAAAATATTTGTAATGTTCAAATATAAAATTTGAAACTTTCAGTTAAATTAATTTTTTCTGTTAGTAACTACATCTAATTATGTAGAAGTTTTACTTCCTAAAGCTATTTATACCAAATTACACATACTGTAAGAAACGAATTTAATATTTTGTTTCATGTTCAAAAAACTATAAATTTTAAAGATGGAGTAGATTAACAGATATGGTTAGGTTGGCTACGGATACTATGGATGTACTAAGTATATCGAATACAAAAAATAAATTAATAATTACAAGAAACATCAGAAATTTCACAAGATAGGTATCTTAGTATTTTCTACGTGGTAGAGCCATGCTACAGTTATATTAGAAGTATAGTTGTAGCACGAATGGATCGGCTCGACCGGGGAAGGACCACGCTCTCACTGAATACCAGCAGCGTAAAATAGTAGTTTAATGCTACTTTTGTTTCATATGGTGATTGTAGAGAACCGGAGACGCTTTTTACTGGAAACGAGGCATCTTAGTCCTCACGGGTGACAACGCATCTGCATTTCGATTCGTAATCGAGAATAGGTAGATGTAGATGTCTATGGACCACAGCAACCACTTAGGTACCATCACTGCCACCTAACACGACACCCACGGAATGATATGGGGTAGTGGATATTCGGCCACACCCACTACACGATCGTAGATTATTATTTATATTCTTCAACAAATAAAAAAGAATAAAATAAAAATAAAACATTTTTATAACAAACAAAGAGTTGACAACTAGCATTAATATCAAACTAATATGTACAATGTAAATAAGTACACTGAAATGCTAACAAGGCTCGCTTTACGCCAGGAATAACTTCACTAACAAACTCGTATCCAGACATTCCTATGTTAAGAATAATTGGACCCATCCGACTGGCTCAAGAAAAATATTCCACTATTTCCTCAAAAATATGTTACGTCGGTATCGAGCCATTGTCCTTTGAAAAAAGAATATCGCATAACGAAGTTGAGTCCCGACTTTATATCAAATATCACGCATGACACAACTCCCGCTCTTCCCCCACTCGGTAAGGGAGGGCAATAAAAAATAATATATTGGAATATGTTGGAAATAACAGAGTATCCTTTGCATAGAAACGGAATAAGGACACTCATATTTTGACGAGTCCAGCCTCTTTTTATTGTCTCGAAGAAGCTGCTGACGTGTGTAACAGTGTTTGCTATTTTGCCTCGCATAGATAAAATTACGAAGCTTTTTATTACGATGAGGAGTCATTTGGGAAATTGCGAAGAAAGAAGGGAAAATAGTATTTCACGCTTCTTGGGAAGTTGAAGTATTTAGAACTTTTGCTTAATATAAAGTTACTCGTAAAACTCCCGTAGAAATTTATTAAATTTATATGGGAATGATTTTATCAACAGCTTGCTTGTTTTGATTTGTTTGAAGCTTTCTAAATTTATAATACCCCAAAATACAATTTATTAGACTATATACAAAGGTACAATAAGATAAAAATTCTGATGATGATATTCAGTGATGGAAAAAATTGTCTACTGATTGATAGACTTTAAATTTTTAAATTTAAATCGTTTAGAGTTTCGTATTCCGGTTTATTACAAATACATTACTGAAAGAATTTCGTATCCTATCCTATAATATAGTCATTGAGATTTCAAAAATATGCAATCAAATTTTACTAAAAACGCTGGTCATGTAGGAAGGAACGAATCTACACATTCATTCATACATGAAAGAACACTTTAATATTTATAACCTATACAGTTAACAAAGCGACAATCGTTAAGGGTGCGGACTAAAAGAGCCCTGAGTTCGAATCCACAATTTGACCATTATCGTGAACCATTCCTAATTAGGAGTAATAAGCATTTTAAGGTTACTTAAAGTGATTAATGAGAAAATAATAATGTTAATAAAGTAACAAGTAACCCTTTTTGCTTGAAAAAATATTTAAAAAGTTCTAGCTGCAACATGCAAACTACCCAAGATATTACGTAAGTAGGTAATTGTTCCTCTAAATAAATAAATAAATTGATATTTTATATTAATAAGTAACTAATGATATAAACTTACCTTATCATTAACCGATTTGCACACACATACACAAACACTGCTTTTAATTTAATAAATTAAAATTTACTGGCTGATTTGCAAAAATTCCAAATTCAAAATCTTATTTCTACAGTTGCGCACACGCATTCACGGGAAGATTCAACAAGGTAATGGATCAGGAAGTAAGGTAAACCAGACCCGTGGGGTCAGGTAGCGGGGCTTAAGAATTACCGGCGCGTTAAAGGGTTAACTGACAAAAAGGTGTAATTATTATTAAATGGTTAAACACAAAGACGCTGGTAAGTTTCGGGTTACGTAAAGGTTGCACGCGTAATACGTTAAAAGACTTCAATTTCTAAATTTTTTAAGTGTGACTGACCGTTGAGAAACCACTTAAAAACTTTCTTAATAACATTTTTAATTTTAATGCCAGTACGCTAAGGTGCGCTATCTCACAATTATTGTTTCATACCATTCCTTGACCCAAAATGTTTTTTAAATAAATGTTGTTTAGCAACTATTATTGTAATTACATTTTACAATACTTTGCGCTACCTGATTCGCGTGTGAAACCTTGACTGTCACTATTGCTAAATATCAACTAGGTAACCCTTCACATATAGCTTAATGTACCTGAAACTTTCGAACCCAATAATTCATTATACAACAATAGTAACACTAACTTGCTTTCCAGTAATAGTAATAATCAAACCCTTTATAGCAGTGCCGTTGTCTGAGCGACCCTTGCGAAATTTTGCGACACAAATAAAACACCCGTTTCGAGCGCAAATATTTAAAAAAAAACGCGTTCGCTTTTTAACTTTGTCTCTGACCATAAATCAGTTTAGAAATAACAAACCATTGGTGCGATACGTTCGATATTTGAACTGAAGCGTGATTGATTATCATTTGAAATTCTTAAAAACAAACTATATATGCAATGACATTTTTCTACGACTTAAAATGAGGTAAAATACGTCAGACTAAAAGTAAGGAATCTTTATATTCAAGTTAGATAAAAAGTAAGTATGATATAGAAGCCGTATTTAGATGCCGTAACTGAAACTATTTAAACGATAGTATACCTCACGAAGTTTTTCTCCTTCTTTAAATAGACCTTCTGCTGTCATCAGCACGCAAAATTACAGCTAACAAATTTAGTGGTTTCCGCGGTGATTGAACTCGTATTGCTCGGATAATATAAAACTTAATGCCAGCGGTTTTTTCGCAATTAATAAATAAAAGTAAAAAAAAATATTCTGTACGTCATAATTCTTACATTTTACAAATCGTTCTCATATTCAATGACTAGTAAGCAATAAAACACTCAAGCACAACAATCAAACAGTGAAACGAGTGTAAGATTTGAACGTAGATAAAACATAAAAGGTAATGATTTTGTACTTGACATGTGCCGCCATTACGCACTTACAAATTATTCGCTTAGTTTAGTTTATTGTACGCTAATGTAAGATTATCAGATAGCTGAAGAGGCACTTGAGCTACCGTATTAAGTTGAGATAAATAATTATGCTCTGGCTAGCAATTACTTTTCTTTTTCTTTTCTTTATTGTATTTATATTAATAAAAAATATTTTAGTGACACTACAAACGTACGCAAATCTACTATTATTATTAAAAATATTTTAATATTTTTTACTGAGCCTTCTTGCTAGATTTTATTAATTGAAGGGCGAGATTTGCGACATCGTTTTATAGTCACATATTATATTTTTATGAGTCACAAAAAATTATATGTATTAGTAGCGCCGTCTTGCGTATTAATAAAAATACGTTATAACTAACAACGTATTCTATTAGTTCGGTTTTGAATACACGTATTCGACCATTTATCAGGCGCATCTGCCTAATGCAAGCTTTTCTAATGCTCTCTATCTAAATATTATAGAGGGGTCTCTATGCAAAAATTGAATAGAAGATTTTGCGCGTATTCCGTGCCCCATTGTTATAGGTCAGGTATAGGCGAAAATTGAAACATTCAAATTAATAAAACTAGTCCTCATAGACTGCAAGGGTTACTCGTCTTTGTTGCCTGTTTAATATAGTATATCCCATACATGCATATTATAATATATTTTAATAGAGGAACCTTTTTGATACTACGTTAAGAAATAAATATAGTTAACATTATTATTAAACACCTAGAAATACGGTAAACACGACATCAAGGTACGTTAAAATATGGCGGTGTAAGAATATCTACCCCATACCGTCCAGTCGGTTTCCTAAGAGGCGACATAGGGAAACTGGAACTAGTGATGGGCAGCTGTGTTTTCCTTATACCATCTTTAAAGTTAAAAATCTGCTGTTGCTAAACAGCATGCCAAGCGTGGCAAATATGGCAAAATCCTAGTTCAGGAATGGACGTTTATAGGATGTAATGGATCAAACATTTTTAGTAAACTTGTACTGCCTAAAAATATTAAAGAAATAAGAACAGTAATAATGTCCTCCAGACCGAATTTCGGCCACGGCGGCCTGCCTCAACGGAGTCTAGCCATCGGCACAGGACAGTATTATAGTGCACAACTCTATGCGCAACCACAGGTGCACTCTCTATTCCCTCACTCTCATAATCCGATGGGACGGTAAACCGACACGACCGGAGAGAGATCAGGCGCGGGACCAACGGCTTTACGTGCTTTCCGAGGCACGGGGGGTGAGACACCGCCAACTTCCTGACTCCGGAGAGCTACTGAGAATTTCTTGACGGAAAAACTCTATAATTAATTTTTTGGCCCGACTCGGGATTCGAACCCAGGACCTCATGATCGGCAGTCGCACTACTACAACCACTAGACCAACGAGCCAGTCAAATAAGAACAGTACAAAAACATTAAAAGTTCAGAAATAAAATTGGCAAGCTTAATATCATGTCATCACACCAAGTTAAAGACGTGTATAATATAATAATAAAAAATGTCGAACGCAAGCACTGCAGGATAAAATTAAAATCAATTTTTCCTATATCGTGAAAAATAATTATTTAAATAATTATTTAAGAAGGAATAAAAACGGCTAATCCGTATTTGATCACAATAAAAATGTAAGGTCGTTTAGGGTCATGAGAACTCTCGAAAATTTCACACTGATCGCCTCTTGACACCATAAACATTGTGATTTTGCCGATTGGGGTAAAAAATACACAATGTGGGGAAACGGGGTTAAAAGGACATGTTTTGATACAAAAAATCGTGATAAATTGCTTGGCACAACACTAATTACGCTAGTATGGGATGCTGAAGTTGAGGGTTATTTGCTGCCCTTTTTTAATGCTCAGTAACTAATTGGGACGTAAACATATTTATTAATTCGCTCAATTGTCGTTAAGATTTCTTTAGTACTCTCTATATCTTTGTAGTGCTTTATTTGAGCAATTTATAAGTTTATTTCTCTAATATTGAAAATACGAAGGTTTCAGCTCTGTGTTCATCAAATGCCAGCCCAGCATGGTGAGTATGAGAAAACTTTCTGATTAATGTGTCAAGTCAGCATTGGAATCAAATCTGATGTAATATGATTTATTTTAAAATATAGATAAAACACTAATTTCTGAAATAACTAACTTTTATGAAAAAATTTGACTCTATTTACGCCTATGACAATGTTGGAATGTTGACCGTAACATACAGTAACATAAAGCGTTATAAAATGTTTTACGCAAAAAAAAACCTAAACTTTAAAAATGAAATAAAAAATATTACAAATTGTATTTAGTATTATGGTAGCTTACACCGCTACATCCTTTGAACATTTTTTTGCTTCGCACCTAACAATTGTATCTTTTTGCTAGAGTCAACGAGTAACAGTTTTTTATTACCTTTTTTTGCAAAATCCTATTTCTCGGATTTAAAGGGATTTAGACACTTTGTTGTTGCAACAATGACATCTGTAGAGATCGTATTTGTTTTGATTTAGTGTCGAACGAATTCTTAGTTTTCCCACGTTTTGTTTATTTTTAGCATTTAATGATAATAATTTAAATTCTTAAAAGCTGCGCGATTTTATTTGAGTTAAATTTATGAAGATTTTCATTTTAAAGCAAAACTGCAAACTAAGTGCTTACAACTCTTATATAAATAATTAAAGCGGACGAATTATCATACCTACAGTGCGTTGTAAAAATACTTTTTTAAATCGTAAAACTGTAGCTAATTTTGTCGCCATTTGTTTTTAATATAATTTCTTTGCCTTCTTTATAACTAATGCTTATTTTTTATTACTGCATTATATTAATTACAGAACGTATAATTATTATTAGTTAATTTTGATATGGTAGTTTTATGGTGGAAAAATATTATTAAAACACTTTTATTATTCACATTTCAATTAATTTTAATAAGAAATTCATCAGAAGCTTTTTAATTTAATAAGTGTTGTATTCCTTTATACATCCCACTGCTGGGTACAGGCCTCCTTCGATTTCTGAAAAGATTATGTAGACTACTATGTATATTATAGAACTACTCCAGTAAGTATTTTTGGTCTTCAAATGTTCTCGAAATATCTTATTTCTCAGCGTCAGGTTACATTACGATGTTTTCCTTTACCACCAAGCACGCAGTATATAGGTACCAAAATTGCAATAAATCGTTGTAACCGGCAGGAATCGAACTCGGGTTTCAAGCCTCTTTGAAATTTGCGGTAAGCGCTATCTTTTATTCCTTAAGCTACTAAAGCAGAAAAAAAGAAAACAGCATAATATGTTAGCATTACAATATAACAAGCATTGCAATACAAAATATCGACGCTCCAATAGCGGAGATCATCAAACATTGCTCTACACCGACCCTGCTATATTCGAGACAAGTAAAAATCTTTTGCGACAAATCCTAATCATTCTACCCCATCCCTATTGCCATCCAATCTCACAGCCCCAATACTTGGCTTATCAACATTCGGACACCATAACTGGCATTTTCTAGCCTCATACATATTTTAGAGGGCGCACACCCCGTTTGGTCAACTGTCAGTAATGATTTGCTGCTTTTTCCCTCTGTACGCCCCCACAAAATGGCGCCAATTTTCGTTGATCTAAATAATAACAATCCCTCCGAACAGAGCGTTTGACGAAAACGGACATGAGAGGTCATATTAACTTGGTCAGACTATAGACCAGGGGGCGTTTGGAAAAAGTTAGATTATCTACTATTTTTCGGACGTACGGTTGCGGGGTGGATATCGCTACTCGTAGAAAATATGGCTTCCTATTCGAATATTTCAAGCTTTGCAGTTTTATTTACACTACACTTCACTTTGGCTTTTTCCGAAAATATAGTATAGCTTAAATTCGTTACCAACTCATAGTTGTTTAAAAACGGATTAATCTTATATTTTTTATAGAATACGGTGACAAACTAGCACGCAGTCTACCTGATGTTAAGTGAATGCTATGGCCCATAGATATTCTACGTTTATTACTAATTAAGATAACTGATAGAATCAGGCGTTATTTTGCGGAAATCCATTACAATAAAGACATTTTAATTCACAACCATCCGCTTAAAAATACAATGATGTGTTTTACCTGGATTGAAGAACATCTCCCGCCCTCCCTCAATTGCGTGCACTAATCCCAGCACCACTACTCCCGACATGGCTGACCGCTAAGCTTACTTACTTAAGCTGACTTAGCGGTCAGCCTCCGTAGAGTCTACATCACCTGAAGATGCCTCGCGTAGAGGCGAAACACGTGTCGTATTGTCGTCTATGGTGTGTCTTTTCGGGAATAGTGGTGTTGGGAGTAGTGGTGCCGGGAGTAGTGGTGTTGGGAGTAGTATTGCTGGGATTAGTGGTGACGGGATTAGATTCACGCAATTGGGGGAGGGCGGGAGGTGCTCTTCAATCCAGGTAAAACACATAATTGTATTTTTAAGCGGATGGTTGCAAATTAATTAATGTCTTTATACTAATTAAGAATCAAAATGCATATGCGTTGTCTCACCCCTGAGGACTAAGATGAAATGCCTCGTTTTCAGTACAAAGGGTCTCCGATTCTAAACACTCACCATAAGGAACACAGCAGCATTAAGCTGTTTATTTCACGCTGGTATCCTGTGATAGCGTGGTCCTTCCCCGGTTGGGCCATCCATTCATATATATTTTTATAAAAACAAAGTGACAAACGAACTTTAAGTCCACGTGATGGTGAGTGGCCATTGCAGTCCACGGACACCTGCAGTCAACTTCCAACAAATAAAAGGTGTATTGTTACCCTTGATGACTATGAAACTAAGATGAAATGCTCCATAACCTGTTCTTAGATTGAAATTAAAATCAAACCCAAGCATGCCACTGCAAGACTTCAAGACACGAGTACAGTAAATTCATCCTGCGTAAATCAGACCGTAAATAATAATTAAAAAGCTGAAGGTACTCCGGGTTAACACTGACATCGGTACGTCAGTCACCTCAGTCCCCCGTGACCATGGGTGCTGAAAAGTACCCGAAACGTCTGGAATTAAAAATCATAATAATTAAACGCGATTAAATCCGTAAAAGTAGTTTTAATCAATGTGTAATGTTTGCGTATATAGAAAATAATTTAGCGAACGCTTATTATAAATTTCTCTAGAAATTATAATTTATTCATAACTTAACAGTTATGTCTTCAGCTATGTATATTTTAGACATTTGCTAACACTGATAATAGTAACACGATAGCCAGAGCGAGTTGTTTGCAAATCGGCAGACGCTATTTGCAATGTCGAATCCATCGGCCACTGTCGGCGTCACGTTGCCTCGCAAACGTTACCCAAATAAACTTAAACGCTTGTTTGTCCAACATAAAGCGTATGTCTGGCGACGACGCCTGAAATCGATTGGTTAATAGTATTCAAAAGATTTCGGGGTCTATTTATTTATATATAATTAGATATTATATAATTAGTTTTTGCTTTTTCATTTTTAAATAGAATTGTGTTATTTTGATATAGAGATCTCTGGTTCTAGTATAATTAGTTTATTTATATAGAATAGTAAGATTATCGTGTACGTGTAAATATATTTGAGCCATCAGTGTCACTGCCAGCTTTGTCGTGAGTCTTGGGATCGAATGCTAGTGACTCCGACAGTGCAATTTATAGAACTCTATCCAAAAAGGAATTCAGTAAAAGGCGAGATAAAATTTTATATTTTACGTGGTATCATTTACGTGGTAAAACCACACTACAGCTATTATGGTTGAAGCACGAATGGGTCGGCTCGACCGGGGTAGGAACACACTCTCACAGCGTAAAACGGCAGCTTAATGCTGCTGTGTTTCGTATTGTGAGTTTAGAAAACCGGAGAACCCTTTTTACTGAATACGAGGCACATCGTTGTCCTCAAGGTTGAGAATGCATCTGCATTTGAGTCTTAAGTGAAGATAAATGTAGATGTGTTTGGGCCACAGCATCCACTTACCATCAGCTGGACTGTGTGCTCGTTTGTCACCCCATTATATAAAAAATACTGAGGAACTTTTAAGAAAATCTTTAGTCTATTAGCCTAAATAGTTAGTTTACAATATATACCAGATGAACGTTTAAGGCTCGTTGACATCCTTTCTTAGTTCACTGTTGGCACAGTTCTTCCCCAGATTTGCCCCGATGGCATTATTTTAAATACTGGACAGGTGGATTGTTGAAAAATGAACCAATTTCCTCACATTGGTAATGCTGCTGTTTATCACCAACTGGTGAAATTGAAATTTGTTGAAAGTTGGTTGAAATTGATTTAAGTGTTTCTGGATAGATTTTTCGGTTTATTCGGTTGCCTCTACCGTCAAGCAATCAAAGAACACCGTGTGCGGATGAGGTTGGCTAAGTAATAAGTAAATGCTGTGACCCAAATTCACCTACATCTATTTTCCAGTCTACGGTAACAATAATCATACCAAACGGTAGCTGTATGATGCTATTTAATAATGGTATTCTTTCCTAGAGTCATGTTTCCCCGGTTGAGCTGATCTATTTGTGGTGTAGCGAAAATATGCTGTGGTGGCTCTACCACATAGAGTTCAGTCGATATAACGGGAGATCCAGTAACTGCAGTAGGCATTTTTAGATAGTAGTCCTACTATCCTTTTTTACCCTAGTACGAGTACTGTTTCTGATAAACGCGTCATAGGTTTACGACCAGGAACACTCTTGGACTAGTCTAAATTATATTTTATTATAAACCTTGTCACTTCGTATTAAAAAACAAAGCTCAATTTTAAAGTTATTCCTAGTCGTAAATTTATTACGTTTCTTTTAATAACACTATTGGTAAGAATCTATTTGGGTAAATAATTTATGTCAGTGTAAAGAGTCTATTCTGCCACCAGTCAGCAAAAAATCTACTGTTCTATTTCGGTTTGAAGGGTATAGAACCCACTACTTAGTTTTTTTATAGGATAAGGTGACAAAAGAGCACACAGTCCACCTAATGGTAAATGGTTACTGCGGCCCATAGACATCTACATCTATCCTCGATTACGAATCAAAATGCAGTTGCGTTGTCACCCATGAGGACTAAGATAGAATGCCTCGTTTCCATTAAAAAGGTTCTCCGATTCTCTACACTGAACATACGAAACACAGCGGCGTGAAGCTACTATTTTACGTTGGTATTCTCTCAGAGCGTAGTCCTTCCCCGGTCGAGCCGACCCATTCGTGCTACAACTATACTACCAATATAACTGTATAACACAAAAGATGGACAACTGTGTCGTTCTAATAACAACTAAAAAATAAGAAACTGCGGTTGCCAACCCGCCTGCCAAGCGTGCCAACTATGGCAACATTATCTCCCATGAGTCATACTTTGAAAATGACCTATATTTAGTAGTATTTTATAGGATGTAATGAAATAATGAATGTCAATTATAAACTACTTATGACATTTAATTCCAAAACCGTTATTTTTTAATTTAATAACACGTACCATAATTTTCCGATGAAATTGAAAGAAACCTATTAATTTTCACACTTGATCAGACAACGTGGGATCTAATAACAAAAAGTAGCTTCGAAGAATACAAAGAAAAATAATTTCACGCGGATCTAGACGCATCTGCCACCACCTGTCATTTGTCTAACCCTTGATTACCCTTCAACTTTCTGACACTCTGGGGTCTCTCGGACTCACAGCGGATATTAAAGGGTTTGCCCTTTGTTCGATTACAGTTATATTACGGTCTAAGACCAGGTGGGTAACGTCTTCCGCGTTCTCACGAGATGACGCCGGATTTTGCTATTTTTTTTTGTTGCGTGGAAGGGGTTAAGTTGATGCAACTGTATTTGGATTGGGGTGCACTTTACTAAAGTGATATAAGTCAAGAATATTTATTCTACTGGCCTCTTTTAGTATAAAAATTGCTTTGCTTAACATTTTTCTAATAAATCTTGGCTAATGCATGGGTTTAAACGCTTTGTATTGTTTTTAACTACTTTCCTTTTTTTCTACTACTTACTTTTCCTATTAAAAAACATACTTAATTTATACCTTTATCTATTTTTAATTACAAACGGATTATTTGAAAATCTGAAGAAGTTTTATTTTAATCTTTGTTAATTTTTGTGCACAACTTTTTAATAATATTCTAATTTGTATTAACATATTTTTGAACTAATTTGTTTGTAATATTATTAACTGTGTTTGTAAAATTTTAAATCACTTTATCAATTTTATAAGAAACTTAAGAATATTGTATGTCAAATATGGTCAAACTGAATTAATTTTATAGCAGTTTGGACATAGTTAAAGATCAATCATAATAATAATAACAAAAAACCGTTGTACCTCGATACAATTTGTGGTCCCTTATGTTATCTAGATATGAGTGCTATTATTTTTTTTTGTTAATTCTCATATTAAAATATGTGATCACGTAATTCATCTAAAATACTGTTGCGATTTTATTCGACATCGAAAAAGGTATCAATTTGACTGCATCTTTATGTACATAACGCCAAATCTTCCGCTACAGTTTTTTTTTTTAAATATTATACTTTCATCAACAAAATCCGATGATAATTAGGAGTTCGTTGTAATATTATAGCCAATCAAAATCTTCTTTATTATATTCTGAACTTCGACCCTACACAAGTCCGTTACTTAGTCATTTCTAAAGGTCTTCCAATGAATCACTACAATGACTTTATCCTTGAAAAATCTTACGGTTAGTTATGTAGCTGTCATTAATATTTTTAACGTACGAATATCCTTTACAGCCCGATTATTTGAAAGTATCGTAACGAAGAAGCGCGGTAGCGTTCATTTTGTAGTAACATCATCCCTATATACCATTATATATTTAAATGATTTATAATGATGTGCTAATAAAGTGTTCACTCGTAAAATATGAAGTCAAAGAATTTATAAAATTGCTCTCTCTGTTTTCATTAAATTACAATAGAAATAGACAGATATAGAGATAATTAATACTCAATATAAATAAACCATTATCGACAAAAGTAAGACCATAAATTATTATTTCTCTTATTGAATATTACGAATATTAAAATTCAAAAAAGAATTAATCTTATAAGTAAATACTTTACATAAATCGAATGTGCATTCAGGATTCAAAATATCGATAAGTGTTCGGGTCATGCAAGCTTTTATTCCAGTAGACGAAGCGAAAAGAGTACTTGTCTGATAGTTTGCTCGTAGAATTGTAGTCTATAGTAGTAATTTCGTGCCTCCCCGCCTACTGTCTCTTGGAGACAAAGATTTATATGAAATGCATATTATAATATAAGCAATAAACAATGTTTTACGGAGTATATCTGTCTTCTATCAGTTTAATACGAGTATTGACTCGTGACTCGTTTAGTTTAATTATTTTTTCTTTTATAAATCGAATATGTTTCAAATCAAAGTTATTATTTTTAATTTAAAAACATTTCAATTTTAACCTTTTATATTTGCAACATCTCAACATTTGATCATAATCATATTATGGTTGTAGCACGAATGGGTCGGCTCGACTGGGGAAAGACCACGTTCTCACAGAATACCAACGTAAGCGTAAGAGTGTGAAGATCCGGAGATCCTTTTTTACTGGAAACGAGGCATTCCATCTTAGTCCACAGTAGTGACAACGCATCTTGAGCGTATTTTGATACTTAATCAAGGATAAATGTAGATGTCTATGGGTCACAGCACCCACTTACCATCAGGTGGACTGTGTGCTCGTTTGTCACCCTTATTCTATGAAAAAATCAACTGTATTTATTTATTAACTATAAAAATACAATAAGCTTGCACAATAATCTGTGCCGGCGTCTATCTTTTCTGATTATAATCTGTACGTTTCGAGGCAAGTCTAAATAGGCTTTTGTTAGAACTAAGATATTGCGAATTACCATCTAAGGTTCTAAATGCATCTAAGTCATCACTTATCACCAGTCAAGCAAAAGCTTATAATAAGTATAAAAAAGTGTGCAGTTAATTTTAATCGAATAGAGCGTCTATTTTATGTTATCCCTATATTTATATTTCTGTACATGTAACGGCGAATAAACCCAGGCGTATTTTTTCATTTGGTACAATATAACAAGTTATGATAACTTATTTGTAAAGGTTCGGCAAACTGAGTGTGCAAACAAAATTTATACACAGTGCTTTATTGGCGTGTATAAAGATAATAATATCCATATTAAAGACAGCTGTTAAATAAAATTTGTTTTATTAGCTTTTCAATATTAACTTTTTGAAAAAAAAACAGACGTCCATGCAAGCTATTTGTACTAAACTAGTCTTTAATTGTATTAGTGCTTTTACACTTTTTTCACACGCACTCAATTATGTCAAACATTAAACCCATAGTCTCTATAACAATTTGTGTTATATATCAATCCACCTATCCATTACAGCCTATAAAGTCTACTGCTGGACATAGGCCTCTGCCATAGATTCCCTTATAAGGAAAATTTTACCACAGCTGCAACGCTTGCCAGGCGTGGTCGCAACCGCAGTTCTTTATTGTTTTCATTTGTTATCAGGAAGATATAGCTGCCCATCTCCCGTTTCAATTTCCCAATGTCACCTGTTACAACCACCCACAAGACGATATGGAGTAGTGGATATTCTTACACCGCCACTACTCGGTTAAGCACACTTAATACTTGTGAAGTTAAGATACCACAATTTCTTCGTACAATACGTACTTCGTTTTCCAGTTGTAGGTACCAAAACTATTATATTCCGGATTATTCTATAACTTTTTAATCACAATCCACCCACTAAAACTCCAACAATACCATGCATTAATTTACTTGAGTACCAAATCCCACTTGAAATAATTAATGCTCATTGATACCACGTCATCCAACCCTTCAAATGTCAAAAGATGCCGGATATAAACCAACCGCCTTTTCTTTGCGCTTTTAAAAAAGAAAAAAAACAACAAACGCACCGGCAAAAGGGCTACCCTTATAAAAATATAACTACCTCAGCAATGTTACGCCAATTTTGCTTTCAAGGAAATTAGATATCCTCTTACAATGGAGACGAGGCTTTTAACCCTTTGTTGGGTGTGGGAAATTTTGCGAAATCGTATTGGAGATAGCTGTTTCGCTAACGGGTTATTTCAAAACTTTCTATGTGTGTCATATGCTGTTTTCTGTGTCATTAACATTTTTATACCTTAAAGAAATTACTTATTCTGTGATATATATCTAGCATGGGCTTCTACTGCCTGGAGCAGCAAAAGAAGGAGTCTAAAAATAATTTAAGGCAATCATAAAACCATTCTTTTACTATTCATGATTATTATATATTAAGCGACAGTAGCCTAATGGCAGGGCACGGACCGCGAACTCAAAAAGGTCGTGGGTTTGAATCCGCCATTCGACTACTGGCGTGAACCACTTGTAACGCAAGCAATTTAAGCTTACCACGAGTGGTCAAGGGGAATATTAGTAATGTTTATAGCATTGTTAATATTATTTTTTTTAAATAAAAAAAATTCCATTCAGACACTGACAATCACGAGTCATTTTAATTTCGTAAGTTTTTTTTCCAGTTTGATTTCAATCAGTTTAACTGGTGTAAGTGCAAGCGAACGTTTTGCACACTGCTGATAACCTGACATGTCGTTGGCGACCAAATGATGGTGAAAAATTGATTTGAAATTACTAAGCCTGAACTTAATAGACTTGGAATCCGCTCACTGCCGGCCTGCCGGGCGTAGTGTGTTAAGTTTGGCCACATCTCCCAAGTGGCAAGAATTATACGATCGGACTGCACTGTGGTCTAAAAAAGCACGTGGCTTGATGTGGTACGAATGTGTGGTTTCAGTATGGATATCATTATTGTAAATTTTTGAACTATTTTAAGCCAGCTTGCCTTCTGTCCCATCTGAGGGTAAGTTATGAAGAAACTCTGTGAAGTCATTGTTGGTGTTTTCAAGAAAAGATTGTGAAATATGTGGTAGTTCAGAAGCTAAGCGTTCGCTGCGGTGAACGACTTTTTTTTATAGAATAAGGGACAAACGAGCACACAGTCTACCTGATGGTAAGTGGATGTTGTGGCCCATAGACATCTACAATTATCACCGATTAAGAATCAAAACGCAGATGCGCTGTCACTCCTGATGACTAAGAGGGAATGCTCATGTTCAGTAAAATAAGGTTTCCGGATCTCTACACTCACGATACGAAACACAGCAGTATTAAGTTGCTATTTTACACTGGTATTCAGTGAGAACGTGGTCCTTCCCTGGTCGAGCCGAACCATTCGTGCTACAACCATAATATAGCTGAAGCGTGCCTCCACCACGCAACGTCTAGCTTCAGACGTCTTAAGTAAAACGCGAGCAACCCGCTTTCGATTCAAGCCACCATCAATGAAAATGTTAACTGCAATTTGAAGTACTGGTATACCACGTACTCCATTGTGAAACACGTGGTAAACACTGTGAGGAAACCAGCATGAATGAGAAATTAGGAAAAATATTTCAAAGACATGCGAAGACCAGACACGCATTGCTACAGCGTAGCAGACACTTATTTGGTGTTAATCTCTTTTAAAGATGAGAGAAACTGATGAAATAACTGTGCCCACATGTGGTATGTTTAAAGATATTGGCAAATAATTTCACTCTACTGCGTCGACGGGTCATTCTGTTACCGTTACTAAGTTACGACGAAAACTTTATATTGGACGACATATTGAAGAAGCTACCAAAATATCTACTGGCAATATCTCAGCACCCATTGGTCGCATAACAATGGGGGTTTCTATATACATATAGTGGTAACATTGTCAACATTAAGAAACATAGAAAACATTCACTTTTTCAACCAACATAACGGTGACCGTCACTGGATAGCTGACTGCGAGCTGGACAGATTGACTAGGTAAGTTTTACGTTTAAAGTTGGTTGTGTTACTTTACGTACTTTCGATAGAAATGTATGTGGTACAAAGATCTTTTTATTTTCAATAATTCCAAACGACTTCCAGCAACGTCTTTGAACGCTAAAGGCATTTAAGTTTTGATTTAGTAGAGCAATACCAAAGCAATTTAATTTAAAGATTCCACAAAGAATCGCATTAATTCAAAAAACTAACCTAGATGAGAACACTAACGCGACCAAATGCAAAGCAAGAATATTACATCAACCCGGCACAGCGTGGCTCGGTCGCTACGGCCCCGGCGTAATTTCCCATAGGATACCTTTCAACAAGGATGACTAATGCCCGTTGGACGCTCTGTTCTGAAGTAATGTTGTTCCATTGCTTACTCTTATTTGTTGTTGGTTTGTTATTTTTACCGTTATTTAGTGAGACCTGCAAGTTATTTTTTATTTCTTTTTACTCAAATTGTTTTTCAGAAAGATTTCAAAAAGAAGAAGAGTTCTTAAGCTCTAAAGAATAGTTGCGCAATCATACTATATAAAAGTTATCATCGTTACTAAATTGGTTTAGTAATTCAAATATTTTTTAAATAGTAGGCGAAACTTTTAACGTGATGT
This sequence comes from Parnassius apollo, assembly GCA_907164705.1. NCBI lineage: Eukaryota > Metazoa > Arthropoda > Insecta > Lepidoptera > Papilionidae > Parnassius > Parnassius apollo. The sequence goes on from CAJQZP010000929.1 coordinate 6,607,679, forward strand.
CCACTACTGTGCATTTTACTAGGAGTTTTCTTCCTCGTACACCTTCTCTGTGGAATTGTTTACCACCGGTGATTTTTCAGGACCGATACGACTTAGGGACCTTCAAGAAAAGAGCCTACTCCTTTTTAAAAGGCTGGCAACGCACCTACAATTCCCCTGGTATTACAGTTGATCATAGGCGGCGGTAGTCACTTACCATCAGGTGAGCCGCGCACTCGTTTGCTTCCTCTTCTATAAAAATATAGTCTCAAAGTAACTCTTGAGCCAATAATCAACTACTAGCATGTTTCATAGTGGTTCAACAAAAATTTCAAGTTCTTGGTATATAATGTATATTGGTGGTAATATTGTGGTGAAAAGTAAAAATAAGTGGTGAAATAAAAAAATTACTTTCAATACAATAACATACAAGACATCCATATTGAATAAAGACTTATTCTATTCTATTCTTTGCATATGATAAGGAAAGGCAATAAACATTTTTAAAGGAGATGTTATTATAGTACATAATGGTTTGACTTACATATTATAAATTATATAATAACAACAGCGATGTCAACAACGAAGATGAACAATCTTCCGACATCACAAGTCAGCATAATCGACTTATTGGTATATAATCAATTCGTGGATCAAATCGAGTGCTTGGACGTATCAGTATAATGGTTTATTGATGATTCTGGCACAGACTGATTAATGGTACCGTAACATAGAATACAATAAGCACTACGCCTGTAGGCAATTTAAGGGTTGAAAATACACCGTTATATCGATATACGTGGCAAACATTGCTGCTTTTGTATACTTGATAGTAATAGTGTTTCCGTATTTAAGCATCAGTGTAACACACTTTACTTAAATAAGTTCCAAACCAAAATGTTTTGTTACGATGGTTGAACACAGCTTTGTCGCCAGTACAGTGACTAGCAATTTCTAGTCGAGAATCAAAAAATAATCTTATTTTGATAGTGTATAAGCTCAACATAGTCATATTATCTAGAAAAAAATTAGAAACATCTAGTTAGAACCTAATCTAACCTAAAAACTATTGAAACAAGTCTAGTACTAGGTTTTCTTTCCATTGCACCCATTCCCCATTATATTATATCAAAAATACACCGCTGAACATATCATAACTAAATGGCATCCCTGATATATTTGCCATAATTGCCAAGCTTTGCAGGTGCGTTGATACTGCAGATTTAATTATTTTGAGTTGTTATCCGAAAGATGCTCCAGAAAGAAGGTAGATGATTGTCATGCACGACCAATAGACGCAAAATATATTTGTTCCCACTTCAGATGTGTTCCACAGCATCTGCGTAGTTTACCTTTATTTACCCTGCTTGCAATTATGTAATTTCTCCGCGGGGGTCCATCACCAACCCGCGGTGAGCCTCAATTATCGCTCAACAGGAAGCATGCACTTACTGTAATTGAAGTAGACTTGAGTAATTCAAAAATTATAAATAAAGAACACATAATACACTATACATACAAAAATATGTATAATTGACGGTCTGTAATAAGATTAGATCTTAAACTAAGCCTAAAATAGAGATTAATATGTATAAAAGTTTAAGTTAATTATTAATTAATTAATTAATAAAAAAACTACGGCTGCCAACCAGTCCACCAACGTGGCAATTATGACAAATATCCCCCTGATATATGGCAAATAACTGTGCCAATCTATTGGGAGGTCTAGGTTCAGCAGTGGACTTGAAATGGGGTGTAATGAATGAATAATTATAAAAGTATAGGATAGAATAAATATTCTTTCATCGCATTTTTTAATTACAGCGAGTAAAATTCTTTCTTGAAGATACGATCGAAGTGGATACTAGTTAGTTATCGTTAATATTTATTTTTATATCAATTATGACATATTAATTTTAATGGAAAAAATGTAAAAATAAGAAATTACCATATTTGATTAACGGCATCAGTTGTGTTAGAATTATCAGACTAACGCATGCAACACGCAAGCTGTCGCATCTAAAATCAATGGTTTTTTTTATTATTAATGGTTAACCCTTTGTCGCTCTGGCACCAATCGATTTCCGAACCCCGTGGCTCAATACAATGCACATTTTAAAATTTAAAATCCGATATCTGTAGTGAATTTTTTATAGCACTACGATGCATTTTTAACCCTTCACCGTATGTCTCTAATAGACAGCGCTTCTCAATATTGAAGTGTGACATACTTTAATTTATACTTGTAACGTGTTATTGTGCACAGCTTGAATTGAAACTTATCATAAAATTTATTGTTAAAGCTTAAAGCATATATTAATAATTTCTCTCTTTTGTTTCTTTTTCTAGTGTAAATGCTTACAAACTAACAAACCTTGATCGGGAAAAATGGTAAAGACATTTTCGAATACCCGAATAGTGTAAAACATACATTAATAAGTTATTTAGTGAAAACTAGCGGAGACATTTTCACTTCTTTTCAAAATATCAATCTCACAAGCGCGCAGTCTACTTTGCTAAGTGAACATGCTTGAACCATGTTCGTTTGGCAAAATTTTGAGTAACATACTGTGCAGTATCCAACTACAAAAACTTTGTTTTTTAGCTCTTTTATTATTTATATTGTTTATTCTTGAAACCTATATTATAGATATCCATATTGTATAATTTTAAGCAAAGCTGTGTAGTAAGACTGTTACCCAACTGCCTAGCGTAGTAGTGAATACGGGTAAATAATTCTAGTAGAGTTTACAGAAATATAACTAATGTTTCAACCACACGAATCAAACGGCTTGTGAATTGTGATATTAAATGAAAAAAGAAACATAAATTTATTAATATATCAAAATAATTACAATGTGGTAACGTAATAAATAAGAAAAATTATTTTAAAATTAATATGTAAAAAGTTGAGAACCGATGTACACGGATTGTGTAACCGCTCGGTGTCTGTACGTGACAATTTAAACAAATTCTGGGCCATTTGGCTTCTAGGGTGGCTCGCTTTTTAAGGACTTATTTTGAATAAAAAAACGCGCCATTGAGCTGCGTTCACCCGGCGGATACTATGCGGGATGAGTGTGTGGTCTGTAATGAGAACGCGGCGTTACGAAGGTAATGCTTTGAATATTTTTTTATAATAGACGCTTGCTAACCCAATACTGACATTTTAAAATAAAAAACAGTGATTTAAATTGAGGTCTAAGCTAAAAATACCATTACTGAAATATATATTATGACTATTTTTTATTATACTACATATTATATTTATTATTTATTTACTATTATACTGGATGCACATCTACCTCTCCAATATACAGCAACCCCTCCACCCTCTTTACCTATATACGAATACTAATAATACTTTACTATAATACGAATGCGATGAACTCCTGGTAATGAGTATGAAGATTGGATGGTAAGTATGGGTTCAACCATGATTCGGAGACGAGAAAGGCGTGAATGAACGGAACTCTAAAGACGGAAGCATATCGTTATAGTGGGCTGGAATACTTTGTGAATTTAGGTGAATCACATAAAAAAATTTCAGAGAGTGAGAAGTACGAATTAAGGGCATCGTTTAACGGAATAGAAAACATTTTACTGTGAAAACTAAACTCACTAGATGTATCATCATTTGACGGCAAAGCCAAAAAATCACCAGTCTTCCATTCCAGGCCATGTCAAATTCCAGGTGACAAAAGCGCCTATGGGTTATCCAGATAGACCTCTAAGTCTCCGATAAATGGTGGTATTCTATCTCCTAATATACCATAGATATAAAATATTAAGACTGGTGATAGTAGGCGGTGTTAAGTTGCGAGATATATGGTACTGTAAGCTTCAGCTTTTTTAACGATTCAAATCCAGTTATTGACTGCTATTCCACCTGATGGTAAGTGGTGATACAGCCAAAGATAGTAAAACGCACTGTCTTAGCTTAACAGAGGCTTATCCAATCTTGCCGTGAAGTCACTCGCATTATAATAATAATAATAAATCATTTTATTTTTCTCATCACAAAGGTATAATATAATTTCACATTATTGACTGGTTTCCATACTAGGGTAATCCCTGTGTTATAGATCACCACATTGTAATTGGATAGAAAGATAGATGATGGCAATTACTTCAGATATTCGTCATTTTCGCTTACAAAGCGTGGCTATTATGAATAATTCTCCCTACATAGGGAGAGTTCCATATCACGTTAGACTGCTTTCACCAATCTTCTTGCGCAGCATCGCAATTACGTCAAGTCCTTTACACCAGAACTGGCTCAATATAAACAAAAGAACAATATATAATAATACAGATTTATAAAATACTGAAAAACACATCGCAGCGATTAGATGCATCCTGTTTGATTTTGGAAATCGAATTAAAGTAGAAAATATCTTAAAACGCAATTAGAACCTGTAATAAGGTTTGTGACTTAGCGTTAGCACCTAAGCACATAAAAATGATTTGTTTGCAAGTAAACAAGCAAGATTGTATTCTGGGAAGACGTTCAATCTCCATTGAATATTTCATGCGTTATATGTGATCTCCGACGACAATGGCGATCCCATCTTGCGGAGATGCGCTTATTCCCGATAATCCTTCTCCGTTGGAGTCCTACTGTCGGGAATCATTACTGCAAAACCGAAAAGATTTTGTAAGCGCTGCATCTTGTGGTAAATAAACCTTGTATATTACTTGTTTTCAACATTCAATGTAAAGTAACAAGCATAAGTTATGTTAGTTATGTTTCTTCTCTTTCATATTGAAACCGAAAAGTTCACGACTGGACTTAGACCGTTTAAATACAATAAAACATATTGTAATCACGGCTGGGTACTGGTAACTTTCTTTTTTATAGAATAAGGATGACCAAACACATAGTCCATCTGATGGTAAGTGGACACTGTGGCCCATAGACATCTACATATATGCTCGATTAAGAATCAAATCTGCATAGATGCATTGTCACGCCAGAGGAATAAGTATTTTCATGTAAACTTCAAATAACTCTTTTCATGTAAAATGTGTCCCCGGATCTCTACACTCACCACACACAGCATTGACCCGCTATTTTACGCTGGTATCCTGTGAGCGCGTGGTCATAATCCAGTCGACACGACCCATTCGTGCTACAACATTAAAATAGTAGCAGCGTGGCTCTACCACATTTATCTGTTATTAAAAAACTAACTTTTTTTTAATTGGAGAGCCGACATCAAAGAACTAAAAATATTAAAATGATTACCACGTTATAAATAAATAAATAGCTTCTGTCGGTACTAAGAGAATGTATGTAGAAGAACGAAAGTCCGAATTTCAAAGAAGATGTGAAGAGTATTTTATTAATATTTTTAGTTCTTTTGAAGTCGGCGGTACTAAGGAAAATCACGATTTTAAGGTAACAACTAAAATGTATACTGAATACTTAGTTAAACCAAAAGTTTCATTCAACATTTTTCACTCTTAGGAATGTTTTCGTTTTCTTCAAATTTATACTAAAACATCCCTAAATTATTCCTATTATTTATATTAAATAAAGAAATAATGCCTGAAATCAGTTAACAATTGGCAAATATATCGCGTACCAAAAAGAAACAAAAGGTTAGTATTTCAGCGGGCGCCCCAAATTTTGCTACTACGACTCTAGCTAACGATTAGGGTTTTACGGCATTATCTTCTTTCTACTATTGATAGAAAGAACATGGCCTTAATGATTAAAATTGACAAAAAAATACATATACAGAAGTCGACATACACTCGCACGTACCAACACCAATCAAATACAAACAACATCATATATCACCACGCCGCCCACACCATCTTACTATAGAGATACCATTTATAAGCGGCAGACAGATCAATTTATATAAAGCATAAACGAGGGATAGAAAATAATTGAATGTAAAAAATCGTCCATTTGGCGCCCAACGTGGGGCCAGGATGGGCTGGGGTTACGATGCGACAATAATACGGCATATTATAACCTATGGTACCTGATGTATTTTCATTTACTTTTTTATGCAAGTAAATGAAAATACATCAGGTAACAATGGCTGAATTATTTCAGCCATTTTTGATAAATTATAATGGTACTTATTTTAAATTTTAAATTTGAAATGTAAAAAAAAAGTTACATTTGATAATTAGCGACCCCACCCTGACTTCGTCTGCATGGTATCTATTAATGTTACGTTATTTTATTTACATCAAAGATAGTTTATTTACATTTTACATTAATTTTTTGGTTTTTGTTTCTTTTTAAAAACATTTCAAGTTTTTCGGATAAAATATAGCTTATATCCTTCTGGTATTGCTCTCTACCCGTTTAAAAATTTCATCACAATCGTTCCACCCATTCCGAAGACTAGATAAAAAATTTAAAAAGAATACTTATGTCTTAATGACATGCAATTTACTACCTAAACATAATAAGACAGTTATTTCAACTAAAGTAAATTATCAGACTAAACATTGGTTTAGTCTGATAATTTACTTTAGTTGAAATATTTGAAGCTTCAACGCTTGGCGAGGAAACATGCGATAGATTTATTTAGTGTTTTAATTAGTTAGTAAGGTCTCATCATCATCATCATTATCATTACAGCCCTTCACAAGTCCACTGCTGTACATAGGCCTGATGAATGAGCCACCTTCATCCATCGACTTCCTGCATTAGTATGTGTTAGTACGTTCTAGTATGTCTAGAATATTATTTTTTTATATTTATATATTTTCTCCTATTATTCTTATTTAAACATCCGTGATAAAATTTTAAAACAAAAATATTACATTAATTCCTACTTTTTTTATTTAATTTTAATGTATTAAATATTTTACTTCTCTTTTTATTGTAATGAAAACAAAGTAATTTTGTACATTTTTTTTAATTTAATGAACTAGATTATGGCTGAGCGATTAACAAATTAATATTTTGTATTAATTATTAGCATTTCTTATATTTTAAGACTTATTTCGTTTACTATGGGAAAAACTACAATAGAAGTTGTAGTTTGTAAAATTTTAGTACTAGAAAGTTCTGTACATGTTATATCAAGTAATTAAAATAGATGTCATTCAACACAGATCATAATAAATAATTAAATAAATATAAAACAAGTTTGTTGCACTTTTTATAGTGTTTTCACCATTTACTAGGAAGGATTTTGACTAATTAATTTTACGTGTTTAAATTGTAGGCCCGTCTGAAATTTAGTGCCTACTGTGGTCGCTCCATTTCGTGGTTTATTAAAAATGATTTAGTTATCTTTTCAATGTTATAGTTTATAATATTTTAACCAACAATTATTCATCATAATACAAAATTCTGATACTTTTTTGTAAATAATTCTATGCGCTTATGTAGTGTTTTCTTCTTCTATTTTTTTTTTCATAAAATTAACTTCTACTGAGTTGTCGTTGTGTTGTAGCAAGATCAACAATACATTTAAATGGGTTATGAAATAACTTTTCGCACAATTTAAAACAAAAATTCTTAAAGTATATTTTACAAATCTCAAATATACCTGTACCATTTTATACACAAAAATATTCAAATCATCAAAACATAAAAAAAAAACTTTAATATATCAGTGGGATCAAATGTACAAAATTAGTATTACACAAGATCCCTATGAAGGATTCAACACAGACCCTCCTGCATGTCCAAATACAGGCCGGTTTATATCTCTGCAAGATCTCGTATCTCCCTACAAAAATCACACGCTCGCCGACGCAAACCATATTCTTCTACAATATTGTACTTTATTTCTGGAAAGGACATTTTAAATAAATCTGATATATATAAATTTATGAAAAAAACAACTATATTTTTGTTTAAAAAAACTTAGCCTCACATTAGTAGGTAGGTATTTACTCTTGTAACGTGGAATCATTTTAAATACATTAAATGCACTATGGGAAAGCATCCCGAACCAGAACAAATATTTGTAGACCGTACATGTTTCTTCAAGATTCGAACTCAGGGATCTGCAGAGTTGCAATCAAACGCTTAGCTACTGTGCACTACCGCGCCGTATTTTTATTTTTTATTTTTTGGTTTTTATTTCGCTAGAGGGTTACGTAGAAGTCAGAAAGAAATCTGCCAGTTTGCTTCAGTGTGATTGATGGTTTCCAAATATTCTTTTAATCATTAATATTTAATGTATATGTAATTCCACTCATTTTGGATTCCCAAACGATGGCCACCACAACTGTATAGAGTATATTGCTCTATTTAAATTTCAAAGAAGTAACTACTATAAGCTCTTTTTCTTGATTTTCTTCATTTTCCCTACATACCAAGGAAAGAAGATTTATAAACAAGATACCAAGATGGGAAGCAAATAAGAGTTAATTAATGAGGATTTATTGCGACTTATAAATACTTATATATTTTGAAACCCCTTTAGTATTTGTATTTGAAGTTAAGAAACTATAAACATAAAAATATACACAAAATTAAAATATAATACTTATAGTTAGTTACACGTAATAAAATATCCTAGCTTAGTAAAATTACCATTGGCTATAAGTGATAAATAACACTTCCAGTTGCCGTACATTTAAGGAATCCGTGTTCACAATACGGCTTTTTTATATATTTTCTGATACATTTCTTTTCCAATGCATCTTCAGGGGAGATATTATTTGTGCGATAGTACCACTGAAGCGTTATGAATATAGAGTGTGCTTTAATAAAGTAGTTCGGTTCCGCAGACGTCGGCAAGATTTCGGCCGATGTTCCATGCGTTTCATATTCAACTTCCATATTGGCAAATTATTCTCTGCCTAGAGAAAATATATACATATCACAAATATAGATTGTCTTTTGATACTGGCTTTTACTCTCAAATAATAGAAAACTAAAAATGCATTTATGTCAGCAGGCAACACAAATTTAACTTAGAAAGAAATTTATGGCAAGTGCACATGGGAGTACTAATACTATAATATTTACTTAACGAATTTCCACTAACTTTTTAAATAAAGTCAAAGATTATTAAGTAATAATAGGTAAAAGATCTCGAAAAGTGTTTCTTAACAGTTAACTAGGCGGCCGGTATGTTGTATTATTATAGGTTAGTGTAATATATCAATAGTATATTAAATGATAGGGTAATTGACTGTTGCATTATTTGATGTGTTCATACCTGATTTATCAAATAAATTGAATTATTTATTATATTGAAGTCTGCAGTCTGTGAACATGTTCAAGATCGACCCGACCGATAAAATTAGATTTGACCACAAATACTCGCAAAATAACACCGATCCCTCCAAGGATTATTCGGGAGGCTATTGAAATTAAAAAATACCTTAATTTCAATAGACAAGGTACCACCATCTGTTTGGGATCCTATAATTGATAAAATATTATCCAAACCCAAGCATACCACTGCAAGAATTCAACTTACTGTAAGCTCATTCTGCGATTCTGGAGATCAGACCAAAAATGAATATTCAAAAACTGGAGGTATCCGGGCTAATTATGACATTGGGACGTCAAACACCTCAGTTCTCATCGTGACCACGTATATATGTATGTTGTAAATCACCCGAAATTTCAGGAGATAAAAAGTTAAATTAAACGCGATAAAATCCGTAAAAATTAGTTTCACTGAATGTGTAGTGTTCGCGTAAATATAAGAAATCATTACACCTGATTTATCTGTAATTTATAAATTTATTAATATACTTAGTGATTGTCGGCGCCGTTATAATTGCACCGATGGTGTTCGCGGGGAGTGCGAGAAGCGCGGGGGGTTTTCTTACCACCGCGCCTAAGACCATCACTCGCAGATAGCTCGCGACCCAATTACCACCAAATTAATTCATATATTAATATAATCGATTACTTAAATAAACAATTTTGCCTATCATGTGAAAAAAAACGTGGTGCCATGAATTAGCGTCAGTCAACTCTTTAATGGCGGCGACATGGTCCAGTCATCCGGCAAGCTGACATTCGATGTCAGCTTGCCGGATGACTGGACCATTCCTCGGTAGTATAGTGGTAAGTATCCCCATCTGTCACGCGGGAGACCGGGGTTCGATTCCCCGCCGGGGAGTCACTATGTTCAATTGTAGGGACATGAATAAAATAGGCGGCAAAATTGTTTATTTAAATAATCGAGAAACAAATTAATTTGGTAGTAATTGGGTCGCGAGCTATCGGCGAGTGACGGTCTTAGGCGCGGTGGTGAGAAAAACCCCCCGCGCTTGTCGTACTCGCCGCGAACACCGTCGGTGCTGTCGTAACGGCGCTGACAGTGATTTGTTAGTAAATCTAAAAATTACCGTGAGTACCAATAGAAACTTACAGTTGATAGACCACCAGCAATTAAACCGTGTATTGTTTCTACTGGAGGTGAGCCCTTATCTTCCTCTAACTTTTTCATATTTGTGTATCAGTTTGTTTTTATATTTTAAATAAAAAAACAGACTGGTGATAAGAAACAGCATTCCTAGTGCGAGGGTTTCCAAGCCTACCTATCTAGCTACATCAACCATATTCACCATATATGTATAGGCGAACGTCTTACGGGAAATGTTTTTTGGAAATAAGATGAATATAAAAAGGCCTTTGACATGTTGTGTATGATTTGATATGTTTCGTTACTGTTCAAAAAGCTTTACCCCAACAGTCGTAGCTACTTGATGCTCGAGGTGTTTTAAAATATACGTATATTGCACAACAACAACATCCAGAACAGGAACGTTTGCTCCGTATAGGATTTTAACCCGCGGCCCTGCAGTTCAAACGAGTAATGAATTTGTATTATAAGTTGTTTTTTGAAAAAATTGGCACCCTGGCTCCAACACGAACTTTCTTTATGTTTCGAAACGTAATTGTATAGAGCTTACTACACTATTACGGAACGTGCAACGTATCAAGCATTATAGTTACTTCAACGGTGCCATCCCAATCGTTTTGACCGGACTTTGACTTTATTTTTAACTACATCTGCAACTGTTTGAAAAATTTAATACGTGCTAAAGCCACGCTGCAGCTATATTAGATTGTGTATGATATTAACTGTATTTGTAATGTACCCCTTTTTTTTTACATGGGGAAATGCCTACGCATACCAAGGGCAAGGACGGGTTATGTCGGACTCGCACCGACTAAAACCCCATGGTGTTCCACCTTTGTCGCTTATTGGCAGGGCCACGGGAACACTTTCGCACACATCCGCAGCCCCACCAGCGCCTGCCGCCCTATGGCAGCACCTCCTCGGGAGCGGAATATTCCTCCCCGTTCTCCTTCACAGGTAAGGCGCACCAGAACACATGGCGCGCCTTCCTTCTCGGCCTCTAATCACATCTGCGCAACGGATGCCCCCCGCGTCCAATGCAAGAAGGCCATGGGGCCAGGAAAAACAAGCACTTAGAAGCACCAGCTCTCCCGACCCCAGCGGCGGATCTGGTCTGTGGCTCCGCCGCCAACCAAGATTCGGCTGCGGAGGGTAGGGAGAGCGGCGCCTCGCAATACCGACAATCCTCTCCCGCAGCCCCACCACCACCGCATCAACGGTGCGGCCCCGTTTGAGTCGCGGTGGATGGGGCGAGTGGCGCATCGCCATACCAACACTCCTCTTCCTCCGCGACTCCACCTCGGCTGCAGCGGTAGGTGGGGAGGACACACCTCTCACCGCAGTCCACCAACACACATCCGAAGTGGGCTTCCCAAGCCCACTCGGAGTGGCCACCTCGGGCCGGCCCTCCGCATCGGACCAGCCATATGGGTTCCTCTTTGTTTCGCCGTGGGTGACTAAGCCACGGCTTCTAAAAGCCCTGCCCCGCCACGACAAGGCGGGAACCCGTTCGGGGGGGTTGTAATGTACCCCTAACTTCTGTGTTTCTCCAGATATTGGCGTGGTAACTTGGCGAACTCAGAGGCGAAGCCATAGTTACCACCCTTGGCAGGGTAGGCAATCGCAGTTTATATATATATATATATATATATATATATATATAGCTATTAAGAAGATACCGTTGTACATCTCATGCTTCAGTTTCACACACACCCACGTGACGATATGGGGTAGTTAGATATTCTTATTCCTTACGCTACCCCTACACAAAAAAGTCTAATTAATACACATTGAAAACTTTAAAATACTAACTTGTGGGACTTCTTTTCTGCCTATGAGTACGTCTAGGTAGATCGCACAGGCTTACCTACTTCTACCCGCTAGTTCTTCCACTATCGCGTTCCGGTATAATTGGTATAGAGAGCCAGCGTATAGGCTAGATGTTAAAGGCATAAAGATAGTTTGAAGAAAATATGTAAAATAAATATATTGATTTATTTTTAGTAATTGAATTAACTTCTTCTGTTCTTGTAAGGCTTTGTTCAAGAATTATTTTTTGTTTGTACATTTTCTTACATTTATTATTTATTCACTAGACTAGATGGTGTTACTTATAATACATATTATCATGGTACCTATGGTTTGCCTTATAGAGTATTATATAGCTTACAATTTTTAAATACAGATAATCTCCACAATCTCCCACATTACGAGACCTCCATCAGAGGCACCCTCCAACAGCAGGGTCTGGGGTGACTCGGAACTGCAGTCAAAGACGCAGCGCCGGCTCATGAGTTCTCACTCACGAGTCTATTTCGATGAAGCTGTAAAGGCCTTAGGGCCTACACCATACACTTTCAGAAAAAAATATAGATAATCGTTACATACGTCATATTATGTACATATGGCATTATTTCAAGAAGTTTTATTTGCTAACCGAATCGGGGCTACTGTGTTGTGAAAGTTCAGGGCATTGAACACCTTGAGACATTTAATCTCTTAGTAGTGACAACCACTCACTTTATGTTACTGTCCACTACAAAGCTTGTTAATTACTTCATCTGCAACAAGTGGTAAAAAAATGTACAACTGACTTCACTATATATATATTCGAAGTCAATTAAATACACATTATTAAGGATAACTCAAAAATTACTGATATCTTGAGCACATGAGCAACACCAGTTTTCAAATAATAAAAGAATCATCAAAATCGGTTCACCTAGAAAACATTCTGAGGCAACACACATGAAAAAAAAAACAAATACAGACGAATAGGGAACCTCCTCCTTTTTTAAAGTTGGTTGGAAAAAGATTCAGTACAATTATGCTGACAATAAATAAAATTAGAAATGTGTCAATAAGTTTGTTCGGAAGAATTACATACGTGCTTGAAACCAGGCACCGTCAGCACAAAACAAACAAACAGTAAGGACGTAAAAGATCGGCATCCGTGAAATTCAAAAGAAACAGGATCATCATAACATAGTTACGGTATCGGATCACGTAGCGCGCATACCGCTAAAAGCTATATTCTTTATGGTATCGCGATCGTTCGAACTCGATGTACGAGCACTAGTTCGATCCCGTTCGTACTTCAAATGTTACGTGACCATCGTGCGGTGTGATCGCTTAAGGGAGCTTAAGTTTTTTATACGACAAGAATTGACTGCTATTTTCTTTTTTGGCACAATGTCAACATAATATGTATTTTGTGTAAATTGTAAAGTGTAAGTGTAAGTGTAAATTGTAAGTAAAAGTCCATAAACATAGATTTTATTAATAGCTTGACAACTACAACGCCACCTATCGGATCCTAGCATAGCTATGAATCATTGTCTCGACAGAAATATATTGTGTATATAGAAAAATTAGAACTTAATCAATCAAGTCCATAGAATACTATAAATACACAATAGAATGGCCGTCAAACTTATTTTGTACGAGATTCGGCGTCGCCGGGAGCACACATACGAGCAAATACGTCGTATTATCACTACTACAAACCCGATTCGCTGTTTTGATAGACTGATTAAATTTACACAATTTAGACTTTTAATTAATGTTCAAAATCATCATTAAAAATCGTTTAACTTTTAATACATATTTATATGTAAATAGTGAGCAATTTGGTATTTTCTAAATAATTTGCATGCGAAATTCGGAAACGATTGTTACGTCAAAATACATCTCGTGTTGACATTTATACGTGTGAATTGACATGTTAGTGACATTTTAGTGGCTACACGGGCTCCGCCCACTCCCCCATTCTATTATGTACGTATTATAGTATTCTATGATCAAGTCATTAAGAAGTTACACGATCACTAACAGAGGATTATTATATTAACTTATTTTAATCGACTTAAAAAAACGAAATTCTTAATTCAACCATATGTTCTTCTTTAGTCTATTTTGAACAACAAAAATGTGAACAGATTTTGATCATTCATTTTTATATTTTAATTTTAGTCTCATAATATTTGTAGAAAAATTCCACCTGACTTAGGGTGATAAATGGGGGATGAAGTTTTTATTCTAAGTATTTAGACCACATTCAAAGGCAAAATGTAAAAACCAAATTCTATAATAACTAAAGAAATAAAACAAATTCCCCAATAAAACTAATAGAATAAAATGAATGAAACAATTATTACGGATTTCATTGCGTTTAATTTCCTTTTTCATTTTATATTTTTTATATTCCAAACGTTTCCAGATGTCGGCAGGGGGCGCGAGAAGAATTATACCATGCGTAGGATACAAATTTCATTAGTGTGTAGTATTACGGTACGTGAGGGTCATATGATCACCTTAAACTTTGCTGTGCTTTAAAACCAAAACTAGATACACAGAGACAATAACACAAAGTCGTATACTATAACTAATATATTAAGAAAATGATAGCAAACAAGCTTTGGCAATAATTAGGAACACTTCGAAAAATCTACTTGAAAATACTAACTACACAATACTAATATCGACTAAAATATTTACTATAATGTTAACTGTCAAATTGACGTCGATAAAGCAGCGTCCTTTTGAACCTTTACTATTTTAATGACTGATGAAGAGCTATCGTATCACGAAGCCATGTATGCAAACATGGCTGTATTTTTTGAGTTATAAAAAGTGACCATATTAATATGATGACCATATTACCCGCACATTATTTATTATTTTATGAAACTCTAGCTCCCTGCAAGAATCTTGTATCGTAGCGTTGTTCAACAAATATTAATTAGTAGGCCCAACACCCACACCCGGAATAATTAATATAGGCCGTTCACTTATCCAGTTTGGGAATTGAATCCGCAACCCGTAGTAGCATAGCCAAATATACATATAACCACTGCGCTGTCAAGCTATCAATCCTTTATTAATTATCTATTTATTACATTTCATAATACAAATGATGGACATAAAGCCATTAAGCATTCTCTGCCAGTCAATCTGTCATCAATTTCTTTCTTATAATAATCAATTAATAAATAAATTAATAAAAATGACTACCAACTTTAACATATACGCATCAAGACTTATTTATAATAAAGAAGCAGAAGCCTAAGGCAATGCCGTAAAAAGCACGTAAGCTCCTCTAAGGATACAATTTTACTCGTAAACTCTTTCCTAATAATCCACCGTCAGCAGAAAAAATAGCCATAGTAAAAACCTCCTATCCGTACCTAATAACGCGAGAATATTATCAGAGAGTCGTCGGGTCATAACCCGAAATTGGTTTCGGGGTCCGTAAGTCCCCAGTTTTATATGTCGCATTATGAAGGCCGTCAAACGAATTCACGTAGAAAATCGAATCTATATACGGTGATATTGCCGCCTCCCGGTCCTGGATGGTTTCAGATAATAAAATAATATACCTCCTTTTATGTCACCTTTCTCAACCCGCGTTGTTTGTTTGGATCGCGGTGACCCGTGTATCCAGATTAGGGTAAAGTTTTCGTTTGATTAATTTTCTTTTGATATATTTACCTATCATATTATGTTAGGAATTTCTATATATCATTATGTTCCACCTGTATTGATTATGACGTCTTCTCTACTATGAAAGTGGTCTAACTATAGACTGCTACGAGTTTGTAAAGAAGGTCTCATTAAATATACATTTTTATATTATTTTGGCAAGACTTGTACTTCGAACTCGGGTCCTCATGATCAGCAATCGCGCTCACAATACAAGGGACAGTCAATCCGAGGTTACAATGATTACAATTGCAATACTGTTAAATTAGCCGCCTTACTTAATGAGGCTTAATGAGAGTAAGGCCGCCTTACTTATTATATATGTAATTATTAAATTTTAATTAAGCATTCGCAGTGTTGCGTGGGTTGTAAAAAAAAGTACAGATGACAAGCGTGCAAATAGTTCACCTGATGATAAGTGGAGGCTGTGGTCCATAGACATCTACATCTATCCTCGACTACGAATCAAAATGCAGATGCGTTGTCACCCCTGAGAACTGTGATGGAATGTTTCGTTATCAGTACAAAAGTTCATCGGTTCTCAGGATTTACAATACGGAACATAGCAGCGTTATTTTACTGGTATTTGTCCAGTAAACTTTTAGCAGCCACCACTCAGGACATTAAATGATATAAATAATATTGATAATTTATTCATGATTTTTTTAACAATTTACTGTATTATTGTACAATAGAATAGAAAAAAAGGAAACAAGAATATTTATGAGCATATGAATATTTAAAAACAATAGTACACTATCAACCATTTCCGATCTTCTTTTTATGCTCATTGCTCTGCTCCTCGCGATGTTGTCTGTCCACACTTCCACACTCGCGACGCTCCGCACTAGGTCGCTCGCGTTTGCAACACAATGGGTGCGTTTGGCAGAAAAAAGCGCTAGCAAGCGCTTCTAAGCAAAATGGCGATCGTAAGCGATAAGCGCTGTCAAATCGTAAGTAGCTATTTTCCTCTAGGACACGAAGTCAGTTTTAACCGGGGAACCTAACCTAATTTAAATATATGTTTGTAAAGTATTCATATTAAAAACTTACCAATCATGAATTTTTAATAACATCTATATGTCTATTCATGTCATTATATTACTTAAAACTAACATTGCACAAAAAACTTATAAACTACTTCAAAACAACAAATTAAACAAGCAAAATGGCGGATTGTGTCAGCGCTACTGAAGTAGCAATCGTGTCCTGGCCGAAAACTATTTCAGCGCTTGTAAGTGCTTGCTAGCGCTTTTTTCTGCCAAACGCACCCAATGGATGTTGAAACCGTCGCAGCGTGCGAGCTATGCATATTTAATAGACAATTATGTCAATGTCATAAAAATAAATATACGTTGTCGTCGTCGAGATAGCTTTTTCTCTGTATATTATTTACTGATGTCATAATATAGCTCAATGATGATGATAGGTGCACTATATATGATTTTTAAATGACACGTGACGTGCTTCCGTAACGACCACTCGACTTGGACTGCGGTTTGCGCGAGTATGTGACCGGCCACTCGCGCTTATATTGCCAGTCCTTTGACTCGACAAAACAGGGAGCGATGGGTGACGAAGAGCATGACGTGCGGCATGATGAGTATTGTGGCCACACTACGTCTCTGCCTCCTTTCCTCGCTACTTCCCATGCTACTCGACGAGTGTGTAGCCGGGGGGTTATACAGTGTATATGTATATTGCCTTATTTACACTCAGCCACTGCTACTGCTCCTGCCGCTGCCAGAAATATTTCCCTAAATACTTCTGCTGCAATAACGACGCGAGTGGGTGTTTACACTTAGCCTTCATACTTCTTTATTGATCACTCGATTGAACTGACGGCGAATTTGTTGGTGTGACAGCATTATGTCTGCTCAGTATAAGTAGCTACTACGTGCAATTTAAGATATTTATAATGAGGATCCCATATTACCCGCCCAATTTCATGAAGTTCTAAAAATTTAAATGTTTTATCATTACTAAATATCATTAAAACACAGAACAGACGAATTGCCGTTTTTAAGCGTAGGTCACAGCTCATTAGAGCCACCCGGCACCCGACCCTCACCGCCTCGTCACAGGCGTCCACTCGTAGTCGACAGGCGGACCACGGGTGGACGCCGCGTTGTGACCAGTGAACCTCGCGTGGTCATCGAGTGGACCTCGCGTCGTCAACGAGTGGAGCTCGCGTGATCGACGAGTGACCCTTAAATCGTACAATAAATCGTACTTCCGAACTTTTTCTATAAGTTTTTCTTTTTTTATTTTAAAAACAAACAACAATGCGTCCGACACATTCGAAAGATAGGCTCGAAATGAAGGATTGGTGGAGAGCGCCGCATCGCACTCGCGTGAACCACGCGTTGCCAGCTCGCTTCGCGTGAGGCAAGCTTGCCAACAGCGAGCTATCACCGAGTGGTCCACTTGCAGTCCGCGCGTGGCGTGTGAGGCGATCCGGTGATGGTACGGAGTTGATGTAGTGAGCGCAGGCCCATACAAATCCATAGGAAGAATACGAACCGCTCGAGGCGAGGCGGTGAGCGTTGGGTGCCGGGTGGCTCTAATGAGCTGTGACCTTAACACGTTCTTTCTCGGTCGAACTTTGACGGCAAGTAAGCGAGAATGTAAACACTCGCTCCCGCTCGCGCTGCCCGTCCGTAGACTTCCGTGCAAAAAACCGACAATCGAGGGAACGCCGGGCAGTGGCAATGGCATGGGCAGTGGCAGCTCGAGTAACCCATTTACATACACGCGCTGCCCACCTCCATGCACAACAGGGCTGAGTGTAAATGAAGCATATATAATACATGAGTGTTTATTTGTCATACGCATTGAAGGCTCCACTCCGCCAAAAGCTCTTCACTACGATCTTACCCTTATGTTTAAGTTTACTCTTGCCTCTAGGCTATCGTGATACATATAAAAACTATTTCAATTCAGAATAATAGCGTACAGTATAATGGGTCGAAAAAAACTTTTTCCATACCCAATAAGCCTCGTAACTGGCACACACACACACGTGAATAACAGAAATTTAAAGACAAAAACGTATAAAGTGCCATAAAAGGGCTTTACTTTGTGGCGGAGGAAAATCTCTGCGTTGGTAGTAATCGGGCATTTTACATAAGAAAATAATATATTATTCAAAATCCTAGCGCGCTACCCCTATACTTATCGATAATATACTCACCGTTTGGGGTGGCTTCGAAACCTGAATATGACTTGTAAAGGGAGGTTTTCAGAACATCGTTAAGTTTGTCATAGATTTTTTTGATGAATGCGAGGACCAGTGGCCGAAGTACCTGTTTACCGGGCCTTGAGTTCAGGTTTTACAACTTTTAGTTTTAAAATGTAGATTTACCGTGTTTAGTTGTGCTTAATTATGTCCTGGATTCAGTACAGCACCCAGGCCATTTTTCCGCAACAGTTTATCTTAAGGACCTTCAAGAAACAAGCTTACTCCTTTAAAAGGCCGGTAAAAGACCTGTAATTCAAGCACTGATGTTGCAGTTGTTCATGGGCGTCGGCCGATATTTACCATCAGGTGAGCCGCATGCTCATTTGCCCCCTTCTGTAATCTCAACACAAAAAACACAGCAGCATATGTAATGCTCTGCTATTTTACGCTGGTATTCTATCAGAGGGTATTTCCTCGGTCAGGCCGACCTACTCCACCGTGACTAAATCACCTGGATTTTAGAGTTAGTGATCTTGCGATGTAGAGAACACTAAACGTGTGAAACTAAAATGACATCTGCTTAATTGATAGCTTTAGTTATGTTTAGAATTAGTTATTGTGATCGAAATTGGGTTGGATTATATTTATCATAATCATGCATCAATTATTATCGATGCACATTTTATTCAGAGGTCATTGAATCCACACTTTAATATCATGGAATTATCAAATCTAATTTAAATTACTCGCTGTAATAATATATAACGACCTATGTCTAAAAAACTAATAGCTTACCATAAATATTAACGTACGCGAGTACCTAACCCAAGTTCGATCCCCGTTGGCACAAATGAAATTGTTAATTTCAATTTTACATGTTAATTGTCCATGAGTTTTTCAGTAAATAATAACGTCGGGAGCAATACATCATCTCTAAAAATATTTCGAGAACATGTGAAATCCTGCTGCAGGTGGGCTAACTGCTTCGTTATCCTTACAGAAGAGGCAGCCTGTGCCCATCGGTGAGACGCATATAGGCTACTACTTTAATTTTACTTTACTATACCTGGTAGATCCATGCTGCAGTTATATTACTAGTATAGTTGTAGCACGAATGGGTCAGCTCGAGCGGGGAAGGACCACGCTCTCACAGAATACCAGCGTAAAATAGTAGCTCAATGCTGTTGTGTTTCATATGGTGAGTGTAGAGAACCGGAGACCCTTTCTACTGGAAACGAGGCATTCCATCTAATCCTCACGGGTGACAACGCATCTGCATTTTGATTCGTAATCGAGGATAGATATAGATGGCTATGGGCCGCAGCAACCAATTACCATCAGGTGAACTGTGTGCTCGTTTATAACCCTATCCTATAAAAAAAACTTACGTTATTACCAACTTAAAATTGCCTAAGAACCAATGTAATATATACTCAGTACCTACCAGTATAAGCCGCACCTTTATATTTCTGATACCACCTACTATCACCCCCACCCCCTGTCCACCCTTTGAGTCAGTGGAGAAGATTTGTCCATATTATGTTCGTACGGCTAATATTTTTTTATTATATGTCCTTGTTACACGTAAATACGGGTAGGGTTGATACGATTTACGATACTAAATAAATAAAGAGGTCTCTATTGTAAAAAAAACATTATATATTAAATAAATATTCTTTAACACAAGGTATTTTCACATATACTTAAATAACCCTTAAAAAATATTTTTTGATGTTCCTTTACGCGGATACGCTTTATAGCTCTTTTTGTTTATCTTTATTTTATGCAGTTTGTAGTTCTCGCGTAAAAATAAGTAATAGGGGAAATCTTAATAAATATTGATGGTTAAAATTAAAATGCTGTTTTATTTTGAGAAATCCAACATGTTTTTTTCTAAGAAAATATTTATTCGAAGTATATATAACATATCATTTTCATTTTGACAGCTAGAAAATAAAAATAGTGTTTGCCAACCCGCCTAACAAACATAGCAACTTTGGCAAGTAACCTCCTTTTTAGGCAATATATGAGGGCTGCAATGATTTCGATTTTGGTGTCGAAGATCGAACAGTGTATTACGTTATCATGGTGTAATAATGGCGAATATCGATTGACTCTGGGTTGTTTATCTAAAAGTTTCGCTAGTTCAAATTTCTTAACAAAAGATATCTACTGTTATTGATAGCACCGGATCTCAAAAGGATTCTCCGAACGTAGAAATGATATTGCGTGGTACTACTATTGCGTTAGAACTACATCTTAAATCGTATTTGAAAATTAACTCTAATAAAGTTGAAAGTCAAACAATAGAATGTCATAAATTTGTATTTAGAATGTTTGTTTTAGTGTAAAAAAAAGCTTTAACCACGAATCTTGGGTCATGCAGGTTTAATTTGGATTTAAAGTGGACAATCAATTTAAACTACTTAGTTTATACTTTAAACCATATAAATTCTTTCAAATAATTTGACGTACTCACTTGTCATTAAAGTCGCATAACCGGTTAAATACTTCTTCTTTATTAGCATTCCGTCACAAAACACAGCTGGACGTTGACTAACGAGCACTCAGTTAACATGACGGTAGCGGATTACGTCTTGATATCGCGAGATATTTTTATCAATATCGAGCTTTTGATAAGAACCTCCTTTTTAGTGGTTATGAAGCAGTCCATCTTAGTCCTCACGCTATTGCATTTCTACATCTAGGTGTAGTATACCTTTTTTGCCTAGTTCTAGTTCGTCTGGGTCTGTACCATCCTGTACAGAGCTGTATTCTGGTCTGAAGGATATAGAGAATTAGTATTTAATGTATTTCATCTCAGGTCTCAAAAGTGACGACGAGTCTGTAGCCTTCTTTGCTTGGAGTAGCTTGCTAGTGTCCATTGGCTTCCGCAGCCGTTTAATATCAGCTGGATTATATATGTTTATTTTTTCAGTTTTATATAATAGTGTCTATGGGCTAAAGCAGTGATTCCCAAAGTGGTCTATATCGACCCCTAGGCGTCTATGACAACCTGCAAGGGGTCTACGTCAGCGAAAAAAAATTTGGGGGTCCATGAAATGAAAATGGACCACGATACCACGATAGTTGATCTCAACACATACACTGATAGTACCTATTTACTTACATCATACTATCTTATAATATCAAAACATATACATTATTTATAAAAGTACCTATGAAGTAAAAAATTTATTATTTATTTTTATAAAATTGTGTAAGTTGTAGGATGTTGGTATTCGCTTTGTGGTCGCAATACATTTTGAACTTGTAAAAACCTGAGAGTCACAGTCTCAGAACTTCGCTACCTTGCACTGACTTGGTCAATTCGTCACTCTATAAATACGAATGTGAGACAAATACGTTTATCCGTTTCCTGAATCCCGAAAAGGAAAGTGCTAAGAAAATATTTTAAAAAGTATAAACAGATAGTACATCACACAAATTATAGTGAGTCAGTGTTATTTTGTTTGAGATTGCGGGAGAAAAATAAGTACATTATTTTTTATTAAATTTTAGTTTTGTACTCGTAGTTAGCAAAGATAGATAAATTACGCCAATCATGACTTTAGTTATTAGTAGTTTAATATTCAATAATGCAAAATTACACGAGTACTCCTCAATAGTTTCTTTTTGAAAGTTTTAGCAATCGGTATTATAATTACAGTGCAATCTCCG
Organism: Parnassius apollo; assembly: GCA_907164705.1. NCBI lineage: Eukaryota > Metazoa > Arthropoda > Insecta > Lepidoptera > Papilionidae > Parnassius > Parnassius apollo. The sequence continues at coordinate 6,630,317 of CAJQZP010000929.1, forward strand.
TAATTCGAGCTAATTGTTGCAAGAAGATGTTTGAATTATGGAATGTTTTCGGAAAAATCAAAAAATATTTTTCATATACAGCTGCTGGATTTTCTGTCTTATTTAAATAATTTAATATTGCCTACAGATGACTGATGCCATGTCCGAATCTAAAAAGAAATGTAGACAGTACAGTGTCGATTACTTGAAATTTGGCTTCATTCGATCATTGCCGGACAAACAATTGCCTATGTGCCTTTTATGCAACAAAGTTTTGGGCAATGACGCTATGAAACCATCTAAACTGCAAAATCATCTGAGAAGATGCCACCCTGATAAAACAGAGAAAGATGAAATACTTTGAAACACTCAAAGATAAACTTCAGAAGAGACCTACACTGGACAGAATGTTCGCTTCGACGTCACAAAGAAATGATGATGGTTTGCGGGCGTCTTACAATATCTCGTTACTTATAGCAAAATCCGGAAAACCGCATACTATCGGAGAGAAGTTAATTTTTCCAGCCGTTGAAGAGGTTTTAAAAACTGTTTTACACAAACCTGCATCTGATATCATTAAAAGAATTCCCTTAAGCAACAATACTGTTGAAAGACGTATTGATGAAATGAGTTCTGATATTGAAAGCTTCTTATGTAATTATTTGCAAACGATCCCATTTTTCTATACAACTGGACGAGTCAACTTTACCTGATAATGCAGCATTATTATTGGCATATGTTCGTTTTATTATGAATCAAGAAATCTACGAAGAACTGCTCTTCGCAAGAACTTTGATAACCGACACTAAAGGTGAATCAATATTTCATGTTTTGAAGGATTACTTCATTGAAAAAGCAATTCCTTTATCAAATATAATATCAGTAGCTACATATTGAGCACCTGCCATGGTTGGACGTTATCGTGGATTTATAAGCTATTTAAAACAAAATGTGTCAGGGATGTTAGCAACACATTGCGTCATCCATCGACAACATTTAGTTGCTAAAAATTTGAGTGTTAGATTGCATGAATCACTTCATTTAGTCATTGATGCAGTAAACCGAATCCGAAGCAACGTGTTGAATACGCGGTTATTTGCGCAGTTGTGTGAAGAAAATGACGAACACTTTCATCAATTACTCCTTCACACTGAAGTACGCTGGCTGTCGAAAGGCTTATGTGACAAATAGACTATTTTAGAATTTCTGGAAATTAAAGATAAAATTTTAAAAGAAAATTTAATGAAGAGGAAAACACACATCACCTATTTAACAGATTTGTTTACAAAATTTAATATGGTTAATTTGCAATTACAAGGCGACAGTTTAAATTTGATTAAAACAAAGTCCATCTTATCATCGTTTCTTGCCAGAGTTAAACTAATGAAGCAAAATATTAGACGGGGCGCATTTTCTCAGTTCCCCAATTTGTCACAGACAAGCTGCCAGGAAGACGACGTTTCAACTTACGTTCAACATTTAAATGCCCTCTATTCAGATTTTGAATCCAGGTTTGAGGATATTTTGACTATGGTAATACCACCGTGGATAATTAATCCATATGGTGACATAGAAGAAACGAATGTCATAATACAAGAGGAACTGACTGAACTAAGTACAAATGAAGACTTAAGGTTCAGTTTAAAAACGGATATCAGCAATTCTGGCTGCAAAACAACATACCCGTTACTTATCCCGTATTATGGAATATATCGAAGAAATTTTTAATTTCCTTTCCATCGTCATACCTAGTGGAAAGGGGGTTCAGCGCTGTTACCAATCTCCTAACGAAAAAAAGAAACAGACTGGACATCATTAGCCGAAGAGATTTAAGATTAACCCTTGTCGACAAAATTACGCAAATGTCGATAATTTATTATTAAAGCATCAGGTTCATCCTTCTCACTAAAAATATACTTATTGCTTATGTTATTTTATTTATAGTTTATTTTATGTTTATTTAATGCTACGTATATTTTATATACAGATACAAAATTTTATTTTGAGTAGTTTTAATTTAAATTCAATTAATAAATGTATAAATTAACATGTGTTTTTACTTTAAGTTTTTAACACTAAACTTCACTACAGTAAGAAAAGTTAAGAAGGGGTCTACCCAACACGGAAAAACATGGCAAGGGGTCTACGACACAAATAAGTTTGGGGAAATCAGGGCTAAAGCATGAATTCACCATCAAGTAGATTGTGACTTTTATATATAAAAAAAAAGCTGGTGGAGATTATTGGAGTTGATATGATAGGAAAATTTGCAACTTGTCCATAAGAAACCTTATTTTGTTTTTAATTTTATTTGAAATATGTCCGAATTAAATCTTCAAAATTGTTGTCTCCTAACATGGATCCAATAGAATCGTTGAAAAATACGTGAAAAAAACCGTAAGTATAGGTAATAACAGGAAAAATATCAGAATATCATTATTTAATAACTATTTCATATTACAATTTTTCGGAAAAAAGACTTTTGAGATCTTTATGCTCTATTTCATTTATTATTAGTGAAGAATTCCTCATTGTTGAACAAAATTAATCCCGCAGTAACTTAAATTAAAGCGATAAGATTAAAAAGTGTTCTTAGTTGTATACACCACTACTTAATATCTAGAATAGATACTACCTCCGTGTTACCAAATATCTCATCCAGTAAACGGTAAGCTCTCGGCAATAGATCATGAGATCATGAATCTTAAACAAGGGCGCGGCAAATAAAAGTGCCGACCGCGTGTCCCCTCCATTTGAATTATGAAAACTTGAATAAATATTTAAGAGGCTCAAGCGTAATACGAACGTTAAAAATTTCGTGATGATATAATTTCTAAGTGCGTTGAGAGGTTTAAGTGAGATTTTCTGGTTATGAATTTAATTTAGTTTTATCGAAAATATTTTATATAATATTATAGCGATAAAAGCAGCCTGGTACCTTAAGGGAATAAGCACTCGCCGTAAACTCGGTGGTAATAGAGCCATGTAGACCGAGGCAGAACCATGCTCTCACAGAATAAAAGCGTAAAATAGCATCTTAATGCTGCTGTATTTCGTATGATGTGTGAGGAGAACCGGAGACGCTTTTATACTGAAATCAAGGCGTTCCATTTAGTCCTCAGGGGTGACAACGCATCTGCATTTTGATTCTTAATTGAGTATACATGTGGATATCTATGGGCCACAGCATCCACTAACCATCAAATGGACTGTGTGCTCATTTGTCACCAATACTATGATAAAAAATCTTCAAAAAAAGGCGACTAATGGGGGTTGTTCCCCGCCAGCAGATTTACAACGTGCTCGACGATGAAAGAAAACATTACGAGGAAGCCTACATGTATAAGTAGTAATTAAGGCCCGGTTTCCACCAAAGTGGAGAGGAGAGGAGACGAGAGAAGATGTGCTGCAAAGCTGGCAGGTTATTTCCACCAAAGCGGAGAGGAGAGTGTAGCGGAAAGGAGATGTGAGCTTTGTGTAGCACAGATGTGAGATGTGAGAGATCGAAACCAGTCAAGTTCTGTCTACTAAAGGAAGACGTCATGTCATTACAAAAGTTGTATCTGAATTTGCTTGAGGAAGAGGAATTAGAGGTTGAAGAAAACAATTAATTGTTCAATATTTAAATTATCGACGGCAACATGGTTCTGCGCAAGCGCGTGCGCCGCCCGGCCTAGCCCGGCCGCCCGACTAGACACTTCTTCACTCTGCCGCGCCGCGTCTGTCTGTTCGCTCGCAGCACCAAATTCTTTAGAAAAATGAGACATCTCTTCTCCTCTCCGCTTAATCCATTTCCACCGTAGCTAAGCGGAGAAGAGACGTGAAAATAACGAAATCGGATTGGTTTATTCAAACACACCTCCTTTCGTCTCCTCTCCTCCCTGCTTTGGTGGAAACCGGGTCTAAGACATGTTAAGTACAACCAACGCATTAAGGCAGCGTGTTAGACATTTCCTTGCCCTAAAATCCTCTGTGAAACTAGAGGAGGCTCTTGTCACGTATTCTAACGTATACTATATATCCTGTAACTTTTAACTTTTATATAATTATGACGATGATGATAGGTAGCTTATTCGACATCTGCCTTATTGCAGCACCAGATAATGGATTTTATAATTTAACCAGTAACCAATCTGGAACGTAAAGTGTTATACTAGGTTATTCAACAATTGAATATTGTATACATATGGTAGATCCATGCTGCAGTTATATTACTGGTATAGTTGTAGCATGAATGTTTCGCCTTAACCGGGGTAGGACTACGCTGTCACAGAATACCTGCTTAAAATAGTAGCTTATTGCTGCTGTGTTTCGTATGGTGAGTGTAAAGCACCGGATACCCTTTTTACTGGAAACGAGGCATTCCATGTTAGTTCTCACGGGTGACAACGCGTCTGCAGTTTGATTCGTAATCGAGGATAGAAGTAGATGTCTAAGGGCACAGCAACCACTTATCAGGTGGACTTTGTGTTCGTTTATCACCCTAACCTATAAAAAAATTGTTAATTGTTAGAACGGTTTTCGTCAACAATAAAATTAAAAAATTAAAATAAACGGTGAAATATTTATTTATTACTAGCGATCCGCCCGGTTTCACCTGGATAGGATCTATTACTCTCAAATTTTTCCAATATTATTGCCTAGATCTCTGCTGGCAGTGCTCTTCATCTCTTCCTAAAGTCTTTACTCAATCGATCCAATTATTCCGAAGCTCAGCTTGAACAGACAGACAAACATTTTAAAAATTGCTATTTTTGTATTAATAGCATACAAATAACCTTTAAGCCTGAATGAAACCAGTTATTTCAATATCAAAGTTAAAAAGATAAAGTTACGGACTATATACGTTTCACTGCAGGGCACAAGCCTCCTCTTATTTCTAAGAGGGTTTCAGGGCAAGGAAGTGTCCGCCGCGATGCCCCAATACATGTTGGCGAACTTCACACGTCTTCGAAATATTTTTTTTATTTCTCAGACATGCAGGCTTCCTCACGATGTTTTCCTTCAGCGCCGAGCACGTGGATTGCTATTAAGTGCAATTTAGCACTTAAAATAGCAATTAACAATTTCATTGGTGCCGGTGGAGATCGAACCAGGGTTGCTCGCGTAATGTGACTTTACAGCGAGCACAAACCACCTGAACTAACACGGCTTTCTATATTACAGCCAGACAATTCAATTTTATTTTTCTCTACAGATCAATCACACGGACTAAGTACAGTAATAAGTACAGTCCACATAATATAAGATAAACATTCTCTTATTGGAGAGAGAATTTGCCATAATCGCACAGAACCTTATTCGCGAGTATTTTATTTCACGATTTCTTCACGGTTGATCTAATTTGTATTGAAGGTTCACTTGCACATCGTTAAAATAATACACACTAAAGTGAGCGTTAGTTTAAGGATCAAAAATTATTATCAAGTACAGTCAGAACGGAAGGTAAACGTAGAAAAGTTGATCACAGTAACATAAGAGTATAATTATTTGTCTCTTGCTAAATAGCACAGTAAGACTGACACACCTTCGTGAGATAAAACTTTAATACTTTTACAAAATAAACCCAGAAAATACACAAGTCTGCATCGCTAAGTTTAATTTTTTAACGAGCAATGATTTTATAAAAATTGTTATTATAATATTAAGGAATACATGGATTAATCCGTGGGTGATCCTTTATAGTTAATCGTAAAACTTAATACTGTAAACTGTTTAAATAAAATCCAACTAGGCTTTCTGCTGGTTCTTTACCGCGCGGACGTATTTTCAGTGTGTAGTTAAGGGTGTAGTTTCAGCTTCAAAAATGACCTTCAATATGTATAGTCTATGCTGTCCTCCATCAACCCACTAAAAATCTAAGTAAAATCCACTTTAAATGAAACTAATTTTACGGATATTATCACGTTTAATTTTGACTTGTTAAATTCCCGACGTTTCGGGTGCTTTACAGCACCCATGGTCTTCTTCTTTTTCTTTTTGTGGCGGTTTGGTAAAATTCGCCAATATTGTATTTATTGAGTGGAAAATCAAAGCTCATAAGTTTAATTAAAATTAGAGTCTGTGATAATACAAGGATTCAGTTTTCCTCCTACAATTTTGACAAATCTATCTGTTGAATTACCTAGAATAAATGACAAACACTGGTGTTATAATCTTATTAGTATGTTAAAAGTGACAAGGATTTGAAGTTTCATTTTAATAGTATTAATAAAATCACATAAAATATACACATAAGGAGTACTTGTATATGTTAAAAGAGAATAAGGTAGAAGGTAATCATAAAAGGAGGAGAATAGTTTGGGACGGTTGAAAAAATATAGTTTGTGGTACTTTCATCTAAGCCACATTCTTACAATGAGTTATTCCTAACTCTGATTTTTGCCAGATGTGCGTGTGTAATAAATATAAGCATGTCCAATTCTCAATCTGCAGATGATTGAAGTTGCATGTTTATTTACTTTGTTAAATTTAAAAAACCAAGGCTTGGGGCATCCTTGGTCACCGAGGGACTGAGGCGTGTGACATCCCGATGTCATAGTTAGCCCGGCTACCTTCAGTTTTAGAATATCAAGTTTTGATCCGATCTACGCAGAATGAGAGTTTTAGAATATCAAGTTTTGATCCGATCTACGCAGAATGAGAGTTTTAGAATATCAAGTTTTGATTCGATCTACGCAGAATGAGCTTAGAGTGTCTTGAAGTCTCGCGGTACTAATTATATGTAGGATGGCAGCACCTATCCATCTTCTTTTGAAATTAGAATGTTTTTTTAATTTCAATAATCTCGCGAATCATCCTTGATAGGAATCGGTGTTCCTTTGCGAGGATTTGTGGTCTATCAAATCCAATTTAATGGCGGGGACGATCTTGTTTACAGACCGCAAACTTTTGGGAGCGTCGTTGCTTCACGTCAGCTATGTTCTTTTACCCAGGTTTTTATAGATCTAATTATTTGTCCTATGTAAGAGAGACCACATTCATAATCCAACTTCTACACTCCTAGTGTAGAAGCTGGATTCATGCACATTGTAGGAGGGATTAAACTTGACGGATGGTAAAAATTGACTAATCTTTTTCGGCAGCCGGTATTAGGTTTTAATGGAAACTCACTTTAAGATGTAACCAATCTCGTCTGTGACTCCTCTGACATATGTTAGTACAGCAGGAACACGCTCGACTGTGGCCGGCTTCATTCAGTCTCTGTGACGTAGGCGCGGGACCCGAAGCTTGTTGTCTTGCAATACTTACATGACGTGTTGAAACTCGTCGGCCAGGTGTTTACTGTCACAGATCCCTTGTGCTCTCTAAAACAAAGATTTTTCCACGGTGGCTAACTGTGAAGTATGATGATGAGATTCACCGTTTAAATATCGGTTGGTATGGATCATCTGTCATCCTATACACAGTGTAGGTAACCAATAGTGTTATCAGGATTTCGGATGACTCAAACATCCAGTCGCCAACTTTGTCAGATGGTAAAATTGTGAATGTGCCATCTACGTACCACTTGTAGAATCTTGGACATACAGTGCATCTGTATACCCTTTTTTTTTGTTGCATGGGGAAATGCCTACGCATACCCGCCTCGCGGGGGGCAAGGACGGGTTATGTCGGACTCGCACCGACTAAAACCCCATGGTGTTCCACCTTTGTCGCATATTGGCAGGGCTACGAGAACGCTTTCGCACACATCCGCGGCCCTACTAGCGCCTGCCGCCCCATGGCAGCACCTCCTCGGGAGAGGAAAATTCCTCCCCGTTCTCCTTCCCAGGTATGGCGCACCAGAACACATGGCGCGCCTTCCTCCACGGCCTCCAACTACGTCTGTGCAACAGACGCCCCCGCGTCCGATGCACAAAGGCCATGGGGCCAGGAAAAACGAGCACTTAGAAGTACTAGCCTTCCCGACCCCAGCGGCGGATCTGGTCTATGGCTCCGCCGCCAACCAAGATTCGGCTGCGGAGGGTAGGGAGAGCGGCGCCTCGCAATACCGACAATCCTCTCCCCCCGCAGCCCCACCACCACCGCATCAACGGTGCGGCCCCATTTGAGTCGCGAAGGATAGGGCGAGTGGCGCATCGCCATACCAACACTCCTCTTCCTCCGCGACTCCACCTCGGCTGCAGCGGTAGAGGGTGCGCGAGTCCCCACTCGCTGCAGTCCACCAGCACACATCCGAAGTGGGCTCCCCAAGCCCACTCGGAGCGGCCACCTCAGGCCGGCCCTTCACCTCGGGCCAGCCACGTGGGTTCCTCTTTGTTCACCGTGGGAGACCAAGCCACGGCTACTAAGCCCCCCCGCCACGACAAGGCGGGAACCCGTTCGGGGGGGGCATCTGTATACCCTAGATTTGTGAAAAAGGCTTTCTCTTATAGGTGCTCCATGAATATGTTAACTACTAGGTAAAATACAGGTGAGCCCATCGCTACACCATCTACTTGGTATAATAGGTTGTCAGATGTGAGGCAGTGTTTAAGTAATAGTGCATATTCTGCAGGCCGTAGTTTCATTGTTAACGAAATGTATGTCTTTTACCTCACTAACAAAATGTAACGAATCCTTTGTGTGTGTTCTGGTATGTCCTCTCAATAGTGCTCTGTGGTGAAAGTATTTTTGCCACTGTTGAGCCAACGTATTAGTTGGTGAATCGATCTGGCTTACGTAGGACGTAGTGGAGCGTTAGGTTTGTGAATTTTCGGTAACCCGGTATGGGTTTTAACCTCGGTGGTTTGACACATGATGGTAGTATCCAAATCACATCGAGATGTAATTTTTCGGAATTTTTCTTTATTAAATCGCTAGTTATTTTAAGCGTATAGAGTCTGTTTTGACCTTTTTGTATGTATTTTCACTGTTCAGACACGAGCATCTTTTGTTTTAAAGATTATTTCTCTTCGTTATAATGTTTATTTTTTAAATTTTGTTGTTAAATTTATAATTATAAAATAAAATCTATTACATTTTGTATCGGTGACTATCAAATTTTGTTACATATCCAACAGTCTTACTAAGTCATGAGAGCGAAATCATGAGATCAATTTCCTTACACCGTTGCTAACGCTCCCTCATAAATACATCATGCACCTTTTTATGATTATTTGAAGAACTTTTTAGCTAATAAAAGTATATAACATCTATTTCCCTTTATTTTCTTTTATTATATATATTTATTTTATTACTCTTTCCTACGACTTTAACAAAAGTAATTTTACGATCGGTAATATTTTAAGCCGATTACAAAAAAGGAGAAAGTACATTATAAAAATGTTTTTTTATAATGTGCGCTACACGATCTTCACTAGATGTAAACCGATTTTAATGGTTCCTTTTATTAAATAACTATGCTATAGGTGGTAGTCATTTAAATTTAAAGAATTAAATTTTTCATGTAAATATTTGGTCTTTCTAGTTGTTGCCTCGAACTAGTGATATTGCTGGGTCCTGTCAAAAGGGTTTAGTAATTAAACTTTAAAAAAATAAAAACATAATCCAAATATAATCTTATGTTTTGGAATAGCGTCTGTGCATAAGAGTGGGCTCAAATAGAAGTAAGCAATTAAAAATCAGTATTGAAGTTGTTCAACGAAGTATTCTTGGTCCAATCCTGTTCTGTATTTACATTAATGACGCCCTAAAACTACCCATACAAAGAGCAGATATCATGTGCTATGTGGATGCTACAGCCATTATAATATTTAATATAAATTTAATTATTTAATTTAAATTTACTTTTACGTGGTAAAGCCACGCTGCAGTTATATTAGTAGTATAGTTGTAGCACGAATGTGTCGGCTCGACCGGGGTAGGACCACGCTCTCACAGAATACCAGCGTAAAATAATAGCTCAATGCTGCTGTGTTTCGTATGGTGAGTGTAGAGAACCGGGGACTCTTTTTACTGGAAATGTTGCATTCCATCTTAGTCCTCACGGGTGACAACGCTTCTGCATTTTGATTCATAATCGAGGATACACAGGTGTCTTTGGGCTAACCACTTACCATCAGGTGGACTGTGGGAAGAGTCAAAAATGTATGATAGTGTTGACTAAATGATTGAATTTTAATTTATTAACTCTAAACTACAAAGAAAAACTAAGTTCATAGTCCTTCACAAAACTCTCGCATCAAAATTATTTTGATGCTAAATATATTTGATGCGAAATTAGTTATTCACACTTGCGAATCTGGATTACGAGTACACCCGAAGTAAGTTCAATTTCAAAAAACTATAACTTTTTAATTTTTTCAAGTCGACTTAATTTTTTTTAAAGTTTAATTATAATTTTTAATCATTTGAAAATATTTTAAATATAACTAAGGTTAATTCTGTGTTATCGAGTAACTTTAATAACGTTCACTGAAGGTTGCGGGGTTAGTGAGGGCCTAAAACATATAGCGTGTGTTTCCGGCGATTTAGATATTAATTCTCTTGGTCGACCCCAGATCGCTTACTCCGTCTTAATTTATATTAAATTACGTCGAAACAATTATTTTCTGTTGTATATAAGATAATTATATTAAGAGCCGAGGTAGCTCAGGGGCTAAGGGCTCGTAAGTTTAACACTACCTATGCGCGCAATCGGGGATCAAATCTCCCTTCCACCAAACAAATCATTAATTACAATTTTAAGTGCTGACTTAGCACGTGCTTGGCGGTCAAGGAAACATTAGGAAACTACCTGAACGTCTGAGGAATCAAATATTTCGAGAAAAGTTACTTTCCCCGTAAATCCAAGGTTCTACAAGCGGTACGTAGACGACACTTTCACAATTCTATCTTTAGATAAAGTAACTGCATTTTTAGACCATCTTAACTCTATAAATTCTAAAATTCAGGTCACAATAGAGTTAGAGGCAAACAATTATTTAGCTTTTCTAGATGTGTTAGTAATTCGGAATCCTGATAACACTGTGTATAGATAAAAACCCATACAGATAGACATTTAAACGGTGATTCTCACCACCATCATTCACAGTTAGCTACTGTGGGTAAATCTTTGTTTCAGAGAGCACAAGGAATCTGTGACAGTAAACACCTGGCTGCCGAGCTCCAACACATCAGGCAAGTTTTGCATGACCACAAGCTTCGGGTCCCGCGCCTACGTCACCGTGAACGAGTGAAGCTGGCCACAGTCGAGCGTGTACCTGCTGTACTGCCATATGTCAGAAGAGTCACTGACAAAATTGGCTACATCTTGAAGCGTGCTTCCATTAAAACATATTTCAAGTCGCCGAAGTAGATTGGTCAGTTTTTACCATCAGTCAAGTGTAATGTCCCTCTGCAAGATGCAAGAGTGTACAAGCTTGTTTTGAATGTGGTCTCTCCTACATAGGGCAAATTAAAAGATCAATTTAAACCCGCGTTAAAGAATATATAGCTAATGTGAAGAATCGACGCTCCAGGAAGTCTGCAGTCTGTGAACACATACAGGATCGCCCCCGTCACTTCATCAGATTTGATAGACCACAAATCCTCACTAAAGAACACCGATTCCTTCCAAGGATGATCCGCGAGGCTATAGAAATCAAAAAACATCCTAATTTCAGTAGAGGAGATGGCTGGTTGCTACCATCAGCTTGGGATCCTATAATAAATTAAATTAAATTCCAACCCAAGCATACAACAAGTTCATACTGTGTAGATCGGAACAAAAGTTAAATTTTAATCTATGGTAACTGCGGTTAACTATGACATCTGGACGTTGAACATCTCAGTCCCCCCCCCCCCGTGACCATGGGTGCTGTAAAGCGCTCGAAGCGTCGGGTATTTAAAAAGTTAAATATACGCGATAAAATCTGTAAAAACTAGTATTATTTAAATATCGAGTAAAGTCCATCAACAGCATCAACAGCGCGGCGGAATAATTGTTTCACAACGCTATTAGAAATAAAAATGCTAATATAATAGCTGCAGCGTCACCTTTGTAAATAAAAATTAAGTTTTTTTTTAATAGAATAAGTGTGATACTATGTGAATGCTGTGGCCCATATACATCTATATTTATCCACGCTTAATAATCAAAATGCAGATGCGTTGTCACCCCAAGGACTAAGGTGGAATGTCTCATTTTCAGTAAAAAGGAACTCCAGTTCTCTAAGGTCACCAGTACGAAACACAGCAGCGTTAAGCAGCAATTTTACGCCGCTACTCTATGGGAGCATGGTCCTTCCCCGGTCGTGCCGACACACATAATATGATATTCAATAAGTACGTAATATTTATAATCTTTATATTATAAATTGAATAATATATTTTATATAATAAATGTTAAAAATACCACTCGTAATTTAGTTGAAATATATACAAACTAAAATCACTAAAATGCTTCTATAAATAACTCTACGCGTTTCCATCTACGTACAGAAAGGCATATTAGGCCTCTTCCTTCAACCTAATACGTGCATCCACTAAGCCCCAATATTAGGTTCCATTCATCACCGCAAAGTGGCTATAATCAAAACAAAGTACACAATATGATCGCGTACAGTCCGCGCGGACGTTCGCTGTAGTCCCATATCCAAACGGAAATTGCTGTACGGGGTGTTGAATAGATCCATATGTATCTCTGTTTACATCTACACTTACAAATGTGTTACATCAGGACCTACTTATCTAACGTCTTGAGTTTAAGGTCTGGGGTTGTCAACGGTCGACTTAATTCAATTAGGGTTTTATATTTGTTTTATATAGTATAAAACATCGCACTTTGAATATTCATAAACGATAGAATAAAGAAAACTAGCTCCCGGACTTTTTACAATGTTACAACCATGCTGCATCGTATTATGCGTGCAGAACGGATGAAGAGGATTATAGCATAGAATAACAGCGTGAAGTACCGACATAATGCTGCGATATTTTTTGAAAACGGTCTGTGCTGTGACAGTCACTACGATAACTGACAAGACGATTGTCGTCATTTACCATACCGATTTTACCGATAAAAGAGCATTTTATATTAGTCCTCACGGGGAAACTGCATCTGCATGTTGATTCTTAATTGAGGATAAAAGTAGGTAAGTCTCTATGTGCCACATCACTCACTCTTATTTCTATAAGAAAAGAGAAAACAATAAGGTGTGTGATAGGCCTGGTTGCAGTGTCAGAGACCCAGAGACAATTAAAACGCAAACAAATCCATTTGTGTTGGAAAAATATTGGCTTTACTTTAAGACTCAAGACTGCTTCAGACAAGTGATGTAGGGGCTAGGTACTATCGTCACTAGGTCTAGTTTAAAGGTTACCTTAACCAAAGATTATGTATACAGAATACCAACGTAAAATAATAGCTTAATACTGCTGTGTTTCGTATGGTGAGTGTAACCGGAGACCCTTTTTACTGGAAACAAGGCATTCCTCCATCTTAGTCCTCACGGGTGACAACGCTTCTGGATTTTGATTCGTAATCGATGATAGTTGTAGGTGTCTATGGGCCACAGCAACCACTTACCATCAGGTGGAATGTGTGCTCGTTTGACACCCTATCTTATAAAAAAAAAACCTAATGCTACAAAAATTATTGAAAAATAAAAACAAGATGTTTTTATTTAAATGCAGACATACTAATAATGTCCCCCAGAACGAATAGGGACTTAGGGACGCATAGGACAGGATTATAGTGCACGAGTGTGTGCGCACAAGCGCAGGTGCCGTCTCAATTCCTTCACTCTCATAGTCCGATAAGAAGAAAATGCGGCAAGACCGGAGAAGGAATAGACGTGGGGATAACGGCTTTACGTGCTTTCCGAGGCACGAGGTGAAACACCGCCAACTTCCTCACTCCTAATTACCAACCGTTTTTTTTTTAAAGGAGAGTGGTCACAAACGAACACACAGTCCACCTGATGGTAAGTGGTTGCTGTCGCCCATAGACGTCTACATCTATTCGCGTTTACGAATCAAAATGCAAATGCGTTGTCACCTGTGAGGACTAAGATGTCTCCTTACCAGTAAAAAAGGCCTTCGGTTCTCTACACTCACCATACGAATCATAGCAGTGTTAAGCTGCTATTTTACGCTGGTAATCTGTAAGAGCGTGGTCCATCCCCGATCGCTACATCGATAGCTACATCATGGCTCTACCACGAAAAACCCGTGAACATTTTGACAGAAAAACCTAATAAGCTATTTTGGCCCAACCCGATTCGAACCTGGGACGACAGGATCAGCAGTCGCGTTCACAATCACTAACGGAAATGTGACAATTAAAAAAAATATAATAATAGAGAAAATATAAATTTGTAATAATTTATCATCAAACATTCTCTTATTAAATAAATAAATAAAAACCTTCTTTTTCTAATAGTTATCTTAAACCTTCTATTTTTAATAAAAAAAATAACGCGTACTTAGTTGACCGCTTTTTATCGATTATTCCCTTATTATGTAGATTACATTAAATCCGGTTGACCTCGACCTTTCCCAGCATCCCTCGTTACAGTTTCGATCTGACACCGTATATTTGATGGCACGTGGGAATTGTACGAATAAAAGATAATAAAGTGGCCCTAGCACGCACCCTGATCAACGCCAAACAGGTTACGCAGCATCCCCTTGATATAGTTTTGATCTTGGGCCCTTAATAAATGGACACTAGTTCTAAGTTCATCTGTAAAGGTCAGAGTGTGATTCATGAGAATTGTATGGTCAATTAGAAGTCACAAATTACGGCTTTTAAATAATGTTCTTCGGGTTATAGGGGAAGTTAAACCATTAATAATAATAATTTATTTTATTTTAATAATATTTTATTAGTGTTAGTGTCATATAAACGTTTATTTTATATAGAATAAGGATTACAAACGAGCACACAGTCCACTTGATGGTAAGTGGATGCTGTGGCCCATAGACATCTACATTTATCCACGAATAAGAATCAAAACGCAGATGCGTTGTCACCCCTGAGGACTAAGATGGAATGCCTCGATTCCAGTAAAACGGGTCTCCGGTTCTCTACACTTACCATACGAAACACAGCAACATTAAGCTGCTATTTTACGCTGGTATTCAGTGAGAGCGTGGTCCTTTCCCGGTCAAGCCGACCCATTCGTGCTACAACCATAATATAGCTGCAGCGTGCCTCTACCACGTATAAAACGTGGGCAGAATCGACTCATAAATTATAAAACCACCGTTATTTTTCTGAAATTGTACGGGGTGCTAAAATATACGTGTCCTGTATATCATTATTCATTTAGTTTAATGTAAAATAATATTAAACGCTTGACACCATCATTCATCACTTCTCAAAATTTTTTTTATGGCCTTAAATATATATAGATAGCCCCATTCGCGTTTTATTTGTGGATAAAAAAATCGTTTCTGTACATTATATAAAAAGGCATTTATGATAACGTAATTAAAAAATTAAATGAGCCGTGGCAGATCATGAGATAAGCGCTCACTTTTAAATTTCATAGCACGCGAGTGATCCGAAATCGACCCCAATCACCAACGAATTGTTAAATGGAATATTAAGTACTTATTTCATCGGATAACAGCGTTTAAAAGGTCACAAACTACGATCGCCAATTTAAGACGAAAAAAATCTTTAGCTGGACATATTTATGTACCATCATAACAGGTTCATAGGATCAATTATCATGTTATGATGCTACCTCGTCGAAACGGACTAAACATGAAAAAATTAAATCCCATCACTGAAATATTTAAAATAATAACAATAAATTAATATTTACTTTGGCGGTTCCAACTACCTATTCCTGTAGATTGGACCTGTACATATAATTATTATATAAAAATAATTTCATTACATACTATTAGTATATTTTAGCTATGTACATATATATTAATAGCATATCAAGTATGTTGTGTTGTGTATCGGAATAAAGATTTTTCTATTATTTATTATCTATTAGAGTTTCTAAATCCTAGCAAACATTTCGTTCCATAATTTATCACTCAATGCTTTCGGCAGCCCTAAGCGTAAACGTGTTAGATTTAGCGCCATATGTAAGTTTCAGGCAGTGACCAAACACCCGCCTCGACGCCACACGCTCGGGGAACAGGAAGGCCCCCGGACCGTCGGAAGTAAATGGACTGGGAAGTTCGTAGAGCTACCTAAACCTTGTTATTGTTTGAAAATGGCTCTCGATTTAAGATTGTACATCCTTTATGAATATTAAAAATT
The DNA here is from genome assembly GCA_907164705.1 of Parnassius apollo. NCBI lineage: Eukaryota > Metazoa > Arthropoda > Insecta > Lepidoptera > Papilionidae > Parnassius > Parnassius apollo. The sequence continues at coordinate 6,646,449 of CAJQZP010000929.1, forward strand.
AAAAAGCCGATTTACCAATAAACCACTAATAAGAACAGGATTCATCATTAGATAGTGTGACAAACGAGCACAGAGTCTACCTGATGGTAAATTGTTGCTGTGCCCCATGCACATCTACATCTATCCTCGACTACAAATCAAAATGAAGATGCATTATCACCTGTGAGGACTAAGATGGAATGACTCGTTTTCAGTAAAAAGGGTCTCTGGTTCTCTACACTCACCATACGAAACACAGCAGCATTAAGCTACTATTTTACGTTGGCATTCTGCTTAGCGTGGTCCGTCCTCGGTCGAGCCGACCCATTCGTGCTACAACTATACCACTAATATAACTGCAGCATGGCTCTACCACATAAAAAATAATTTTCCATCATCTGCTTTTTCACCCGAATATAAATTGGGTGTCTTCAAGTAAAGAATACATAGGCTCTTGTTAAGCTATGCTTCACCATCTTCGGATACGTCACCACTTAACATTAAGTGAGATAGCTATCAAGCACTTCATAATAAAATAAGAATGACCATACGGACAATATTTTTTTACAGAATAAAGATTGCAAATGAGCATACAGTTCACTCACATAATGATATGGCCCAAAGACAACTTGTTATCCTCGATTAAGAGTCAAAATATAGATGCGTGGTTACCCTGGGGACTAAAATAGAAAGCCTCGTTACCAATAAAAAAGGGTCCCCGGTTGCCTACACTTTCTATATAAAACATAGCAGTTTTAAGATGTTATTCACGCTGTTATTCTGTGAAATGTGGTCCTTCCCCGGTTGAACGAACAATTAGTGCTGAATTCCGCTACTGATATTACTATATACTGGTAGACATTTTGATATTAATATTTTTTTTTCGGTCGCCGGAATTCCGTTCCTTAATATCCACTATGCTTGGATCCGCCCAATCTGAGATTACTACAGTTTTTTTTTAATTTTATTTATTACACACACACACACACACACACACATATATATATATATATATATATATATATATATATATATATATGACAAATTACTGAGAGTCAAATAAATTATTATTATAATTACTAAACTTCTACAAATGAATTAAAATAATTCCGTACGTTTATTTCCCTTATTTTTACGTTATAATTCTGATGATTTTAGGATTTGGTCACGGAGGGGGTGATGTTGAAAATCCTGTAATCTTTGCTAACCCTGGTCACCAGCAGGGCGGGTGGTGCAAAGTGGGCAAAATATGGGGAATAAACATACGCAACTAAATCCGTAAAAAGTCATTTTTAAAATACTTTGAAATGTCCAAAATTTTGATATCAGTATTTAAACAAACTATAGTTTAATGCTGCTCTTCTAATAAGAATTCTCCTGTTCTTTTGTATTATTCCTGTAGAGGATATAGTTATAAGCGTAATTCATTGTCGAATGAATTAAAAGTGAAACAACTATATGTGTATATATACATATCCTGTATAAATAATTGAATAAGTAATGTTTTCAACACATATAATAGTAATTCTGTCTTACACACGTAACATATAACATAAAAATAGAATATCGAATGGTAACTAACAGAGAAGAAAATATTTACTTTACAATTTATGATATTATTTGACGTTAACAAACTATTTCAGTTGGAAGAGAGATATATGGGACACAATCTGTTCGGGGAGCTCCAAATATCGGTTGAGACACCCATCCCTTCGTTCCGAAGTTTTAGGTCGTATCTCAAGCCGACCTTCTGAAGTGCGAAATTCTATCTCCTATCTAACGTCGTAACAATAATAACGAAAACATACAAGTTCCCACGTACTACAGTTTCTAGTATATAAATACTAATAGCTACAGAATATAAATTAGTAACAAGTAAAATTAAATAAATAAATAATATAATATAGTTCGTTCAACTACGCGGTACAGATCCCAAGTTCCTGAGGAGATTTTAGAGCATGAAGAGGTGTCTGGCCAAATTTTTTAAGACGTGTTTTTATACGTTTACCAATCGATATTTGATTCACCTATCGAAGGTTCACTCCTGAAGATAGGTCTCTCCCATAGCTTGCCTCAAAAGGGGAATATTTGCCATAGCCACCAAGCTTAACCGGCGCGGTGTCAAGCACAGTTTTTATCATTTTAATTTGTTATCCGGTAGATGCTGCTGCTCATCTCCTGATTTATTTCCCCTGTCGCCTCTTACTACCCTGACTATTGTTAAATAAATCTATTTAACAAATGAGGTACTGTGTGATCGCGGATAATGCAATACAATATATACATAAATAATATAGATTTGAAGTGTTAGAACTACGCTGTAACGATTATATTGTAGGACGAATGGGTTGGCTTGACCGGGGAAAGACCACGATCTCATAAAGTAGCAGCTTAATGCTGCTATGTTTCGTATGGTGTGAGTAGAGAACCGAAGGGGTACCCTTTTTATTGGAAACGTGGCATTCAATCTTATTCCTCAGGGGTGCCAAAGCCTATGCATTTTGATTATTTATCGAGTATAGATATAGATGACTGTGGGACACAGCATCCACTTACCACCAGGTCCATTAATCAATGTTACGAGTATCTTAAGAGACAACTTTGAGAAATGTCTAAAAATGTATTGCTTATTGCTTCCAGTTCCAGTAGACGATAGTACACTATCACGTGTACACCAGACATATAATTAGAACTGCTACGTGCAACTGGCTCCCTATAATGGAAGAAGGCTATTATTCAGCAGCAGACTTAGACAGTAGACGCGATGGAAAAGAAAAAGAGACTAAAATAGAAGTTATCTTCTGAAAAAAAGTTGTTTATTTATCCAAAATATGAAGATTTCTTATATACGTCACCTTCGCACTAGGAATTTCTTACAGATTACAATGATAAATAGCAAATGGAAAAACATTGTAACCTGAAACAATTATAAGACATGTAAATAGTTGTTCAATGCGGTAATTGAATCCGCGAACTACAGCACTGCAACCAAACCCTTTGATCACTGCGCTGCTGAGTTTTCGTTTTATTTAAAACTACTATATTTACGACTGCAAAGTCAAAATAATCGCTCTTCATCATCATCATCTTCATAATTAAAGCCCATTACATGCAGTGGACTTGGGTGTGCTAAACATAGGCCTCCCCTAAGGACTACCACCTGCATCCATCGATTTCCTGCATCTGCCACCAGGTTGTCACTCAATCTAGTGGGGGACCGACCTACACTTCGCATACCATTACGAGGCTGCCACTAGAGTGTATTACTTTCCAATCAGTTGTCGGTTCTTCGTCCTTAATGGCCGGCTCATTGCCGTCAGCACTTGCACTTGAGCTTATCGTTGGTTCTACTGTGGATATCCTCATTACGAAGCCTACCACTCAGAATTATTCAGAGTATCGAGTACCTATATCGAGCTTGAACTGAGCGATCTTGTGCTTAATATACCTATAAATAAATATCTATAACTTATTCGTATAAAAATAATTAATAGCATGCTTTAAATAAACTGCACTTAACAAACAAAACTATAATATAGCATAATATGCTATATTATAGTTTTAGTAATATAGGTATTATATTACAGAGCAATCCGTACTCCGCCTACAAAAAACGAAAAAGTGTAATATATAGAAATAATGAATACAAGTTGTGTGGTTGTGTGCGTAAATCTTTATAAGTCCGGCAGCCAATGGTCAAGTGGTCAGAAAAACGAAAGAGATGGAAACATACAAGTTATAACGGCGGAAGAGAGACAGAAAAGGCCCCTTTTATATGTACCTAGGGTTTGGACACCTAAAATGTTTGCTTGTGATTTGTAACTGGCTTGCGATGTTTCAAATTATACCTACTGTATGTATTCAATCACACGATTATATTATTTATTAATATTGTATAATAATACATAAAAATAGTATAGAAACAGGGAAAACTAAAACAAAAAGGTGTTTATTATTTATAATAGATATTTGTAATTAGGAGTTGTGAACCACGCCTAAAAAGCATTTTAAGCTTACTTGGTATGGTTAACTATCACGACTGTTATCCATAGGGGTAGGCAGAGAATGAGAAATACATAATTCTATTCGGCACGATCCTGACTGTCCTATCTCGCTTCTTTCATATCCATATAGATATGTGTGTTCATCGTTTAAGGGTAGGTACTCATAATTCAGCCCATCTTCAATATATCGTAATTTAGAAAAAAATAAGAACCCTTTTTTTTTCCCAGACATAATTTTACTCTCATGATTCTTCTGCCAAATCCAACTTTCATTACCATAGGCACATTAAGGTAGATACTAACACAGTATTGTTAATTGCCATACGTTTCATTTATGATAGGTACATTCTGACTTCCCACAATAGAATACCTAAAGAGCCTGTGTGTAGTATTCATTTTTCGTTCTATATCCTTGCTATATCTACCATCCCTACTCCACATCCTCTACTCTTACTTTACATTTCATTTATTTTCATTTCCCTTTCTTTTAAAAATATATTTATTCCAGTAAACATACGACGCAAAAATTACTTAATCCTCAGCTCGGCATTTGACGGCTAATTCTGGGTGAATTAGTCGTTACTTCTTAACCATTCTTCAACTTTCAAACTTTTCAAAGAACTGTCCATAAACAGATTGATCAACCACGAACAAGCTACACAGCCCTGTCTGACACCTTTATGGATTGCAAACCAGTCCGTGTAAATCCCGTTAATTTTGATACAAGCACTAGAGTCTCTATGAAAAGATTTAAATAAATATATCAGCCCAGCGCTCAATCAAAACAAGGGTATGTCATAAAGCAACCCAATTCAATTTGTCGTGCTTTTTCCAAGTCTAAACATGCACTGGTAACCCCGCTTTTTCGTTATTCGCTAAGCCACTAACACTATTTGTCCATAACCATGCGCAAAAAAAAAATCTGATCTTTTCCCATCCCATCCCCTTTTTAAATTCTACTTGTAAATTCAAACAATTTCGACAGTTTCTGTCATAGCGTTGTTCAATCAACAACTAGGGTATGAACAAGCGTTAATAAGGCACCTGCATTTTGCAGTGTTGCAGATCTTTTCTAACGGCACTTCTATAAAAAAATGACTCTGAGTAGTTTGGTACCACATTGTCCATATTAGAGACTGTCAGAGTCACAATTTTAAGTCTAAAATATACATAAATAAATATAAATATACATATATATATATAAATATAAAATATATATAAATATAAAGTATACATAAGGAAGCTACATATGTTGTATACTCATACAACTAGCTTCGTAGCTTCCTTATGTATACTTTAAGGTCACAATGCAAGTAATCTCACAGAATACCAGCGTACAATGGCAGCTTATTACTGCTGTGTTTCGTATGGTGAGTGTAGGGATCCGGAGACCCTTTTTTACTGAAAACGAGACGTTCAATCTTAGTCCTCAGGGGTGACAACGCATCTGCGTTTTGATTATTAATCTAGGATGAATGTATGTATATGTGCCACAGCATCCACTTACCATCAGGTGGACAGTGTCTTCGTTTGTCACCCTTATTCTATAAAAAATTACAGGATATGAGATATTCCATCATAGTCCTCAGAGTTAATAACGTAGGTATCTGTAGTTTCTTTCGATAGACCACTTATTTATTTAATTACACCATACAAAACAGTCACTGAATACCTACTTAAATAAACAAAAGGTACACAAAGGTAAACTGATAAATTTCTAGAGAGAGAGAGAGAGAGAGAGAGAGGGAGCGAGAGAGAGAGTGAGATATTGAGAGAGAGAGAGTATTATATACCGATCCTAGTTTATACTGTAGGTACAATTTGTATTTGACATGACTATTGAGACTACGTCCGATGTTAGAAACTAGAATAACAAATCACAGGAGGCACAAAGGAAGGTACTTGACTTTCTGTGATTGGCGGCCTAAAATAATCCGTTATTATGTTCCGTCGGTGAGTGTATGACTGTGGTGTATGCCAAAAATATTATGTCTTCCGATAGATGGCAGTATAATAAATATATCGTGTATCTAATAAATATACTAGACGTAAAGTATCGAGACCGACGACGAGAAACAGCGTCATAGATACGAAACGCCTGGCTATCTTCAATACAAGCGTGGAAATTGAAGCAAATTCTCTCTCAAAAAAAAAGGGAGGCCCTTGGAAACTTTTACGGTCTGATGAAAAAGCAGAAAGTGAAGTGTTAGGGTTCTTGTACACGAAACAAAAAGTCGCCGGGTCCATGCAAGAATTCGTGTCGTTTCTACACACGAACAGTGTTCAATGCTCCGGCGCTGACAAAGAAAAAATCTTGTCTGCGATAGACAAGACGTGCTCTGTGTTGTTGCGGTAAAGGGAGGGGCGGATTAGGTGAGTTGCTTTAGATAATTTGAGTTTAGATAAGTTGAATTTGATTTTTTGTACATGTCTGGACGTGTTTACGTACTTTTTTATTTTGTGTGTATATATATATATACATATATATATATATATATATATATATATATATATATATATATTATGCAATAATAATTTTTTGCTTCGTAGTTAACATGATTCTATTCATTACAAACAAACTTGACTAGTGCACTATACGCTACGCACTTCTGACTGAAAATAATCTTATCGTTTACACTTCTCTTTTTATCTTGTATGAAGCAGAAAAGACAAATTTTCGTGGCTAGATCCGACAAAATTCTTGTCATATACATGATGAATTGATCTAATCTGCCGCAGACACGGTGAAATTTCCTAGCGTGTACAATAGCCCTTATTAGTTAGAGACAAACTCACAAATCTCAACACGTCGAAACCTTATAACTTATAATTTGTACCTTATGGAGTATTTGCTACTCCTAGAATACGAAACCTGAATTAGGAACTAGTAACCCCCGAAGTCGTTACCTATTCGAATATGTTGCGATTGTCACAACAGTACCTATTAAATACTTGGAAAAGTTTACATTGATTAAATTTTCGAGTAGTCCTTTAAAACCGATGAGGCTCACCTACACTCCACAACTGTAAGTTAATGAAGTTTGATCTTTTTATATACAGTGAAATGTAAATCTTAAAGGGAAGAGCGCTGCTGTCTGAAACACAGATATTAAGTTATCTAGTTCAGACACAGATGTTCACTGAATTGTATTTTTTGTCAAGCTGTATCTTAAAGTGCTTGTATCCTAGAAATTAAGATATTCTTTGTTTGTTTGAATAATAAATAATTAAATAAATCTTTTACAAATTTTTTCTTCAGCTTCTTAAACGGCTGATACGTGAAAAAAAATTGCAATGCAGACAAATTTCTTCCATGACCCTTCAAAATTAAATGAATAAATGCTATATAGCTGAGCTGGTTATATATTTTTCAGCAAAGTAAGGGATTACCCACAGAATTACTATTGATTTGGGAGCGCACCCGCTTGGCCGCCTTTCAAATGAGCAGACCCTTGGTTATTACCCTAGAGTTGATATAATTAAAAGCGCAATAAAATATTTCATGAAGTATCTACATATATATAAATACATAAAGAGAAAACTTTGCACCTCTTTTAAAGCATATAGCGCGCTGAAGAATGTGAAATTTGGTAGGTAGGTATAGTTGAAGTTCAAATAGAGGAGTGCAGAAAACTAAACTTATAATAGGTACTCGTATGTGTGTAAAATAAAATAAAACATTTTTTTTTAAAATAATGCTGCCAAATGAACACACAGTCCACCTGATGGTAAGTGGTTGCTGTGGCCCATCCTCGATTACATAAAGCATTGCGTTGTCATCCCTGCGGATCAAAATGAAATGCCGTATTTCCAGTAAAAAGGGTCTGCGGTTCTCTACACTCGCCATACGAAACACAGCAGCGTTAAGCTGCTACTTTACTCTGACATTCTGTGAGGGAACGGTCCTTTCCCGGTCGAGCCGACCCATTACTATACCAGTAATATAACTGCATCGCGGTTCTACCACGTTCAACTTTTTTAAATTTAAATTACCTAACACTTATTTATTGACATGAAACATATTACAATATTTGCTAGTTTACTTCACATATTTAGATGTTTAACTATGCGGTGTTGTTACGTGGAAGGGCCCTACTTCAAATATAGGTACCTATTATGGTTGTAGCACAATTGTGATGGCTCGGTCTTGGAAGGACAATGAATTCACAGAATACCGGCGTAAAATAGCAGCTTAATATTGCTATATCTCTTTGGGAGAGTGAAGATAACCGGAGACTCTTTTTACTGAAAATGACGCATTCCAACACAATCCTCTAGGATGACAACGCATCTATATGTTGATTCTTAATTTAGGATAGAAGTAGATGTCGTTGGGTCACAGCATCCACTTACGATCAGATGGAAAATGTGCTGTTTTGCCACACTTATTCTATAAAAAAGTGTAAAAATTTAGAAAAAAATAATATCCATTATTTAACATTGCATGTTAAATACAAAAAATATTGTTGCAAAAATGTCAAAGAAAGTCGTTTAATATTATCAAAAACAGACTAGAAATTCACGAATGACGTAGGTATTGCACAGAATGTCAATTATTATCCAAGGAATTTACTTGTGGTCAATGACGGAGAATAGAGTTAAAGGCGCGGCTAAACTAAAATTACGGTTCTTTGAGAAACAATTGAGTCCCTTAAAATAAAACACAGTACTTCTTCGTGTATATTAACGTTTCATCATCATTATCATCATTACAGTCCACTGCTGAACATAGGCCTCCCTCAAGTAATGCCGCAAAGTACGGTCCTAAGCCAGCTGCATCCATCGACTTCCTTCTCCGGGTCGTCACTCCATCTAGTGGAGGGTTGCCCTATATGCGCCTACCGGTACGAGACTGCCACTCGAGAACCTTTCTTCCCCATCGGTTATCGGTTCTTCGAGCTATATGGCCGGCCCATTGCCACTTCAGCTTACTAATCCGTTGGGCTACGTCGGTCACTCTGGTTCTACTGCGGATATGCTCATTTCTGAATTTATCACGTAGGGAAACCTCAAACATAGCCCTCTTCATGGCTCGCTGAGCGACCTTGAGGGTCCTCATGAGGCCAGCAGTATATTAACGTTTACTTTTTTTCTATTAGCTTTGTTGGAGCATTATTGGTTTTAGAGCTTGTGGTTCCTGATTTCGGACGCTAGTCTTTAATCTTTCTCAGGAAACAGAAAATTAACAGACACTATATTATACTGATAACGTAGGTTTAATCCTAACAAATATGATTAAGTAGCATTTATATAAAGATAGATAAAATAATTTACCTATATTGCATATTCAATCTTACTACCGAATATGTAAATAAATAATTTATAAAATAGAATATTAAAAAAAATGGAATAATTTCACTTGATTCCAAAAAACACCGTCCAGTAAAACAACTCTATGTTATATCCAAAAGAAACTTCGCAAGACCCAACCTGAATTTATTAAGCTGGACCCTAGAAAGGTTTGCCGTATGCAGATAAGGGATTTATTTAGCGGAAAGGTCCGTCCCTGGGTTAGCGCTAAAACGCCTTTTGGGTCGACGATGACCAGGATTGGGACGAAATTTATTGTCGCCATTTGGCTTTGGCGTTGATTTATTCGTTCTTACTGAATGAAATCAGCGCCTTAGCTGATAACGGGGCTGCCATTAGGGTATTTGTAGGATACGGATAATATTTACCTACTTTGCATTTGTTTTTATTTTTAAACATAGCTTAATTTCCGTAATATTAATATAGTGATGAAAGTTATTTTAAAACAAGTTATAATTCTACCATTTATCGTCCGAGTCGTGGGTGCAAAAATTTTCTGAATCTTAACAATAAAGAGTCGTGACAATTTAATGTAAAAATGAACAATATAATTTGGTAGATACTCAGTGTTTGCTCATTAATACTAGCAGAAAATAATTTGACCTAATTTAATAATTACACGTAAAACGGTAGGTACCTACTAGTGGATCTTCGACAAACCTACGTTTTTATAATAATTCAAAAACTAAAAGGTTTAATAACTTTACTTAAAATTTGCAATGAAGTTTACATTCGTGCATAGTTATATAAGCCTTACAACACGCCAAATAACGGTCTCGGGATATTGGTTTGCGTCGGACGTAGGACCAAAAACGTGTAACGAAGCGACGGCCAGGAACGGTAAATGGCGCCAATTACGAGCCGACCGGTACGTGATGCGATTCAAAATGGCTGAAACGAGAGTGTGTGGTTACACGTTAGAAAAGCAAGGATTATTATTTTTCAAATTATATACACAATAGTACGTAATAGTAGCTTAAACAACATGAACAAAATACAAACAACATCAAAAACATTGTTTCCTAAATTGGATAGGTTTATATTTTCTTTTTGTTATTAATGAAATTATTAAAATAAAAAGTATTTAAACGGACTGAGTGGTTAAAAAATCAACAAGCCATAAATAAAAAATTCAAAAGTAGCTGTTTATGAGTTGGAGTCTTTTTTGCTTGTGTCTTATTATTTTAAAAATCTAATAAGATAGTACAGCGCCATCTGTGCAGTACAATCATGTTCAATATCGAATAATTATAAAAAGATGCCACTATTCAACACTAGATAGCGCTGAACAGAAGCTTTTAGAATGCAGCTTTTCAGTATCAGATGTTTGAAGTAATATGGTATTTAATCACACTAAGATTCTTGAAAACAAAAAAAAATGTGAAAGCTATTAGTTATATCTTGTTTTAACAGTTTGATTTCATAAAAGAAGATTCTGTTGAAAAAACAATTAACTCAAAAGTTTTAAAAATTCATTTTTATTTCAATATTTCGACAGACAATTTCTCGCACTTCACATGATGTTATAGTCGCCATTCCGACCTCATAATTCCGGCAGACTATTCCGAACGAAGAATTCAACTGAGGCCCAGAGAATATCTCACGCTCACTGTTATCAATATGAATAATAATATATAGCAAATAGTAATATTTTGTCCATATGGTATTTGTTCCTTGTTTAAGTTCATAAAGTTTTGAGCTACACCGCGCATTTGCACGGTTCACAATTCACATAGTCCATCAATAAAGCAGACCCGCGCGTAGGATCACTAATCAAAGGATTACGCGTACCGCTGACCATATATGATAAGAAGAGTGATATCCTGTTTATTTTGAAGGTATTGTAGCAAACCAAAACATCGTCCTGTTAAAGTTCGACGCTCTACTATGTATTAATATTATTTATTCAGTTTAAATAAATATTTTTTAATTTATTTCATTAAACGAATTTTTCTTCCTGACGTCACGACGAAGATTTTTCAAGAAAACTGAATAGTTAAAACAGTAGAGAACGTGGAAATGCTTGTCCATATTTAACTAATGTTCGAAATTCGGACGGTCCTCACCCAAAAGTTCGCCCTTTAAAGTACGTACACATGTAACTTGGCCAGAACACACGTGCATTTTACGAGCATGGCTTGTACTATTGGAATCGCCCGAGAATAGAGGCCTTTCCAGTTTTTTACCTCCGCGTGAAAAATTACTTTCAGAATATTGAGGGCTGCCAGTGTGCGATTAACATATATGAAAATATAATACAAATAATTGTATTAATACTATACTAAGAAGTAAGAATATGTTGTTGCATAAAACATTTTGAGGACATGTAAAGTTTGCCAACACCGCTTGAGACAATGTAGCCGCCTCTACCTTGTCCTGAAAGATTGAAAGTCTTTTATGATTGAAAGGAAACAGTAATACGTATATAGACTCTTAATTTAATTTGAGTTTACCGTAACGTATTTCTAAAATAATATTTAAAATAATGGTTATTTATACCATACCGTTACAAAGTACAAAGACATTTCTGAGTTTAGTTCATTGATAGTTAGTGCTTCACTGATATGCTGTTCTGTTTCCATGCGATTATGCACACTTCGAACGCAAAGGTCGAGGTTTAGTTTTACTGTAGACTAAACACGTTCGCTCTATCTTCCTTTAAATTTGTTATTTTATTTTTTATAAATAAATACACGCGTTAAATTTACAGTCTATATATGCTGAGCAAAGGTCTCCGCTCATTTCTGAGAGGGTTTTATGGCAAGAAAATGTCCGCCGCGCTGCCACAATGCGTGTGGGCGAATTTCACATGTCTTCGAAATATTTATTTTTCTAAATTCAAGAAAAGCAGGTTTCGTCACGATGTTTTCCTTCACCGCCGAGCACATGGTAAATCAGCAGGTAAAATTGCAATTAACAATTTCATTGGTGTCGGCGGGGATCAAACCCGGGTTACTCGCGTACTGTCAAATTTACAGCGAGCCCTTCGCTCCTGAGCTACCACGCCTCAATAAGTACACGCTTTGCCTACACGAAATTCAACACAATTTAACTTAAGTTACTATAAATAGATATAACATTAAGTTTTAGTCATGTAAAGTCCGCTAAACGTGACAATAAAATGATATTTATTCAGATATTTCTATTACAGCCAATAAAAGTCCACTGTGGAACATGGGTCTCACACATAGACTGGTTGGCGACTACAGTTTTTATACATTTTGAACTGTTATCATGATGATGCTGCTGCCCATCCCCTGATTCAGTTTCCATCTGCCGCCTTTAATACAGCCACTCGACGATATGGGGTAGACGTTCTTACACCGCTACTAATTCGTTCTTACACTGTTAATAATTACAACATGGGTATATTATATAAATAAAAATATTGATTGAGCGATATTGCGATTCCTTTCCCAATTAGAAATTGACCTATAGGTAAATCTAACTGTCAACAAGTGACGGATACCCAATAAATACCGACGAGTTATTCCATCTTAGTACTCAGGGGTCACAAGTCATCTATTATTATCTGCCCCTTTATGTTTTGTTAGTAGCCGTGTAGTGGCGGTTAAGAATATACACTACCCAATATCTTACCGTGGGTTTCGTAAAAGGCGACAGAGGGCAGCAGCATCTTCGTGATAAAAACAACTATATAACAAAAAACTGCGGTTGCCAACCCGCTTGCCAATCGTGGCAACTATGGCAATATGGGATAACCATGAGCAACGACGCAAATAGACGGCCCCCAGTCCCCGGCAGTCCCGCTATTCCTGGCTACGATGGCGACCATGGTAAGGGCGGGGCAGGGGGTGCTAAGAATCACCGGTAGAGGTTCGATTTCCACCTAAAACGACGCGACCTGCTACAATACAACGCACGCACACTGAGGACTGACGAGAAGATCCTGGAGCTGAAAGAATAGATAGACAACTTGCACTGGAATATTAGGATTTATTAGGATTATCCGAGGTCCAAAGAGAGGGGGAGGACACGGTGATTCTCAAATCCGGGAACATGTTCTATCACTATTCTATATCGGAAGGGCGACCATCTATCCCAAGGAGGTGTTGGATTTATAGTCAACAAGTCCCTCGTTAACAACGTTGTAAAGATTGGGAGTGTGTCGACGAGGGTTGCGTACTGTATACTTAAAATCACCAAACGGTATTCGCTGAAGGTCATACAGGTTTACGCACCTACGTCAACACATCCTGATGAGGAGGCGGAGGAAATATATGAGGATATTTCTAGAGCCATGCATTCCTCCAAAACCCACTATACGTTGTTAATGGGTGACTTCAACGCAAAGCTAGGCACATGAAAGAACGGTGAGCTGAAGGAAGGGAAATTTGGGATAGGGCAACGGCACCCAAGGGTCCAGCAGCTGGCCGCCTTCATGGAGAAAACTCTTTATGATGAACTATTTCTTTCAGAAGCGGACCCACAAAAAGTGAACCTGGTGACGATCGACAAAAAATGAGATTGACTTCATTATGACGACTAGACGGACACTGTTTAGTGATGTCTCAGTGATCGCATAGGTGAAAACTAGCAGCGATCACCGAATGGTTAGAGGCACACTGAACTGAAACGTTAAGTTGGAGAGGTCTCGTCTAATGAAGTCAAAGCTCCGTTCCCGTCATGCTCTAATCCAAAGACCCGAAACCTTTCAGCTCGAGTTACAAAACCGTTTTCAGTTCCTAGGAGATTGCAATGCAGTAAACGATATGAATGACAAGCTTGTGGAAACTGTCCATGTGGTCGGAGCTAAGTTCTGCAAGACCCATCGCAGAAGAACACAAAAACTCTCGGATCACCCTCTTAATCTCACGACTGTTAGACGAGAGATGAAGCTGCAATCGTCAACAGATTTGACAGCATATAGGCAACTGAACAGACAGATCTCCAAATGCATGCGGCGAGACTTGCGCAACTTCAATACAGCTCGTTTTAAAGAAGCGATTGAACGAAACCAGGACTCCAAAGTCTTTGCCTGAGATTTGTCTGCCAGAAAGAGCCAACTGTCAAAGCTGAAGACTGAGTGGTTTTTTTTATAGGATAGGGTGACAAACGAGCACACAGTCCACCTGATGGTAAGTGGTTGCTGCGGCCCATAGACATCTACATCTATCTTCCATTACAAATCAAAATGCAGATGCGTTGTCACTCGTGAGGACTGAGATGGAATGCCTCATTTCCAGTAAAAAGGGTCTCCGGTTCTCTACACTCACCATACGAAATACAGCAGCATTAAGCTACTATTTCACGCTGGTATTCTGTGAGAGCGTGGTCCTTCCCCGGTCGAGCCGACCCATTCGTGATACAACTATACTACTAATTTAATTGCAGCATGGCTCTACCACGTAAGTGTGGCAGAATCATGTCCGGAACACCTAGGATTTTGAGTTATATTGCGAGGTTCTATGGGCAGTTGTACACATCATAGTTGGAGCCACACGCAAGTGTAAGTCGATCCAAGAGCAAGTCTTATCCGACACTATTCTGATGATATCCCGGACGTCAGTCTGAGCGATTAGAATGGGCCGCCAGCGCCTTAAAAACGGCAAGGTTCCGGGCGAGGATGGAATTACAGGGGAGCTTCTGAAAGCGGGTGGAACACCGGTACTTAAAGTCCTTCAGAAGCTCTTCAATTCCGTTCTCCATGGTGACACTACTCCGGAGGCGTGAAGCAGAAGTGCGGTGGTCTTGTTTTTCAAAAAAGGTAACAAAGCTCTCTTGAAGAACTACAGACCGATTTCCCTTCTTAGTCGCGTCTATGTGCTGTTTTCGAGAGTCATTAAGAATCGTCTTGCACGCAGACTCGACGACTTCCAGCCACCCGAACAAGCCAATTTTCAAAAAGGCTTCAGTACCATAGACCACATACATACCTTGCGGCAGATTGTACAGAAGACCGAAGAGTACAATCTGCCACTTTGCCTGGCGTATGTGGACTATGAGAAAGCCTTTGATTCCGTCGAAATTTGGGCGGTGCTACAGTCCCTTTAGCGGTGCGAAGCGAACTGTCGGTACATCGATGTGCTGAAGTGCTTGTACAGTAGGGCTACGATGGCTATCCGAGTATAGAACCAGATGCGCAGTAGAACCAGAGTGACCGACATAGCCCTAAGGATTAATAAGCTGAAATGGCAATGGGTCGGTCATATAGGTAGCTCGAAGAACCGACAACCGTTGGGGAAAAATGGTTCTCGAGTGGCAGCCTCGTAACGGTAGGCGTAGCGTAGGGCAACCCCCACTAGATGGAGTGACGACCTGGGAAGACATGCAGGAAGTCGATGGATGCAGGTGGCTCAAGACCGTGCTTCGTAGCATTCCTAGGGAGAGTCCTATGTTTAGCAGTGGACTTGTAAAGGGCTGTAATGATGTGATGTTTTGTTGAGAACAGATCATCAGCGTACTTGCTTACTTTAAAAAATCCGCATTTTTTACGTGGTAGTACAACGCTGTAGTTATATTATGGTTGTAGCACGAATGGGTTGGCGCGACCGAGGAAGTACAACGCTCTTACAGAATACCAGCGTAAAATAGCAGCTTAATACTGCTGTCTTTCGTATAGTGAGTGTAAAGAACCATAGACCCTTTTTACTGGAAACGAGGCATTCCATCGTAATCCCCAGGGGTGACATCGCATTTGGATTTTGATTCTTAACCGAAAATAAATGTAAATGTCTATGGGCCATAGCATCCGCTTAGCATCAGGTGAACTGTGTGATCATTCATCACCCCCATTCTAAAAAAAATATTAAAGTTCGAGTACGACAACCCTATGTGTGGTCGAAGGTCGTTAAAGTTCGCTATTTCTGGGCCCGAACGTTTTGTTCGAACGGATGTCTGTGATTGATGTGGCAATATTTTGTTTGCGGTCAATACACCGTGTTCGATGTACTCATGCCTTTAAAGATTTCATGTTGTATTTGATGTCATGGAAAATTATTTTTGATGATGGACTTGTTCGCTTTTGGTGACTCGTCAAAAATACAAACATTTAAATCTATCAAATTCATCTAAAATAATTCTAATGTACCTATTAGTAACACTTAAATCGGTTTAAGGGAATCCATGACGTCATTTTTTTCCACAGGTGTCGTGAGGAAACACCAAAAAAATTATGGTTTTCGAATCTTTCGATAGATGACGGTATAATCATCTTATTTACGTCAGAATTAAAATACCAAGCCTGGCTACAGTAGTAGCGTCAAAGATGCGAGACGCCTGACTTGCGATCGTTTAAGGTAAATCCCCTCATTAACGGGAGAGGCCCGAGTCCAGCAGTGGATTTTCACGGGCCAGTAAAGAAGAAGATAGATAAGAAGTTATATCTCGAAGGTATAATCCTCGGATGCAGTGTCAAACAAATAGAGACAATTTTTTTGTTTTTATTTCGGTTTCGGTTTCGGATTGCATTTTACGTTTCTTATATTTCATCGTTTTCATCAGTTTTTTTTTACAAATAAAGCTCATTAAAAATATTGAATAAAAATTTTTTCAATTACAATCACTGAATCTGATACGTAATGTACAATTAAAACATATAAATCAAAAGGACGCTTAATGCTTTCTTATATTTATGCGAACAGTACACATTGAATAAAATTAAGATGTCTCAAACTTCTGCTCTCCGTCGCCAGTCTAAGATCTGACTCTCTGATGAGTATATTGTAAGAGCTAAGCCATCTATAGAAATTATTCCCGATATGTTTTAACAACAGAGAGGAGATTTAAACAAAAGAAATGATAAAAGAAAAAATCTTTTATAATTTCTTAAATAAAATAAAATATATTGTCAATACATTCGATAATACAATTTATTCAAGAAATATATATTTTTTTGGTTTTTATGTAGTACTAACGCATCTTTTCCAACAATACGATCTTCAACGTGTGGCAGAATTACTCACCACGAAAAAGTTAAATGAAAAAGTATGTAAAAACTGCCAAATAAGTGAACGTCTCTACCGCCATTTTGTATATCACCTTACGGCCGAGATTTGGGTTTTATAAAAACAAAATATGTATGATGATAGAGTACGGGGGACAAGATGAGAAGTGTCCAGCTGTATGCTGTAAATAACAGTTCAAAAATCTTTCAGAATGGCGCTAGCGTAGATACAGGGTATGGTATGAATTTATAATAGCAGTTGTAATGCCAAATTATTACTAGTGAATTTCAAAACTTTTTATATTTTATTTATTAAGAAAATGTTTATGTTTATATAAATATTTTATTGTTTTAAATTAATATCATTTTATTGGTAATTTTAAAGGACCGAATATTTTAAAAATTTGTTGTGTTTGTTTTGAAAATTTACCCTGCTGCTATTGAAGCGCCGCCCAAATTTAACACTTTTTCATATACAGAGATAGTCCTCCTTACCTCTACCGTCAATAAAACAAAACCTAGCCTACAATAATTCTTATTCTGTGCTAAAACTATCGCACGATTTCGTCCGTAGACATATTTTGATTAAAATATAAGGTCGGGGAAAAAGATTTTTCGTATTTTATATACAAATTCCAGACATTTTTTTCAAAGATCAATTACATTTAAATAATAACATGTTAGCATCTTGTAGGTAGTGTCATAATCCTGTTGCTGTATAAATCTCGGGATTTTTGATCAAAAAAATGCGACAACTTATTTGACAGCCCTCTCTCTCTTGGTGTTAAACTAACACAATCCAAAGAATTTTGAAGAGACAGAAATAGTTAAAAATCTGAGGGGCAAGGTCAGGACTATATGTTGACATTTTCGTTGCATTAACACTTCCCAACCAAGCTCGCTCAATTTTTGCTGAGTGGCCAAAGATGTGTATGGTCTGGCGTTATCATGATGAAAGACCACTCCTATTCTGTTGATAAATTCTGACGTTTTTGCTTGAGTTTTATTAATTGGTTGGCAGTAGAGATCCAAATCGATGGTTTTGCCCGGCGGTAAAAGCTCATAATAAACGATGTCCACCAATCCCACCACACACACAGCATCACCCTATTGCGTGCTGATCCGGGTTTCTCTAAAGTCTGTGGAGCTTGACTACCTTTTGACCATGATCCTTTTCGCACTTTCTTGTCGTAGGTGATCCATTTTTCATCACCAGTTATCAATATTTTATGGTACGATTTCATTACGTTTCAATAGAGAATCGCAAATGAGTACACAATTCATTAAGTTTCAATATCAATATATCGAGCTTTTTGCATACCCAGACTTTTTCAAATATGGCAAAACTGTTTTGTGGTCAATTCTCAATTCCTCGGCTATGTCGTAACTACTAATATGCCGATCTTGCAGTATTTTTCAGAAATGGCAACGACTTTTTCATTTTACATCAAAATTCCCGGACTGAAAACGCTTGAACCAAATTTGAGCTACCCTTACGGCTTATGGCGCATTTTTCACCTTTTTATAACAAAATTTCAGAATGTATCGAATTTATTAGTTAAATTACTCATTTTGGCGGACAGAATAACAATTAAAAAATGGCGGGAAAGTGTTTCTTACTTTTACTTTTTCTTTTTCTTAAAGTCAAAGCGTATTGCTATTAAAACCAGCCAGATTCAAACAGTACAACCAAAGAGACTTTTCTTCAATTTTATTTTAAAAAGATACGAAAATTTTTTTTCTCCGATCCATTGGAATGCAACAATCATCGCACATACCTATTCGTGTACTAACTGGTTGTACAATCCCCATGTGGGATACATTGCCATAGTTGCCACGCTTGGCGAGCGGGTTGGCAACCACAGTTTTTTTATTGTTATCAGAAACATTCTGCTGCCCATCTCCTGCCTCAGTTTCCCTCTGTCGCTTCTTAAGACACTCACGCGAAGATATAGGGTAGTAAGGTACCTGCGGGTAATAAGGTCTAGCTAAGAGACATTTGAATAAAACGTGAAATATATCCAATTTGGTCTACATATTTTAATAAAAATTTTTGGATTAGTACAGTTTCTAAAAAGCATGAACGAAAAATTGTAACATTTGCCATAAATAGAAACAAAAATAAACATGTCTAAAAACTTTGCTAGTAGGCCTTATTTTACTATGGTTGGATAATAAGGCCTACTGCTTTAGCGAACTCAAATTATCAAAATATTCATAACATATTTAATATTTGTGATCAATAATTACAAAAATGCGGCAATTACGACTTAAAGTACGAACTCTAAAAAATATTATATAATAAGAGCAAACTGACAAACAACGCAGTCCTCGTGATTATCATCAGTGCTTCGGTTGTATCTCGAGTTGAGTTGAAAGTTGGATTTGTTGTGTTGAGTGTTCTCTCAGCCGAATTTTCGTCCCAGCAGCCATACTTCACGGAGACTAGCCTATCTGCACAGTACGGAATAATAGTGTCTGAATGTGCAAGCACAGGTGCCCTCTCTGTTACCCCACAATCATCAATGCACAATGCAACACGGTCCGAGAGAGCTTAGGCGCAGGACAAAATAATTTACACGTAATTTAATAGCTTCTAATGTCAAAGCCTTAATTCTTCGACACACTTTATCTCTGCATTGATTGTAGAAAACTGAAACTTGAAGCTGAAACCAGGTCATTTTCTGACTACAATATTAGTTTAGTAATAAAAGCGTACGATTTATTTGCATTTACAATACTTTTAAAGTGATATAAAATAAATTATAAAACAAAAAAAAACTACACACGGAGAGGAAGTATAATAAGGCCTATGGTGAAATTTAGTAGGCCTTACTAACCGCCGACCACATATTTAAAGAAAAAAATTTTTTTTTAAAAAATACGACAATACGTTATTCAAATCTTCAAGATCAACAAAGCATATACACAGATAAATATTGTGATTTTAGATAGCTAAGTGTAATAATATAACAAAATAAATTTAAGATCTATTTGGACTGATTTTTATTATTGGTCCAGTGTGGACATATCTTATGATAAGTAATACAACTCTGGTGGCAGGACACGGGGTAGTGCGTCTCTGCAAACATGTAGAGACATTATCGTGTAATAGGAGTCTGTTGTTATCTCCTTGAGCGAGAGTGGTTGTTATAAATATGATTTCTCTTGATTCCTTATATTTTCGCGAACACTACACATTGATTAAAACTACTTTTACGGATTTTTCGCGTTTATTTTACTTTTAATTACTTTTATTTTTAATTCCCCACGTATCATCCTTGGAAGAATTCTTCCAAGGATCCTTCCAAGGATGATACGTGAGGCTATTGAAATTAAAAAACATCCTAATTTCAATAGAGAAGGAGGCTGGGTACTACCACCTGCTTGGGATCCTATAATCAATAAAATTAAAACTAAACCCAAGCATACCACTGCAAGACCTCAGGACATAGTCAGTTCATTTTGCATAGATCGGACCATAAACAATAATTAAAAAAGCTGAAGGTACTCCGGGTTTAACAATGACATCGGGACGTCAGTCATCTCAGTCCCCCGTGACCATGGGTGCTGGAAAGCATCCAAAACGTCGGGAATTAAAAATAAAAGTAATTAAAAGTAAAATAAACGCGATAAAATCCGTAAAAGTAGTTTTGATCAATGATTTTTCTTACTTTTTACGTGGTAGAGCCATGCTGCAGTTATATTAGTAGTATAGTTGTAGCACGAATGGGTCGGCTCGACCGGGGAAGGACCACGCTCTCACAGAATACCAGCGTGAAATAGTAGCTTAATGCTGCTGTATTTCGTATGGTGAGTGTAGAGAACCGGAGACCCTTTTTACTGGAAACGACGCATTCCATCTTAGTCCTCACGGGTGACAACGCATCTGCATTTTGATTCGTAATCGAAGATAGATGTAGAGATGTCTATGGGCCACAGCAACCACTTAACATCAGGTGGACTGTGTGCTCGTTTGTCACCCTATCTTTGAAAAAAAAAGAAAAAAAAACTTAGGCCTTATTAGTCGACACTCGACAGGGCATATTCACGCAGTTACCTTAGATATTCTTACACCTCCACTACAAGGGATTACGTAAAGTCTGCTGCACTGCTACAGTGTGCTTAGTAGGCGAATTAGAGATGCCAAAACTAAACATCTTACTTTAAAGGTAGGTACTAAGGATAAGAAGTAATAAGGTACTAAGGTGCCCGACGCGACTTCATGAATGATATGGTTATAACGCCATCTATCGGACGCCATGAGATCTTTTTCCATAATCGCTTCTCAGACACCCGCGTGACGAATTAGGGTCCTACGCCGCCACCTCGCGGCAGTATTAAAGCGCTATTACCAGTAACGCCAATGTGAATTGTTTTTAGTTATATTACTCTATAGGGGATAGAATTATGGTTTTTCAAGTAGAAAGTATAAAATTAATTGTGGAGCTCCGCTTAAATTGTACATAAAATTAAAAAAAGCCTTGGTCTAATAAATATTCAATTCTTATATTTTCTTAATTTTTGATAAAACAGAAGTGAAATGACGGAAATAGGTAAGATGGTGGTACCTACCTTTATACGTGGTAGATTCCTGTACATACTTATTATACTCTTTGGTGGTAGAGCCACGCTGCAGATGGTTGTAGCATGAATGGGGTGAGTGTAGAAATTTACTGGAATCGAGGCATTCCATCTTAGTCCTCAGGGGTGACAACGCACTTGCATATTGATTCTTAAATGAGGGTAAATGTTGATGTCTATGGGCCACAGCATTCACTTACCATCACTGTGTGCCCGTTTGTCACCCTTATCCTATATAAAAAAACACAAACAATAATTTGATTTGCGGTAAAAACCGACATCTACTGTTCATGTCATGTCTCACAGTTGTTCTACCATTTGTGTAGTCTTCCCTTGAACATATTTATGTAATATTACCTATATGGAAATACTGATCCCATTTTAAATATTATGTAAACTTCAAGAGAGATCTTATGTAAATATGGGAAATCATTACAAAATACTTGACAAAATGAAGTATTTGTTATTAGCTTTAAATCAAAACGAGTCTTAAAATTTAAATACATAGGTAATGGAATTATATACAATATGTAACGTAATTAACGCACGCCCTCAGACACCCCAATATATTATGTTATAATCATAATACATACACTGAATTTTTTGTTAAACATATTTATGCACTGATTATTTATCAAATTAGTTATACTAATTCCGGAAGAATGTTGTGGTGACAGTACAAATCCACGAACGCAAAGACTTTAACGTGCTTGAAATAAAGTTCATTTTTCTTTATTTTTATTGAATGATAGAATTAGTAATAATACAAAAAAAAACTGCACTCTTAAAAGTTTTATTGCCTTAAGTTACGGTCCATTTCAGTTTGTTTTGACTGTACAGATTTAGTGTGACTGTAATTTACGTAGTTTTAATTATTTTTTTTGGTTAAAAAATTACCTATATTAAAAATGATAGGAATCAATTCAGTAAACGATTCTGAACAAACTAGTTTCTCAAAGTGCGTTAATTATGTTACGTGTTGTGTATATATATATATATATATATATATATATAATATAAAAAGGTATGAGATTCACGCAAAAAACCCGACATCAAGTGGAGAACAGTAGGCGATACTCGGGTCGAATAGCGAGCACACCCGAAGTCATTTACATCATGTTTGTACTCGTGCCTATTTGTCCGTGCTCGGCGAGTATCTAAACGTATCTTCTCGCAATTTTAAAAGATCTGAAGGCAGAACTCGATATTGAAAAAATAAGACATTGCCTTATATCGCAATGTTTTACCACTTACATGTAATAGCTAAATAGCCAACTCAGTACTACTATTTGCACGATATAGCCGAGCAATAACTTACGTGATAGAGCTACTGAAGAGAAGTGAATGATTCTGTGCAAACAAGACATGATCACGCTCACACAACGCCAGCGACGAGAATCAAAAGCACAGTGGTCTATAAAAAAAAAACTTTCAATAACTATTATGCAAATATTTATATTGAATAAAAAATCATTCATTTCACTTTTTACTGGTGACTTAACATATCTGTACAACGCATGTGCGGCTGTAGGCTACAGAATCTATTTTCCATCAGGTGATCACAGTGTTACACTTGTCATCCTAAAGCTGGCTTTCCACTATGGGATATAATATATATTATATCCTGAAATATAAATTATATATATCCCACGATTGCCCTTCACACTGTGTGATATTTTGTATCTTTTATATATTTTAACTAGTGTGCGTTCGTCACTGGTTGGATGATCTGAGGACGTAGCGGAGGCGCGGAAGGGTGTGCGGGGTACAGGAGGTGAAATATAATACGAAAATATCGCTCGGTCGATGCAATATATATTATATCTCAGTGGAAGCGGTTCCGTTTAAAAAGTACAGTGAGCGATATTAATTTATATCTCGAGATGTAATATATAATGATTTCTTATATTTACGCGAACACTATACATTGATTAAAACTACTTTTACGGATTTTATCGCGTTTTATTTATATTAATTTTAATACCCAACGTTTCGGGTGCTTTCCAGCACCCATGGTCACGGGGGACTGAGGTGACTGACGTCCCGATGTCAAAGTTAACCCGGAGTACCTTCAGCTTTTTAATTATTGTCTTTGGTCCGATCTACGCAGAATGCAGTCGCAGTCCAGTTTGTGATCATATCCTAGACGGCCCCAACCATTACATCAGATTTGATAGACCACAAATCCTCGCGAAAGAACATCGATTCCTACCAAGGATGATACGTGAGGCTATTGAAATTAAAAAACATCCTAATTTCAATAGAGAAGGAGGCTGGGTACTACCACCTGCTTGGGATCCTATAATCAATAAAATTAAAACTAAACCCAAGCATACCACTGCAAGACTTCAAAATACAGTTAGTTCATTCTGCGTAGATCGGACCAGACAATAATTAAAAAGCTGAAGGTACTCCGGGTTAACTTTGACATCGGGACGTCACCTCAGTCCCCCGTGACCATGGGTGCTGGAAAGCACCCGAAACGTCGGGTATTAAAATTAATATAAATAAAACGAGATGTAATATAAATTATATTATATCCCATAGTGGAAAGTGGGCTTTAACGTCACCGTTCCAGCCTAAGTCCACTGCTTAACGTGGGCCTCCCCCATAGATTGCCTCATAGGGGGGATATTTGCCATAGTTGCCACGCTTGGCAAGCGAGTTGGCAACCGCAGTTTCTATATTTTAGTCGTCATTAGGAAGACGCTGCTGCCCATCTCCTGATTTGTTTCCTTCTGCCGTCTTTTACGACACCCACGGGATGATATGGGGTAGTGGATATTCCTATATACCGCCACTAGACGGTAATTGTCATCGTCACCCTTACATATACAAAAAAGGTATTCACTGAAGAGGTGTCAAATAAACGAATCATATAAACAAAATATTTATTTTATTAAACCTTTAAATAAAACGATATTAACACAGTTGGTTCATTGGCGACATCTTCCATAATGGTGACCAAGAAATTTCAGCTACAAAAGATAAGTTATAGTGTCAAAACACCAGCACAAAAATTAAGTAATGAATAATTAATTTCTAAAGACAGACGAAACATTTATTTATAATCGATTGAGTTGGCTTGGTCAAAAATGAAAAGAATTTTTAGTCAATAATTCAGATTTAATCTTAACAAAATCTAAACACATTACACAGCTTATTCCGATCACCGTATCACTTAGTCTGATCACAGAGAAAGCTTAGAACAAATTTACTGGCAAAGAGGTGACCTTATGAAAGAAGCTATCGATCGATTTGTGATAGAGATCAGTGAAGGAGAGAATAGTGATGACGTCGATTGTGACATCTGACGACTTTTATCTTAGAATCTGATAAATAATAATGGTTAAACACTGACTATTTTTCTATATTTGAGAAATAAAAAATACTTTATTATTATTATTGTGTTTTTTTTTTTCAATATTATAAATTTTATCAAAATGGTTTTATAGTTACGAGGATACAGGTGGTTACAAACATTCACACAAACATTTACATTAAGATTTCAAATTTCTTATTGAATTTGCAGTTAATCGACATATTACT
Organism: Parnassius apollo; assembly: GCA_907164705.1. Taxonomy (NCBI): domain Eukaryota; kingdom Metazoa; phylum Arthropoda; class Insecta; order Lepidoptera; family Papilionidae; genus Parnassius; species Parnassius apollo. The sequence continues at coordinate 6,671,781 of CAJQZP010000929.1, forward strand.
GATTCATTACCAATTAGGTCACAACACTAGCGCATTCCTAAGCTCTGCACTCAATTCGCGCCTACTGTAGGAGCTTAAAGATAATGTCGACGGCATAAGTGAACCTAAAGCGCCCTCCACATTCACGCCGTGAACACCTGTGAATGGCGTGAACCGCGAATGTGGATGGCTTTCGCGCCCGTTCACGGGCTTCGCGCCTTTTCACGCCCTGTTCCCCGTTCAGTGTCGGTATTTTGTGCCCGCTTCAAAGGGTTTACGAGGTGTGAACTTCCCGTGAACGCAAGCGCATCCACACTCGCGCGTGAAAACAGTAACGCGCGAGATTCGTTGCTGTGAGGTTGTGCTTATTTGTATTTTTTTACGTAGGACGGTGCGTCAAAATGATTGTCAGTTGGACGAACGAGCAGAAACTCTTGTTGATCGAGTGTTATCATGCCGAACCCATTTTATGGGATGCTAAACACAAAGATCATAAAAATAAAATGAAAGTGCATGACGCATGAATACGTAAATAAAGGAAATAATGAGTATTATTTTTTTTTTATAGGATAGGGTGACAAACGAGCACACAGTCCACCTGATGGTAAGTGGTTGCTGTGGCCCATAGACATCCACATCCATCCTCGATTACGAATCAAAATGCAGACGCGTTGCCACCCGTGAGGACCAAGATGGAATGCCTCGTTTCCAGTAAAAAGGGTCTCCGGTTCTCTATACTCACCATGCGAAACACAGCAGCATTAAGCTACTATTTTACGTTGGTATTCTGTGAGAGCGTGGTCCTTCCCCGGTCGGGCCGACCCATTCGTGCTACAACTATACTACTAATATAACTGCAGCGTGGCTCTGCCACGAAAAGCGTAGAAGTGACTGATTGAAAAGAAAGTACTAATGTCCAGTTATAGTAATTATAAGAAAAAGGTGAAGGATTCTGAAAGGAAGTCTGTAGCAAGCAGCGACAAAATTTACAAGCCCATTTGGATTGCCTTTGACGTGATCGATGCTTTTCTAGGAGAAAGAGATAATTGTAAAAAAAAAACTACAAATACGGTTTTTATCTTTTATATACACGTAATTGTCGGGAGCCAAAGCGCATAGCGTCACGGCGATAGCAGTGCATATTTCAGCGTCCATTCTCGACGAGCGCGCGAACTAAACTGTGAACGATAGCGAATGTGGAGGGATGTGTTTTTCGCGACGAGTTCGCGGCAAAATTACGGCGAGAATTCACGCCGTGAATCACACAGGAGTCTGGAGCCCACATCAAAGAACATCCAATATATTCACGACTCATTTTGCTATGTATTGTTTTAAAACATATTAAGTAGTACGATATTTTACATAAGATTTGCAATAATTAAAGCTGTTTTACATTTAGATAACACAATAATGTAACAATATTTATAAGTATAAAAAAAAAACTAAAATTATAAAACAATGCTTCTCTCAACTTTGACGAGAAACAACCAGTCCTCTTTCCACCAATGGCGACGATCAGTCGCTGTCATGGTAAATAAACATAAGAGAGTTCTTATCATAGGAAATTAATATAAAAGACCGAAATTTCTTTAAATACATTTTAAAAAATGTTTGCAACCTTAGAGGAGCCCAATATTTGTCAGTGGTTTCTTTGACATCGTTTTAATAATGATATTTTTAAATTAAATGAATGTTTTAAACTTCACAATATATCCATTTATACAAAATAAATAAGTTATTTGCTAATAATAATACTTAATTTAGACAGTGATATAAACAGCAAATTTTGGTTACTTATGCTAAATATTTAGTATAAAACATTATCATTATTAATTTGGAAATATTTTACCAATTATTTAGCTATGTAGTTGTATGAACAAGCACACCCTGTTTTACTCGGCTATACTTCCTAATCCTTACTTACTATCTGTACAATAGTTTTTATAATCCTGTTACCTTTCTCATAATGCAACAGATCTAAACATGGGTCATTAATTTTCTCTTCTAACAGATTAATCAGCTCCACTCTTATAGTTTTTAGCATTTCTGCGACCTGAAAAAATAATTACAAGTATTTAATTTCTTAAAAATAAGAACTGGTGGGTTCGCACCCACGGCTTTTTGTAGTTTTGTAGTCCATGCCCTTTAGAATAGACTACTGTCGCTTTTCAAAAATTGAGGTTAGCCTTTTTACGCCACGTTGCTGTACCCAGGTCTCCTCTCATTCTTGTGAAGGAGATGGAGCGAGAGAAGTAGGCGTTTGTTAACCCAAACGTGGCAACCATGAAGGTTAGAGAACAGGAGAACGATCACCGTACAAAATAGTGTCCAAGAAATATGGACACCATCATTGAGGCGCTGCGATCACAAAGGTCTGTCAATAAAAGTCATTTTCAGTCTTTTTTTCCGATCAGATGCTAAATGCACATCCACGCACAATAAAATATTTCTTCATTTTTTAATGTTTCTTATTGCCAAAAATTACAAAACTACGGAGCATGAAAATTTTCTCAATAAAAATGAAATGAAAATTTGTACATTATTCAACTAACTTCATCTACTTGTACTCATAAACAGCTAAATTCGCAGTCACTACTCACCGACGTCAGCGCCGCTATACATTTTCAATAACAGGCGGGCTATGCTTTAGTACGTAGTGATCGTTCTCCTGTTTTCTAACCTTCATGGTGGCAACTAAGGTAAATATCCCCCTATGAAACAGTCTATGGAATATACATATATTCAGCGGACTTTCGGTATACTGTAATGAATTAATTAATGAAATACCGCGTAGTAGAGGCATAAGAAACCTCATAACTCGAACTCATTACCCAGTGATGATAAAAGCTTCTTCTAGAAGTAATGAAATCTATTTAATAAAAAGCTAATCTTAAAGCGGGAATTCAGTTTGGCAAACCATACATAAATCCTTCTGCTGAATATTATTGGGAAAAAAGAAAGTGTCCACCGTGCTGCTACAGTTTTTGTTGGCGGACTACCCGTTTCCTCGAAATCTTTAAATTTCTAAGAACACTGTTTACAATGTTTGCCTTAAACATCGAGATCATTGTAAATCAACACTTGAAATTACGATTAACAATAGCATTGGTGTTGGCGGGGTTCATACTCGGTTTGTTCATGTATTATGCAATAAAAGGGCGTTTATGAGAAAAACGCGCCCTCCCTCCAAAGGGTCCGAACAAATCTCTAAAGATTAAGCCAATTCCTAAAAGGTTGGGTTTAGGAAAAGTCACACAAACCACATCCCCCCCTTCCCCTTCGCGCAAAAAAAAACAAGAACAGCTCTAAATTCTGTAAATTTTTCAACCGATTTCAAAAAAAGGGGGAGGTCATTTCTTGTGTGTGTTACCTCAGTACTTTTTTAAGTGAACCGATTTTGATGATTCTTTTTTTTTATTTGAAAGCTGGTTCTTCTTATGTGGTCCTATAAAGGTTTGATCAAGATCTCACTAATAGTTTTTGAGTTATCCTTAAAAATGCGTGTTTAATTGACTTCGACTACATTGATGATGTGTGCTCACTTTATTTATATTTAAGGCGGTTGTATAAATTTTTTAATTTTACAACTTGTTCCTATAGTTAAAGTAAAAACAAACAATAAAAATGTTTGTTCCCTAAGAATGTGAATTAAATATTTTAATATAAATAAATTAATTATTTTCATGCAATTAATTGTTCACATACCTCATGTTTTTCCACTTGAAACATTATCCAACCATCTTCTAATGATACGGTGAATGTCCCACTATGTAATTCGACAGCCAAATTACAACCTTGAAATAAAATATTATAAAATTTAATGCATGATGTTAAAAAATACATTTAAAAATTTATAAATAATTAATATATTTATTTATATGAAAATTCAGCTACATTTTGTGATTTGGATACACACTTGTAGTTGTTTCACAATATTTACTCAAATTATAAGTTTATTAACTCTAAGATCGACTCACGGCCTACGCCGTCTTAGGCCATACCGGGACCCTTGGGCACACAAGAATTTAGGGTCCTGTTGGAAAAAAAAGTGAAGGACAAAAACATTTTTCTGCTATGATCTTATATTTATTATAGTTAATTTGTAAACATCAAATAATATGTCATTAATGAAGGCATCCATGACTTGTTCTGCCACCAGGGCGGCGCCACTTTACAATGAAGTTCACTGACCTCTATATATTATATGTAATCTCTCTCATAATGATTTCCTATATTTACGTGAATACTACACATATGATAGTAAAACTACTTTTACGGATTTTATCGCGTTTATTTTACTATTATTTTTAATTCCCGACGTTTCGGGCACTTTCCAGCACCCACGGTCACGGGTGACTGAGATGACTGACGTCCCGATGTCATTGTTAAACCCGGAGTACCTTCAGCTTTTTTTTAAATTATTGTTTATGGTCCGATCTATGCAAAATGAACTGACTATGTCCTGAGGTCTTGCAGTGGTATGCTTGGGTTTAGTTTTAATTTTATTGATTATAGGATCCCAAGCAGGTGGTAGTACCCAGCCTCCTTCTCTAATGAAATTAGAATGTTTTTTTTTAATTTCAATAGCCTCACGTATAATCCTTGGTAGGAATCGGTGTTCTTTCGCGAGGATTTGTGGTCTATCAAATTTGATGTAATGGTTGGGGCCGTCTAGGATATGATCGCAAACTGCAGACTTCCCGGAACGTTGATGCTTCACATCAGCTATATGTTCTTTTACGCGGGTTCTAATTGATCTTTTTGTTTGTCCTATATAAGATCTAAAGACCAAGCGCGCAAGATACATAACAGCTTTAAATTTCTTGAAGAGATGCAGAGATCATAATCTCATTCCTACGTGTGTCAAGATATCCACTAAAAAAGACATTCGAGGAAGCGCTAAGATCTTAAATCAGGCTAGTAAAAAGTTGTTAATAACGGTGATTCAGCAAAAACGTACCGATCTATATTTCATAAACAAAACCATAGACAATTCGTCCAGTGAATTAAAGACAGTTTTATCGGCATTTGATTATAAAAATTGCATGGAAACTTTAGATAAACGCGAAACAACTAAATACAATGAATGCAAAAATAAACATATTGATAAATACCATAAATTTACAACTAAATCAAATGTCCAACATACGAAATCGTTGACCACAGACGCGAATCATAAACAACGCGCTGTCTACAACTTATCAAAACAAACACTGGACGACGCCACAATAAAAGTTTTAGAAAAAGGTATGAATTTCGCAATAACACCGCGAAAAATACCGTATGAGGACATTATCTGTAGTGTTGAGGACTGTCTGTATAAAAATAACATTGGTAATGAAGATTTAGAGACCATACGTCAAGACATCTCATCTATGTTACGTCGAAGTTCAGCGCCGAAATTAAATCTTCCCAAAAATGAATTTAACGCGTTGAAAAAGTTACGCAACAGACCAGAGCTTACGATTCTCCGCGCTGATAAAGGTAATGCTACGGTTATAATGGATACGTCAGATTACAATTTTAAAATACAACAACTTTTATCGGATGAAACTACATACCGAAAGGTCAAAACAGACCCTACAACTAATACGCTTAAAACAACTAGCGATCTAATTAAGAAATACTCCGAGAAATTGAATCTGGACGTTAATTCGATAATACCTTCATGTGCCAAACGACCGAAGTTGTATGGGTTACCAAAAATACACAAACCGAACGCTCCATTACGTCCAATAGTGAGTCAGATTGATTCGCCAACTTACAGATTGGCTCAATACTTAGCTAAAATATTATCACCACTCAGAGGACACACAAGTATTAAAAGCAGAAGGGGAGGCATTCGCCCAGCAGTGGGACGCTATAGGCTAGATTAAATTAGATGTGTCCCACTACGCTTGATTTTTGCAATGACAGTGGATTTTTATGTACCAATGGTAGAAGGGGGCATTACCATATCTCTAATACAGCTGAGACCAGCTGAGGGTTCTTCATCAGATACTTTAGACCTTCGATTTTTGACATCAAATGAAGTGGCCCACCAAGTTGAATATTTTTTTGTAAAGGCGGTATGTCGATCTCTTCTAATAGTTTGGTTGGGCTCTTGTGTTTTCTAATCAGGGTCACCAGGTACTCCACATGTTCGATTATCCTAGTTTTTATAGTTTTCCCTTTATGTGGCCATTAAACCCTAACTCTGTACCAAATTTCAGCTCTCTGAGTTTATGGGAAGTACTAGTTCTATTCTGATGATCATGAGTGAGTGAGTGAGTGTCTAAAATACGAAACTTTGCTTTCGCTTAACTTCGGAACTAAATGACCTACAGACTTGAAATTTTGGATTTTAAGTATGAGATTATAGTTTACTGGATGACGAAAATTTCTACGTTCTGGTATTATCCAGAGGTTCTCAAATAGGGGCCTGAAAATGCGGCGAAATGGTTCCAGTAAAGGATGGTACGGCAGTGTTTGCTTCGCGCTCGACTTGCGGGGGCACTGCCGTGCCCCCCGATATTTGTGGTTGAAAATTATAATACTAAATAAACATTTGCCGTTAAATCTTTTGGAGTGTTATTTTTCTTAAACAGTACTATATGATATTTTTACCTGATAGATTATAAATGCATAAATTGCCGAAAATTAAAAAAGATCCAGGCTATAAGTAAGGGGACTGTACAACCCGACAAAAACGTTTAGATACATAATTTATACCTAGGAAATCTGTCAATGCCACTTTTTCTGGCTAACTTGGCAATGTGTGGCTTGTCCCTGCTCAGGATTGCCAGAAAGTCACTAACCACGCCCTCATTTACTCTATAAAAATTCTTGTCGGGTTATATTTTCCTACAATAGAAAAAAAGATTGTATAGCGTAAGCGAATAAGGCGACGCCTTTCGATACGGGGGTCCCCTGGGCACAGGCCTCGTGTATCCTTATGGTAAAGACTATGGAATTTAAAGAACAGGGGAACGATCGCTAAGCACTAAAGCATAGCCCGCCTGTCCTTGAAAATTGTATAATTTATAGCGGCGCTGACGTCGGTGTGTAGTGACTGCGAAGTTAGCTGTTCATGAGTACAAGTAGATGAAGTTAGTTGAATAATGTACAAATTTTCTTCGCGGCATTGGTGAGAAAATTTTCATGCTCCGTAATTTTGTAATTTTGACAAAAAGAAACATTAAAAAATGGAGAAATATTTTATTGTGCGTGGATGTGCAAGTGATTTAGCATTTGATCGGAAAAATAGACTGAAAATGACTTTTATTGAGCGAACTTAACGATCACAGCGCCTCACTTATATTGTCCATATTTCTGGGACACTATTTTCTACGGCGATCGTTCTCCTGTTCTCTAACCTCCATGGTAAAGACGGTACTGCTCACGGCATCGTCAAGGTAAATAAGAATAACGAACGTATACAAACATACCTGCAGTAAACTATTGAGAGAATTTTATCAAAAATCGTGAAGGTAGAACAAACCTCAGGGATGTCATGTTAAACACTTGTACTAGCGAAACAAGTACAAATTTAACGTGTATACAAATCACAAAAATATTAATAATTCCTAAATACCGTTACCGTAAAGCCTATCAAAAGGCCACTGTTGAACATCTAACTCTTCATACAGGGAGATATTTGTCATAGTGACTACGCTTGAGAGCATGTTCGATGCTTCTTCATGCCAAACTGTACGGGGTAGCGCTAAAGCAGCTTGGGCAGAAAAATTGTATATACGGGCTACATATGCTTTTATAACACAACACATAAGCTGTGTTGAGGTTGAGAAGGAAATGCGTTCTGTTTGCACGAAAGTAGGTTACAAGCCTTTCTTTAGGTGGACAATAACCGATAGGAAGCTGCGGTGTATGTGCACCACAGGCTAAGAAGAGCATACAGTTAATCATCGCGTTTGATGTTGTTGTAAAAGCCGACATAAGCAATAAATTGCTAGGGTGGTCAGAATGGGAAGTAATAAGGAAATAAACAACTGATTTTATTTAATTTAACGTTTAACCGCTCAACCCCCTGACGGTCTCATGAGACCGCGGCCATATTCCGTCAAATCCCTAGCGGTCTCATCCGGTCGCACCCACTCACAGCACTTTAACCCACAAAAACTTATATTTAAAGACTACTTTTCTATGAAAAAGTTTGGCATTATAGAATCAATATGAAATTTTCTATCATCTAGTTGAATAAAAATTCAGTTAGTCTATAGATATTCATTTATAATCTACATTCAAAGTGCGTCATTGTCGAGTGTTCGTTGTTGTATATTGTTGCGTTGATTTTTGGATTTTTCAAAGTTAAGAACAGCTTTTATATTATATAATTTTTATGAAAGTTTTTGAGTGAATACAATTTTTACGTAAATAATTTCGAGTAATATATAGAAATAATAGTAATTTTCACGCTACCGACATCCGCTTGGTATGTTGTTGTTAAAATACAATAAAGTATTTTTGTAATGATTAATCCATTAAATAACTGACTTTTGTTTAAACTATAGAATAGATAATTTTGTATAGATTCTATAATGCCAAATTTCTTTATAGAAAAGTAGTCTATAAATACACCCACATCACCGTAAACGATTAAAGCTTATATTTATAGACTACTTTTCTTAAATAAGTTTGGCATTATAGAATCTATACGAAATTCTCTACATCTATCTTCGATTAGGGATCAAAATGAAGATATGTGAATTTTGATCCCTAATCGAAGATAGATGTAGATGTGGATGATTTATAGCATTCACTTGCTATCATGTCGACTATGTGCTTGTTTATTACAGTTTATTGTATAAAATTATATAATTTTATTAACATTAAATTACCCGAAAATAACACCAACGGCAGCTGCGGCACCATAGAGCACTCTCTGATAAAAATCCTCGACGTTTTCACCTTCTCCTGGTATACTAGATAAGGGCTGGCGAAGTAACCAACCACCGAGTTAATGGAGGAAGGATGCAATGCCACATAGCCGTCAGTTTTCGTCTTGAACTTCAACTCGTCGGGATTTGGTTGCCTTGGTATTGCGCCGCCTATTTGCTTGTGGAAAGATTTCTCCGGGGTTAACACCTAAAACAGAATTAATTTTATAAATTAAGGTTAAGGGGAATATTAGTAATGTTTATAACATTGTTAATTTTCTTAAAAAAAATTATAAGTTGTTTGATGAAGTGTCGCGTCGTAGAGGCGTAAGTAAATCCATCGCCTTATTTCGTCTAGTAGGTGCTATGATGATTAATGAGGGTACCGAATTCTTTTTATAGGATAGGGTGACAAACGAGCACATAGTCCACCTGATGGTAAGTGGTTGTTGCGACCCATAGACATCTACATGTACCCTCGATTACAAAACAATATGCAGATGCGTTGTAACCCGTGAGGTCTCGGAATGCCTCGTTTCCAGTAAAAAGGGTCTCCGGTTCTCTACACTCACTATACGAAATACAGCAGCATTAGGCTACTATTTCACGCTGGTATTCTGTGAGAGCGTGGTCCTTCCCCGGTCGAGCCGACCCATTCGTGCTACAACTATACTACTAATATAACTGCAGCATGACTCTACTACGTATATATCGCTCGGGATATCGCTTTACACGTAATTATTAAGGTAGGAAAAGGGTAACCCTTAAAACATTTCCTGGCCTATTTCTAATCTATCTTTATCTCTCTCTCTCTCTCTCTTTCTCTCTCGCTATCGCTCTCTTTCGCTTTCCCTCAATTGTTCAAATTCAAATTTATTTATTTGTTTTTGTTCAAATTTATTTATTATATATACAGGTAATGAGACAGAATAGATCTTATATGTATATGTTATAAATATATTCGCCGCATTCGACCCTTAGGTATACAAATATTACGTACAGTTACAATTAAATTATTATATATTATTTCATTTTATTATTTATATTATAATTATATGAGAAAATTCAAGAACGAATGTAATAATTAATTAAAATGGGATATTTACAATAATATATTGTCCAATCAAAAGTCAAATGAATTATATTTTGTGAATGTCATTATAATATGCCTACTGATGCGTCACTTAAATATTCATCTATTGAGTAGTAGCATTTCTCAATTAGAAATGTTCTAAATTCTTTTTTAAATTTATGAATATTTTCCATGTCATGAAACATAGATGGAACCTTATTATATATTTTAGACAATATACCAAAAACGCTTTTTCTAAGTAAAGCTGTCTTTGATGAAATTGTATGAATTTTATTTTTACGTCGGTTGTTCGTTATTAGATAATCATTAAATATTTCAGGATTAGTTTTTACAAATGTTACAACTTCATAAATATACATTGCGGGAAATGTCAACAACTTAAATTTTTTAAATTGTGGTTTACAGCTTTCTGTACTCGATATGCTTGCAATAGCACGCACACACTTTTTTTGTGCTTTAAATATATCTTCGCGCCTTGTGGCATTGCCCCAAAAAATTATACCGTAGCGCACAGTAGAAGATACGAAGCCGTGATATACCGTCCGTAAAGCATCTTCATTAACTACTTTGGATAATACATGTAAAGCGTATGAAAATTGGTTTAACTTTTTGCAAATATATTCTGTATGAGTCTCCCACTTTATTAACACAAGTTGTTGTCAATATAAAGACCTAAGAATTTTGCTGCTTTGGTTTCACTAACCGTCTCACCATCGTAATTAATGTTAAGTAAATCAAGGGGCCATTTTCGTTGATAAAAATTCATTATTTGAGTCTTTTTTAGGTTTATTATTAAATTATTTGACTTAAGCCAGCTAATTATACTCTTCAGGCTGTTATTAATTTCATTTTCATAATTATTTATGTCTGTACATGTTTGAGTATATATATATATATATATATATATATATATATATATATATATATATATATATATATATATATATATATATGTATATATATATATATATATATATATATGATTATGGTATAATCATATTGCTTAACGCCACCAGCAGTCAACCATTTAACGCTTTAAAGTATCAGTTCATATATTTCACTCGTGACATTAGGCTCAACCATAGTAGGGAGGATTCATCAAAATCGCTAAACTTGGCAATCGGATTTGCCATCGTAGTACCAAGAAGTGTCGTACAAGTGACGTCGCTTTCCATCGGTTTGGATATTTAGCATATATGAGATTCTTATACTACCATATATCGGACGGCCACAAGATCTTTATAGCATTTTTATAGTCGCCCCCATGGAGGTTAAAAAGAAGGAGAACGATCGCTGTAGAAAATAGTGTCCCAGAAATATGGACAAAATAAGTGAGGCGCTGCGATCGCTAAGCTCTCTCAATAAAAGTAATTTTCGGTCTATTTTTCCGATCTGATACTAAACCACTTGCACATCCACGCACAATAAAATATTTCTCAATTTTTGATTTTTAATGTTTCTTTTTGTCAAAAATTAAAATATTACGGAGCACTATTATTTTCTCACCAATGCGGCGAAGAAAATTTGTACATTATTCAACTAACTTCACCTACTTGTACTTATAAACAGCTAACTTCGCAGCCACTACTTACCGACAGCAGCGCCGCTATAAATTTTACAAATTTTCAGGGACAGGCGGGCTATGGTTTAGTACGTAGCGATCGTTCTCCTTCTCTTTAAACTCCATGGTCGCCCCTTACAGCACTGATGGGAAGATATTTGGTGAACGACTTACGCCGAAAACAAACGCCAAATACTATTGAAAAAAAAAAACATACCTTTACAACATTTGGATATAAAGCTGCACATAAAATGGCCGCTAGTAATTTGTCATTATTACCATTTGAGTTCAACTGAAAAAGAAACACAATTATATTGAATATACCAAAAACTCATATTCATAAAATAGCATAAATAAATAAAAATAATTATTAACAATCAGAAGGCTTAAAATTATTCGTGCTTCTAACCTTTAGAGTGGGTGCGAAAGTAGCTTAATGGTTAAAGTTGCGGACTGAAAACTTACTTTTTTTTACTTACTAAACGTTAGCAGCAAAAACAGTCTTATTAAAAACATGGTCTATCATAGATAGTGTCAGGTTTTATACTATGTTTTAAGTTTTAAGAACAGTTCCCTTAACCGCGGCGCCACTGTTTTCGTAAAATTTGACGTTTGCTTTCAAATTTCTTACTTCTCATAAAAGCATTATAACATGGAACAATGGATGTTAACACATCCAGTGGTGTGGTTAACAGAAGTATTTAGCAATGTTAATAGACCATATCCAGACTCGAAACAAGAGTCCGCAAGATACAGAAGATGTATAAGTTATGTCAAAAATATGAAATGTGTATCATACACCTCACAGTCTTTTAATACAGCTTTTGAGAGTTTTGACAACGCAATATTTTTTAAAGTACACATAAAGTAAATGGAAATATACATTTAATACTTTCAAATACACTGTACTTAGTAATAACATCAATTCTTATTTATATAGTCTTCTTCTAGTTTTTTTTTTAATTATAAGGGCTACCCCATTTGACACTATTCGCGTTCGCACAGAGCCATATTTAAGAATAAATTGAAATTTAAAAATGCGTTTTTTACGTAATAGGCGAACTATAAATATAGTATTAATTTAATAAGTAATGATTTAAAAATAAACTTTTTGTGTTTATCAATTGAAAACAGTTAATTTACCTCTTCCCCGGTTAAACTAGCGACGGAGTCCTTCCTCATCTTCCGCCTCAGAGCCGGCATGTCTGGCACAAAGCCGATGGAGGCTAGCAAACCGAGCAACTGATGCTTGATATCAGCCAACATCATCAATGTTTTATGAGATAAGAAGTTTTCACTAGCGAATACTAAAGCGGCGTGCGTACTTGATTTCATCGCGAGCTGCCATTTCTGGAAAAAAATTAGGAATAAGAAGTACAATCAAATATATATATATATATATATTATATATATATATATATATATATATATATATATATATATATATATATATATATATATATATATATGGGTGAGATCGTAAATAACGCACTGGAAGATATAACACACAATAACGTACTGGAATAATATAAAGGTTCAATGTTCACTTGGAAATAGGTTCAATTAAAATCCATTTTAAAATATAATCAATTACTTAAATTAAGATTAAATAATCAAAAACGAATCACGAACACAACACAGTAGAATTAAAGCTTTTAACAAAATAATGTGCTTACAAAAAAGAGTAGGTACTAATCAAAGTAGGTTATCCATAAAAGAAATATAACGAATTTGACAAATATGTATTTACAGTTTACAATTAATACAGATACCGTAATTATTACCATTTATTACAGAATTTTGTTTTACTGTTTTTTTTTAATTATAAGGTCTACCCCATTTGACACTATTCGCGTTCGCACAGAGCCATATTTAAGAATAAATTGAAATTTAAAAATGCATTTTTTATGTAATCAATAGACGAACTATAAATATAGTATTAATTTAATAAGTAATGATTTAAAATAAACTTTTTGTGTTTATCTAATAAACTTAGCATACAAATATAATAAAGCCACATTAAAAATGTGTTTTTAATAATAACTTATTCATATTTTGCCAATTAATAAAATTAAAAAAATGCTTCTTATCATTTAAACTATTTTTTTATAATGTGGTCCTGTGCGAGTTGAAAAGTTGACGAAAGGTGACGACCTCTTAATTAAAAACGGACCTAGTTCGGCTACTGAGGGATCACTAGTAATAATAAATCAGATTAGTATAACACTCCACTCTTATGTAGGTACGTCAGAATAACATTACATCTTTTTCATTTCAGCGTTGTCGGTTAAGTTATGTGAACAGCCTCCTTTATAACATTCCAGTGTGTGACATAACAAACACCATAACACACGTAACGAACTGGAACAAACACACTCGAAAATTCAAAACTCAACAATGAATACCGGTCATAAATCATGCGCGATTTACTTAATAAAACTTGACATACACTGGTAATTGACTATAAATTTCGAATCAGGAACCTAGTAAACGATATCTTTGTACTTCTCACGTAGAATTCACATATACGCTGCCCGAAATTTGTGCTCTAAATTATGGAATTTACAATTGTTTACGGTCACGACTAAAAATGAAAAAATATGTCAAAACTGACATTTGACAGTAAGCCTACGGAATTGCCTCATCGAAATTACGTAAATAATGTTGTTTAATGTTGAAAACAAAAAATCTAGCCCATATCGAATCGGAGTAACACACTGGATAACTTTTGGAGACACAAAGTGGAATAAGATTTTTTTCCACTAGCATTGTACTATTGCAATAATTTATAAATTATCACACGGTATCTTTATTGCTTTCAAAGTAAACTACAATTTTAAAACCATAATGCTATATTATTTTATTGTGTTGCATTTTTTCGTCCCGCAAGTTGATAGGAGACAAATAAATTTTGTATGAAGCTTTATTTTGTTGATTCAAAAATATTTTTTATTTTTTATGTTTAAGCCTCTTGAATATTATGGTTATTTCTACATTATTCTAAACATGATTATCAATGTTTTATTAATTATTAATATTATCATACTCTTTGTTAGCACCCTTACACCTACCCTTACAATATATATATATATATATATATATATAAACTGATAAACTTTTACCTAAAACTAATTAATATCTCAGTTAAATGGCATTGTGTGAGATAAAACTTTACCTGAAACTCAACTAATGACATCTGGTGAGCGGATTATTAGCCCTCATTGATATTTAAAGTTAATTTTGAAAATAAATAAATTACTATATAAAAGTTCAGAAAAAAATATATATGTCATAGATACATCCTTCATTTACTGATATTAAAAGTTTAAAACACGATACATTCTACGTTGCTCGCAATCTATATATATTAGTACTTCTTCATTACAAAAAAAAAATGGGAACTTTACCATACCCTTACTCTCATTCCTCAGAACCACATTGCAAATGTTATTTTTATTTAATTCTTCTTTTACTTTTTGTGTTATTATATTACTCTCTCTCTCTCTCTCTCTCTCTCTCTCTCTCTACTTCTGTCTGTGTGTGTGTTGTAAATTCATAAATTCATTTTTGTGAACAACCTACCGGGCTGTGTATGGGCGGTGTACGAATAACCATTACCCTACATCATCACCCCGTGGATGTCGTAAGATAAGAGGCGACAGAGGGAAAAAGTCAGGAGATGGGCAGCATCGTCTTCCTCATAACAAATAAAAATAGAAAATAAACTGCAGTTGCTGACCCGCCGAGAGTATTACCGCATAGAGTACGTTACATATTATGTTTTTACGTGGTATAGCCATGCTGCGGTTATATTAGTAGTATAGTTGTAGCACGAATGGGTCGGCTCCACCGGGGAAGGACCACGCTCTCACAGAATACCAGCGTCAAATAGTAGCTTAATGCTACTGTGTTTCGTACGGTGAGTGTAGAGAACCGGAGACCTTTTTTACGGAAACGAGGCACTCCATCTAAGTTCTCACGGTGACAACGCACCTGCATTTTGATTCGTAATTGAGGATAGATGTAGATGTCTATGGGCCACAGCAACCACTTACCATCAGGTGGCCTGTGTGCTCCTTTGTCACCCTATCGTTTTAAAAAAAGAGTACCTATGGTGCACACCGCATCGTGAATAAATACGTCATGAGTCGCGCTACATGGCGTGAGCTGGGAAAGCGTTATAATTGCCTACCGGGTCGGGGATAACCTCCCCTTATAATATAACTATAATCTGAACTATAACTATAAGCTGAACAGCTTAAAATATATAGACAATGTTATATCATATCTACTTCAAAAGACACTATATGAATGTTGTTAAATTAGGAGTACTCTTAACTGACGAGCATGTATGCATAGGTACATGGATTTGAAAGAGGCGAGAGAGGTGTGTCAGGATCGTGCCAAATGGAAGTCTGTAGTCTCTGCCTACCCGTCTGGGTGACAGGCGTGAGTGTTTATGTTATGTATGAATGTTGTTATTTATAACAAGGTATTACTAAAAGTTAGTATATTCGGTATATTATAGATATTACTAAAAGTTAGTATATTAGGTATTACTAAAAGGTAGTAGAAACTATGGCCGATGGGCCATAACTGTGAGGTGGATTGTGTGCACGTTTGTCACCCTTATTCCATAATAGAGCCACAATGTTTTCGGTTTTTTTTTTTTTTTGTAATCAACTTTTAAGCTTTGTAATATTTTTACCAAGATAGGAAATCAAAAAATATTATCAATGAGGGCTAACAATCCGCTCACCAGATGTCATTAGTTGAGTTTCAGGTAAAGTTTTATCTCACACAATGCCATTTAACTGAGATATTAATTAGTTTTAGGTAAACGTTTATCAGTTTCTAGAAAACTGTATTAATAAACAAATGCCTCAGTGGTTCGCTCTTTAATTTTATACTTATTTGTATCTCTTTATTTTAATTTTTTCTATTTTTAGGCCCGTAGTTTGGTTTATTCGTTCCTAATCTAACTTATTTAAAATATAACTAATATTTCAGAAAGAAACATTAAACTTTACACTTTTCTAACAGATTAACTTCGACGGCTATCAAATGTGTCAAATATTTCAGAAAAAGTCGTGGATGCCATTATGCCGTTTGGCGTCGTTAAAAATATGAAAAACAGAATAATCGACGGAACTCTGTTTGATAAGCGTCCATATAAGAATCGGATAGAAATCAAACGGTTTTGACTTCGAGCTTCTTTATCATTCCACAATTAAATGCTGGACCAGATGCCTTGCATCTATACAAAGCTATCTATTCAATGCAACGAGGATTTTCAGGCCTTACCACATCACCACCTTTGGTTCAATAATCAGCTTAACAAATTTTTATATAAAACAATAAAATGACGACAAGATTTACTTACCCTATAGGCCCGTAATGTTGTCAACTGATCGCTATTCGAGCAAGCAAACTCTCTCCTTTTAGCATCAGCTTCTGACTGAAAAAATGAGAGAAACAAATGTTTTGAAATTCTTAAAAAAAAACTATATAAAGATACGAGATAGTTTTATTTTGGTAGACATTGATTGTAAGTTATTTATTATAGTCAACCAAATCTAAGAAATACCTTTTGACGTTTCACATTAATCATTCCGCAGTAACTTTGCACAAGCGTACTCAGTAACACTCAACGTAAATCCGAAGAATTTTTAAGTTATCTATATTTAATTACAAAGTGTATAGTTATTTATCACTAATTTAAATCCGAATCTTTCAAACAAAGCAAAATATAAAAAAATAATTAGAATCAACTTTTTTACTTGAAGTCGTTTCAATGATATGTCGTTATGTACCTTACCGTAGTGTTTGGATGATTAAAATTCATTGTTACGCGAATAATCGGCAAAAATATTCAAATAATCGAATCATTAACTTTTTTAATGTATCACAAATTTTTATTTTTAAAATTCCCTAAATTCCATGAATAATGATAAAAGAAGTTTTTTTTTATTTTGTCAACGCAAATTTGTGTGGGCAAAAGAACTCATATGTATATGTCACACACACAGGCCGCGCTGAAAAAACCACTACGTAATTTCAATCTCTGTGGGTAATTTTGTGATTTTGTGTTTATCTTCTTATTTTGTGACTCGGCTTTAAATTTTTGGACTGTTTCTTCTATATTCGTTGAAACATATGCCCATGTCACAAAGGATGATTGAGCAAAAGTGGTACAAAAACAAAATAAAAATGATTATGGATGACTTTGAAAGAGACATTAATTTTGATTGTATTATTGAAAATCAAATAATAATTAATCTAAACAACGACAGCTCAACTAGTTGTACTGAAAATGATAGAATAAATTTATTTTTAAACTAGTTTCAATCTTCAATTTTTATAATTTTGCCTATAGAAACAAGCAGTAACAACAAATACAAAGAAATTGATAAATCTTGTGTTTTAAATTATCCGCTTTAAATTTATTTTGGTATTATTCAAACCAAATCGTAAATGAATAACAAATCTTAATAATCTATATCGATTTTTTTAAGTATCGAATATTGTACGTTTTTTGGTTGGCATGCTTGGTGCAATAAGTCTGACAGTTGTCAAAATGTATTTCTTAGATTTGGTTGACTATAGCAATAAATACATTATTGAGTTAGTGGCAAGCAAGAATACCCACTACGCCATATCTTTTCGTGGGTGTCGTAAGAGGTGACAAAAGGAATGGAAAAATGGGAAATTGTGGCAGAAGATGGTCAGCAACATCTTTCTGAAAACAGCAAAATAACACAAAAAAACCGCGGTTGCCAACTCGCTCGCCAAACGTGGAAACTATGGTAATATACACCCCATGATGAGAGTTACGAAGAAGCAGCCCCTAGTCCCCACCGGCTCCGCTATTCCTGGTTACGGTGGCGACCATGATAACGGTGGGGCAGGGGTTGCTAAGAATCTGCGATGAAGGTTAGATTGCCACCTAAGACGACTCGACCCGGCAACTTATAACGCACGTACCTTGAGGACTGAGGAGAAGATCCTGGAGCTGGAAGAAGAGATAGACAAGTTGCGCTGGAATTTTATAGGATTATACGAGGTCCAAAGAGAGGGGAGTTATGGGGGAGGACTATGCCAGTAGTTGTTGGGAGCACTAAGTTCGAAGTTGTTGACGAGCATGTTTACCTGGGACAAATAGTCCGACTAGGTAAGTCCAACTTCGACCGAGAGATCAATCGACAGATTCAACTCGGCTAGGCAGCGTTCGGGAAATTACGACACATCTTCTCGTCATGTATACTTCATAACTTGAAAACGAGATTGTACAACAAGTACGTGTTGGCATTGCTGAAGTGGTAGTGAACCGACAACCGATGGGGAAAAAATGTTCTCGTGTGTCAACTTCGTATCGGTAGGCGAAGTGTAGGGCGATACCGATGAGTGACGACCTGGTAAGACATGCAGGAAGTCGATGGTTGCATGTGGCTCAGGACCGTGCATTGTGGCATTCCTTGTACGATGATGATCATGATGACCCAATTCATTACATTCTAAATTAATAATTATAATATATACATTATTTTTAAATGTAATGTATATAACTATGAATATGTCTAAGTATTTTATTGTAAAGTAGATTATTCTAGGTTATGCTTATTAATCCATAAACTACTATAGACAAATGTTGCTGATACTGAACTGAACAGTGCGTAGTATAGAGCCTTGCAATTTGGCGTTAAGTTCGCGCTTTACGCTTTTATGGACGCTGAAAAAACTGACTAAAATCGGAGAACAATGCGCGAAGGAAGGAATCGGTCCCACATTATGCTTTCACACTATGTTCGCGCGTTTCGCGGACTAAGTGTGGAACGAGGATTAATGATGTTGAAAATCGCATCAAAATGCTTAAAGCAGATTAAAGTTTAAGCGAAGAAAGACGCAAAAAATGACGTAAATAGATACATAGCCTCACGTGAGTGATCCTCGGGAGGGTAGGTAGAGTCCAAAGAACAGTGAGCTTCTCAGACCACATGTAGCCAAAAATATAGACAGAAAATTGTGACTAAAGTGACGTCACCCATGCTACAAGCACAACACCCCCCCCCCACCTTTATAAACCCTCTTTGAGTCTAGACTCTTATGGGACAATTGTACAACAAATGACTAGACTGATTTTTTAAAAAAATATACAATGGTGTTACCTTTTTTCCAAAAGGCGCAACAAAAGGACTCTTATGGCTCAAACAGGCCGCAATCGTTAGAGCAGAGTCCACACAACAGAATATAGCACCAAACAGCATAAGTTTTCCTATCCGTACATCCACTGGCAAAGCAGCTAAATGTTTTCCCAGTGCAGTCAGAGAGAAAGACTTGTCTAGCGCGCCGACATCTTGTAACCGAGCAAGAGCACCATCTACGTTCGACTTTATTGGTGGTTCTATTGTTTTATCTGGAACAATGGACAAATTAATTAAAACTATTGTTTTTATTTACTTTTGACACAACTGGGGATTTTGAATTTTTAAGTATTAGCAGTACCAGAGGTCTCGGACCTCTGACACTGTTTCCTGTCACCGCAGTGTAAATTTTCCACCTGAGAGGATTATACTGTCATCTGTCGAAGGCTAGCTCAGTCAAGCATTTCCGATACGACTCTCAAGGGATAAAATATATTGCCCATTTCATTTCTTGATTATCATATCTTCGTATCGTAGAATTAGATATTTTAATCTCTCAGCCGCCAGCTAAAATGACTAATAGCGCTCGCTCGCTTCGCGTGACGCGGCGTTGCTAAAAATAACCTAACCTTGAATTTGTCGTACATTTATTTTCAATAATATTCATTATAAATTTCAATATAATACTTGTTTCTATTTGTTTATTATATTATATTACTTGTTTTAGTGCTTTTACTTCATTACAAATAGATTTTAATTGTATTTTAATAGTTTAAAATGTACGTACCCAGCACAGAACGGCAGCTTGAATATCACAATTTTTTCTATATATTAGTCGAAATTATTTATGTAAAAAGATAAATTATATTCACACAAAAGCTTTTATAACAATTTTACAATAAAACACTATACTAAACACTAATAAAACATTAGAAAAATCCAAAATCAACACAGTAACACGCCACACGAAATACGCGTACGAAATGAACTTAGATAGTAAATAAAAAACCATATACTAACTACTTTTTATTGCATTAGAGGATAGCAAATTTCACATTGAGCCTATAATGCCAAACTTCTTCATAGAAAAGTAGTCTGTAAATATACGTTTTTATGGGTTAAAGTGCTGCGTGTGAGTGCGGTCTCATGAGACCTCTAGGGATTTGACGGAATATGGCCGCAGTCGCATGTGACCGCCTGGCGTTTGAGAGGTTAAAGAGATATATAATCGACAACAATGCAACTAAATAAAAATACTAACCTAAAACCTCGTGCACACTCATATCTCGAAACAGGGGCAGTATTTTGACTTTTAATAGCAGCTGTTCCAATGGTATTCTGTGTATCTCTGGTACAGGCTGCTCGGCCAAATGGTACTGATACCGATGGGATGTGAACAAGTGTACGCACACCCCGGGCATAACTCGACCAGCTCTGCCTCGACGTTGCTTAGCATTTGCGCGCGAGACCCATACCAGATCCAGTGATTCCATGTTGCGGTTTGAATCGAACCTAGAAAATGTAAATATTACATAGTTAGTAATAGCTTTATAATTTCATTTCATTTTACGGAAAGTACAAAGTTAGAATTTTTCTATTTTTTAATCTGTTTAATTAGCCACCCGCCCCAGCTTCGCACGGGTGATTTCTAGATCTTGACAACAGCGCCATCTACCAGGTCCGAACACACAAAAAAATTAATCAAAATCGCTATAGACCATGGACACCTACAATCAACTTCAAATGAAGAAGGCAACTGAGGATTAAGATGTTATGCCTCGCAACTGAACGTGATTATACTTGTTCTCTATATCTTTTAAACCACAACAAAGCGCTATTAGATGGCAGAAATAGATAAAAGGGTCTATCACAGGACATGGCTTCTTTAACAAACATTTATTTATCATAGGTGTTATAGATAGCCCCCTGTGCAGGGCATGTATGGGGGAGGAAGAAAAAGCGGCTCATGTGTTGCTAACATGTCCGGAGGTTGCTTCATACAGGGTTAAACATCTCGGCACGCCAGGATCGCTCCTCGAAGTTGCTTACAACCTCAAAGGACTGTTGAACCTCTTCGGGGAGATTTCATGGCCCGAAAAATCACATTATTCCTGTTTACACGCAAAATACGCGCTTAGACGTGGAGTTGCGGAAAACAGCCCATCGTAAACTCAACTAAACTACATAAGAGAGTAGCACCAACCCAGGCGAATTTCTCGACAGAATAGGAGTCCCTGTCATCTAGTATTCATATATTGAATGAATACAGCAAATTCATCATTCATTCAGTCATTACTGCCTAGCCTAAATCCATTGCTAAACATGGGTTGGCTCGTAGGAGGGATATTTGCCATAGTTGCCTCACTTGGCAAGCAGGAATATAATGCTGTGGATCTCCTGAATTGTTTATCTCTGTCGCCTCTAACGATACCCACGGGATGATACGAGGTAGTGATCATCGATCATTACTTACATCGCCACTGTACAGTCAAGTAAAAATTACTATAGTGTTGTATTACTTTGTTCATACAAAATATTGTTATTTTAGTAAATTAGTACAGCACTACACCTATATAAATCCTTATTGTAGCACTGCATACCGCCAGAAATATCTGGGGGCACGGCAGTTCCCTCGCCAAGTCGAGCAAAAAAGCGGCACGGCCGTACCATACTTATCTCGAAGCAATTCAGGCCATTTTCGACCCCGTATAACTTCGTAGTGGATAAAACTATAAGCCTGAATTTTCAGTAACCGAATAGACATTGTATAAACATGCTATATTTCAAATTTCATCCAATTAGAACTAGTAGTTTAAGAAATATAACTAGTTAAAGTTTCTTAATTCTGTCACTAACTGACTGACCGATCATCAAAACTCTAAGGCACTTCTAGCAGACATAAAAGTAAAGTTACAGCCTATATACGTCCCACTGCTGGACACAAGCCTCCCCTCATTTCTGAGAGGGTTTTTAGGGCAAGGAAGTGTCCACCGCGCTGCCCCAATGCGTGTTGGCGAACTTCACATGTCTTCGAAATATTTTTTTTCTTATTCCTCAGACATGCAGGTTTCCTCAAGATGTTTTCCTTCACCGCCGAGCACGTGGTAAATCAGCATTTAAAATTGCAATTAATCATTTCATTGGTGCCGGCGGGGATCGAACCCGGGTATATCAATGTTGAAAATCTTTTATGTTTCAAATATATAGATTAACTTGGCATTCGCACTAAGCAATCTAATTTAATATAATATTGTTACGCGCTCAAGTCGACGATACACTAGCGCCATCTAGTGTCAGGAACGAGAGCGAGGGGAGCATTGAGAAAATGACATCACAAATCACTCAACCGACAGCGCCTAGTCGAAACTCGAACGCTCGGTACCTTGCGCGTGTTTACTTGAACATTCTGGATATTTCTTTGCTAATTTAAATAAGTAGGCGCTGCAAGATGCGATCGGGGCAGAGTTGAACTCGGCGACACAAGCGAAGCTTCGGAGCGGAATTAAGTGAATTAGTGTGTTTAATTATTAGTGTTTTTAGCTTTAATTTGTGTAAAGTAAATTAAAGTGTTAATTTAGGTAATTTTATCGGCAATTTTTATTGTCACGAACCTCAAGCTCGTAACAATTGGTGTCAGAAGTGGGATAAAATCATGCCGATTTTACCTAAGGAGGAAACGGAGGGTGTCCGTACCCGAAATCAACGCCAGCAGGAGACGGACCAAAGAAGATTTGGTGGTGCAACGCCGCAGACGTCGGAGGGCCAGCCGCCGGCTGCAGGCCCGTCAGTAGCTCCTACATCTGCAGCACCCGATTTAGGTGCTCTGATGGTGATGCTGCAGGAACAGGCTCGCCGACAGGAGGAACAGGCCCGTTGGTTGAAAGAGCAGCAGGAGGAACAGGCCCGCCGACAGGAAGAGCAGATGCTCCTCGTGAAGGACATTCACGCTAACTTCGGGAAAGAGATTAGGGAGGTGAAGGATAGGGTTGCAAGGATAGGGGTGACAACCGCCTGTCGGAAGCTGAAACCCAAATCAAGGAAGCTAAAACCCAAATCGACCAAGTAAACAATCGGGTTGATTACGTGATGGCTGACGTGAAGAAAACGCTGGACGACCTCAAACTAGGGGATGGAACTACAGCTCCCGTAGTAGCTATTACACCTTCGCTACGTGGGTTCAAGGTGCCACCATTCGACGGGACTTCTTCCTGGTCAGCCTACAAAATCCAGTTCGAGGCTGTTATGAAAGCGAACGGCTGGAATAAAAGTCAGGCCATGACTGCTCTCACACTAGGCCTGCGCGACCAGGCCTTAACAGTTCTGGAAGCTCTCGGTGAGGAAGTGACTTATGAGCAACTCCTTGAGGCATTGGAGGCGAGATATGGCGACGCTCACCTGGAACACGTCTTTCGTGCGCAGCTTAAAGATCGTGTGCAGCGCATCAACGAAAACCTGCAGCAGTGGGCTCTAGAAGTGGAGAAGCTGGTGCGAAAAGCATACCGGTCTGTACCTGCGCTCATTGAAGGGAACCTGGTGCAGACATTCATCGACGGCATCCGCGACCTGGAAGTCAGAGCTGCTGTGAGGCTCGGGCACCACGAGACGCTTAAGGACGCCTTGGCCCATGCACTGGAAGTGGAGGTCGTGCGGCAGGATCATCGTTCCCATCGCGTCAGGGAGGTTGCAGCAGCTACAGTTCGCGACCGCAACAAAGGATACAGCCCAAGGTGCTATGGCTGTGGGGAAAAAGGCCATCTTCGAATCAGCTGCCCTAAGCGAACCGTGGAAAGGAGAGTTGATCGATCTCGAGAGGGTAGTGCAGCTAACGACACTGCCTGGCGGCGACAGGATCATCGTTCACCTCACGCTAGGGAGGTTACAGCAGTTACGGTTCGCGACCACAATAAAAGATACAGCCCTAGGTGCTATGGCTGTGGGGAAAGGGGCCATCTTCGGTCCAGCTGCCCTGAGCACACCCTACGAAGGGAAGGTGAACGGTCTCAGAAAGGAAGTGCGGCTAACAGCACCGCCCAGCAGCAGCAGGAATACGACTTTACTATCAGACACTGCAGCGGGAAATCTCACGGCAACGCAGATGCATTGTCAAGAAGACCTTGTCCTGAAGATTGCAACCATTGTAGTAGGCAAGAGAGTAAGGAGGTGGTATCCGTGAGGATGCTCAGGACAGACCACCTCAGCAACGGGTGGAAGGACAACCTACGACATGCACAGCAGGAAGATCCGGACATCAAGCCGATTCTGGGATGGATGAAGGCCCGTGCTACCAAGCCTAAGTGGAGGGACGTCTCAGCGATGAGTTCAACCACGAAAAGCTATTGGGCCCAATGGGACAGCTTGCTGATTCAGGATGGATTCCTGTGCCGTAAATGGGAGAATGGTCGAAGAGACAGCTGTCGTTTGCAAATGGTTGTCCCTAAAGCTAAAGTGCCGAATGTTTTACAGTTGTAAATTAAAGTGTTAATTTAGGTAATTTTATCGGCAATTTTTATTGTCACGAACCTCAAGCTCGTAACAATATGTATTACTTGTGAGATACACTGTGTTTACTTGCGATGGCCAAGTCAATCTATTTATTTGAAACATAAAACATTTTCAACATTGATATGGTCACTATAAAATGTTGTTAGGTTAGCTAATTACGTAATAACTTAAAACAGAAGGACCCTTAAGTAGGGACTAAATAAATTAACTTACTTGGTATTACATTGAACTCACAACTTTTTACTGTAGAAGAACTGAGTTGCGAGACTTGGCTTTTTTACAAGTTATGTTTTTGATGGCATATTTATTTTTTTGTTTACTTTGTCTTTTATGGCAACAAACCTTCAACTACGGGTTACATAAGTCGGATTTAATGTCCTGAATTCGCAGACAAATGCGAATGGGTTAAAAAAAATTAAAAATAAACTTTCGAATTAACTTCTCACGGCACGATAAAAATGTAAAAGTTACCTTCTCTTTCTAATCTCGTGGATGTTAAGATTCGATTAATGCTTATTCCATTAAAATCGAGTTACATTTAATAGCTATTCCCAGTAACCCGAACTCAGGTTAAGTAACAGCATGAATCAAAAATTATGCTAATACAGCTAAATAATATTTTTATGAGTATAATATAATCGAGTCGAGCAGAATTTAGTGACAGATATTCGGTTAAGGACCAATTGAATAAAACTAATTTTATAATTTTACGGATTTAACTTCTTTAACTAATTTTTAGTGAGTTACTCCCCCCCCCCTCCCGTGACCATGAAATATCGAGTATTTGCGTAAATATAAGAAATCATCAAAGGTCCAATGTTTGGACATTCGCTTTGTTTATTTATAATTTTTTGTAAGATCGTAATCAGTCCAATTAATGGCTCATTTTGATATTAGAGAGTATTCGTCCTTTACTCTTGCTAGGCTAACTGGCAATCGTAGTACTACAATCTAGTGTAGCGGCACTGTCGTCACGTCACTAGCACACAAAAACACACAGAAGCCTAAATCACGCTATCAACATTCCGAATCATAAACAGTATATATAGAACATCGCCGAACTATCACACGGAGCGTTGGCCGCTCCCCGGGCAGAACACCTTGCCCGGCGGGAGATCTCCCCTTTTCCTTCCTCACCGGCCACAGTGGTGACCCCGACGTGATCTGAACACGCAACTAACAACCTTCGGAAACTTCAAGCTTCATCATCGTCATAGAATACCCCACACATTCGCTCCCGAGCAGATATCGTCTGCAGTCTTCATATCCTGCAAGCCATCTAGCTACACAAAGTTCATCGCAGCACTGGAATAATAATGCTTCCTGTTCCTTCAAGCTACACTCTGCGCTACAGTGTTCAGCAAGGCTCTGAGTCTTACTGCTCGCCTCTGCTTCACGGCACTCTCGCAGATTATTTGCCTTCTTCTCGACTCACCGCAGACAAGGCAATCTCCTGGCACTTGCACATTCGTCGGCAACGAGGCTGCACTATCGACCTCCGGTCTGAGCAGGGGGGTGATGTAGCGGCACTGTCGTCGCGTCACTAGCACACAAAAACACACAGAAGCCTAAATCACGCTATCAACATTCCGAATCATAAACAGTATATATAGAACATCGCCGAACTATCACACGGAGCGTTGGCCGCTCCCCGGGCAGAACACCTTGCCCGGCGGGAGATCTCCCCTTTTCCCTCCTCACCGGCCACACTAGTATATTAGAAGTTGGTCCATAACGCTGGTATTACACCTGGAATATACAAGATGATTCTACCACCGTCAATCAAAAATCCAGAAATCAATCACGATTTGAAATGGGGTAATGGATTCTCCATCGCCACTCGCACATGGCCACTTCTGTCTGTACACAGAATTATTATTTTTAATTACTTTTAATTCAAGTAACGCGTAATTCAAGTAAAAGCGTAAAAATGAGGAAACATCTTATTATGACTTTGACAAAATCTGAAACCTATGAATTAGGTTATCTCAGCTGTCGAGTAGCGTTCTCATCACTAGAAATTAATATCTATTAGGACGAATATATTACCTTTTTTCCTTCATCCTTCCACAGTCTATTACAAATACACAATCATCGATAGTTACAGAAGTTTCTGCAATGTTTGTGGACAGCACTATTTTCCGAACTCCCGGTCTTGGCGTTTTGAAAACTAGCGCCTGTTCTTCGCTCGATAACGTCGAATGCAGCGGCACTAGAATGTATTTTCCAGTTCTGGAAATTGAATTTTCAAATATTATGGAGAGTTAAAAAACAAAAACGCCACAAGAGTATTCAACAAGAATGTTACATTTTTTTATAGGAAAAGGGTGACAAGCGAGCACACAGTCCACATGATGGTAAGTAATTGCTGTGGCCAATAGACATCTACATCTATCAAAATGAAGATGCGTTGTCAGCCTTAAGGACTAAGATGGAATGTCTCTTTTCTAGTAAAAAGGGTCTCCGGTTCTCTACACTCACATACGAAACACAGCAGCATTAAGCTGCTATTTGACGCTGGTATTCTGTGAGAGCGTGGTCCTTCCCCGGTCGAGCCGACCCATTCGTGCTACAACTATACAATTAATATAGTTGCAGCATGGCTCTACCACGTAAACATATAATATATTCATACATATAATAAAGTGACCTTACAAAAAACACAAAAATAAAAAACATCCCATACTCACTTCGGACTAAAAGTATGGCTCTCAACTAACTGGTCATGCAATGTCATTATTTCAGCTATACCTGGTAAAAATACCAAAATGGCACCTTCTTTCGGCCATTTATGATCACCTTCCACAATAAACGTTAACACATGTTCGACAAGCTCCAGATTTATCTGTAAAAAAAGGAAAATTTGTCATTATCAACTGAAGATGCTTACTTAAACTCTTATACTCCTTATATAGCTCCCCCTCAATTGTCGCACAAATAAGTACTAAAGCGAGGAAAATTTTGGAAAAAACAATGTAAATCAACGATATCTTGGCGGGCAATGGACTTTTCACAAGAAAAAAATAAAATGAAATGAATTTCACAAGAAAAAAATGAATTGGTAAAATGACAACATTAATTCACTTACGTGAGAAAATTATAACTTCTTTAATATTTAAGATGAGCGTACATAGTTAAGAAAACAAAAGTAAAATAACAAACGGCGTTAGGATAGATTAATAAAGAATGAGCAATATGTTAGGACACTAAATACTAATATCACTATCAATCATCGCCAGATAGCGCTATAGATCTCGGTAGATGAAGATAGAAAGAAAAACAGAGTTAACTTTGCGCGACTTAAGGTTTACTACGGGGTCACTATTCATTATATAGACAACGAATGGAAGTATCGATCTGTAGTCCTTGATTTTATACCATCACGCGGTCGACATACTGGGGAAGATATTGCAACGATTTTCCACGAATGTTTATTGTAATATGACATAATTGATAAAATACAGGGTATCACGGTCGACAACGCAACTGCAAATACCAAATTTATGTATGAATTGGACAAACAGCTGCCACACTTTGATACGGAAAATCAACATTTCCGGTGCTTTGCTCACATTTTGAACCTTGGTGTACAAGATTTATTAAAGACCTTAGCATTACACAGTGAAACTGACAATAAGGGACATGAACAGCAGTATGAAGATAATGAAGACGAAACTTAGGAAGATGAAGCATATGCGCCAAATATTGCTGACTCACGTACAGCTATATCAAAATTACGCAGTATTTCCAGTAAAATAAAAAAGAAGTTAGATATTGAAGAGGAAGTTTCAGTCTGCTTGTGAAGCAGCTGGCGTGTCATCAAATCTAAACCCAATACTCGACTGTCCAACGAGATGGAATTCCACACATGATATGATTGGATTTGGTTTAAAAGTGAGAACTGGCATTAACATATTGTGCACTTCTGTCACCGAATTGAATGATTTTCAAATCACAGATGAATGTCAAAATCAAGTCAATGTCAAATACTCGAATGGCAAATACTCGAAAAAATACATAAGTTTCTAATAAACTTTAAACTTCTATCAACGAAACTTGGTGGAGAAAAATATGTTACATTACCACTAGTCATTGTATTATTCAATCTCTTGCTCGATAAAATTGAATTCATGGTAAAACAATTAGATGAGAAACCTAATCGATCCGAAGTGGATGAAAGGCTCATTCTGGGTTTTCAAGCAGCTCGAGACAAAATGCTTAAACATTATAAAAAGAGCAACCGGATTTATTGTACCTCTTAATTTTAGACCCAAGGCATAAGACTCAGACTTTTGACATGACATTATGGAGGAAGCAAATTAAAACAGAAAGCCTGCGCAAATTTAATGAACTTTATAAAGAATATAAAAGTCTACACTCAGTGAATACATCTCTAGAATCACCAAGAAATGAAAAGAAAGTATGTGAATATGATGAAGATGAAGACGTAATAGACTTTGAGAAATTGTATGCATGTCCCTCGACGTCATCTGGATCTGGATCTTTTCATCAAGGCTTAGTTATAGACGAGTTGGAGGAGTACCTAAGTAAGCCCAGAGCTGCCAGTTCGGAAGACATTTTAGAGCGGTGGAGGACGCATGAGACAGAATATCCGACTTTATCGAAGATGGCCCGTGATTTTCTTTCAATACCTGCAACTTCAGTACCTGCTGAGAGATTATTTTCTAAAGCATCATTAGTAATTAGAAAACACAGAAATAGGTTAAGTGATGAGTCTGCCAGAAGGTTACTTTGTATTAATTCTTGGTCAAAAGAATTAATATAAAGTAACAGTAATGTCAAAGCTGTTGTGTACTGTTATGTAATTTAATTTGTATTGTATTTTATTTGATTAACATGATTAAAACTACTTTTACGGATTTTATCGCGTTTATTTTTGCTTTTAATTACTTTTATTTTTAATTCCCGACGTTTCGGGCGCTTTCCAGCACCCATGGTCACGGGGGACTGAGATGACTGACGTCCCGATGTCGGACATCAGTCAGGACATAGATCGGACCATAAACAATAATTAAAAAAGCTGAAGGTACTCCGGGTTTAACAATGACATCGGGACGTCAGTCATCTCAGTCCCCCGTGACCATGGGTGCGTTTTTTCGCGTTTCCGAGGAAGTGAGAGATACAAGTGTCGTGCCTTTTTTTGCTTAAAATTTATTGTTTTATTAAGTGTTGTTGATTTACTATAGTAAATTTTTCTGTCTTGGTGGAGGTTTTAATATCTGTAAATTAGTAAGTGTTTGTAGTTGTGCCGTTTTTATGTAATTGTTTGTTGTAGTAATATAATGGAGGACGAACCTCCCGATCCCTGAAGGGTTCGCAATGATTCCTTTTCCTTACCCATTAACATTGATAATGTAGAACTAATTAACCGTAAACGTGCCCAAGTAAGTAACGAGTCTGTCCATCCACAAAAATTAGTTATTACTGATCCAAATCAACATTTTCCTTCAATACAATCCTCATATACCCATCCTGATTTTATTAATAAAAAAGTTAAGTACTCTCAAGATGATGCCGCTCCTTTTCTAGTTCACGTAAGTAAAATCTCAAATGATCAGCTGTCTGGAGTAACTCTTAAACCAATTAAATTCGGTCACTTTCTGTATCATAACAATATTAAAAATATAGTCCATGATGGAGTCAAAAAAGTTGGACGAAATAGAATATCCGTGGAGTTTAAAACAGCTGCAGATGCAAACAACTTTATCGATCACCCAGCTCTCCAAATTTCTAAATATGAAGCAACCATCCCCTCATATAGTATCACTCGTATGGGGCTAGTTAGACAAGTTCCCATAGAGTGGACACTAGAAGAATTAATAGCAGCTATAGAAATTCCCTCTGGATACGGTTCTATAATTAAAGCACGGCGACTTAATAGACGATCAGTGAGTGACAGCAATAGCGTTTCATGGGTTCCAACTCAGACGGTTGTTCTAACTTTTTCTGGACAAAAACTTCCTCCCCATATTTACTGTTTTTACACCTCAATGCCAGTGGAAAAATATGTTTTGCCACTAATTCAGTGTCATAAATGTTGTAGATTTGGCCATGTTACTTCCCAGTGCCGATCATCCCCTCGCTGCTTTGTATGTGCACAGAATTATGAAGGTTTATCTTGTACTCGACAAACTCCTACTTGCCTATTCTGCTCTGGTCCCCACACCGCAAAAGACCCTACATGTCCTGAACATCTAAGGCAAAAATCTATTAAACTGGTTATGTCACAAGAAAATATTTCATATTTAGAAGCTTCAGCTAGATTCCCTCAGACAAAAAGATCCTTTGCTGATACAACAAGAATCCAGCCTCGTAATTGTTCTCAACAGACCCCTTATACTATAACTGACAGTCTTTCAACCCCTTCGGCTCAGCTCTCACAAACTGCATCATATAAAAAAACAATTTTTATCCCTCAACGTACCCGCAGCCCACCATTAAATTCTGGTTATCATGCATCAAGCAATTGTTGAGAATCCTAATTCTTCCCTTCCTAATGGGTGTGCTCTACTGGGAAATGACAACAACTCCTCTAGTAATGATAATTTCTGCGAACTTATGTTATCAATTCTAATTAACATGATCTCCCGTTTTAGTGACACGGAACTTCCTCTCAGCTTACACCAAAAACTTACTCAGCTTTCCTCCTTAGCCCGTAACATTCGCAGTCCCGCCAATTCTTCAATGGAATTGTCGGAGTATTAGAAATAAAAAAAAATGAACTCATTTACCTCATTAACAAATTTCATCCCTTCATTCTTGCCATCCAGGAGACATGGCTTAGGCCTGAATCTCATTTTAGGGTTTCAGGCTACGCATGCCTCCGGGATGATAGGAGTGATGGTCGTGCTGGCACCTCTATTTTAATTTCAAGAACAGTTACATTTTCACAAATTCCTCTCCCTTCTCATAGTCCAGCAGTAAATGCTGTTGCTATTAAGGCCCTTGATGTCTCTATTCTCTCCGTTTACATTCCTAATCCTGATGTAAATGTTTTAACAGAACTTGCTACACTTATCTCTTCTCTGTCACCTCCTATGGTTATTTTGGGAGATTTTAATATGCATCATACTGTTTGGGGCTCCCATCTGTGTGATTCACTGGCTCCCTTATTTTTAGATCTTATTGATAATTTTAATCTCTGTATTCTAAATGACGGGTCTCCTACCCGTCGAGTATCCCCATTACAAAATGTTAGAAGTGCCGTTGACCTAACTCTCTGCTCTCCAGATATTGCTTCCCTTCTTTTGTGGCAAATATTACCTTCTAGCTATGGCAGTGACCATTTTCCTATATTCATCACTCCTCCTACTTCACCTAGAATAAATTTTACATTTTGCCCAAGACTAAAGTATAATCTATCCAAAGCTAATTGGCAATTATATTCTAAAGTTTTGGAACAAGAGGTTTCAACTCTTCCCCCAATTAACAATGATAATATTGTTCCTGTATATATAGAGTTCAGAAATGCAATTATTTCTGCTGCTAATAAGTCAATCCCCTTAAAAAACCTTTCAAAAATAATTATCCTTCCCCTCCTTGGTGGGACCAAAGATTGTTCAGCAGGTTGTAGGAGAAGAAAAGAGGCTGAATTAATATACTCCCGTTCTATGACTGCAGAGAATTATATCTCCTATAAAAAAATTGCTGCAGAAACCTTAAAATTACTGTCAGACAAAAAGCGAACTGGTTGGTTTAAATTCTGTGAGTCACTGTCACCTAGGACTCCCCCATCTTTGGTCTGGAGAAATGTTAAAAAATATCGCTGTGCAGTTTCTAGTGAAAATATAATTTCTAATGATCCTTCCCTGTGGATAGATGAATTCTCTAATAAACTTGCACCACAAACAGTCCCATCTTATGATGAATGCCTAGTTTTTAATTCTGCTTTTTTAAAAACAAATGATAAATTTGATTCCCCCTTTTCTTCTCAGGAATTGTTTACTTGTACTCAATGACCTTAAAGACTCCTCACCAGGTATTGATGGGATTCCTTATTCGTTTATAATTAATAATAGTGAGAACACTAAAACTGTCTTACTATCCATTTTAAATTTTATTTATATTACTGGTGATCCTCCTGCTGAATGGAAAACCCAAATTATTTTGCCCATTCTCAAACCTAAGTCTAGCAATGACCCTTCCAGTTACCGACCTATTGCCCTTTCTTGTACTTTGGCAAAAATCTTGGAACATTTAATAAAAAATCGCTTGGAGTGGTTTTTGGAAAGGAATAATCTCTTACCTAAAAGCCAATTCGGTTTCCGAAAAGGTTTAAGTACCATGGATAGCCTAAGTACCTTGGTCACAGATATTCATATTGCCTTTTCAAAACATGAATTTCTCATAGGAGTTTTCTTGGATATTTCTTCTGCATATGATAATGTGCCTTCTTCCTGTGCTCAGGCAGAAAATGCTTAATCTGAGCATTCCAGTGAGGATAGTCAATTACGTCTCTAACTTTCTCTCTTCCAGATCAATATCTATAAATGTTAAAAATCTCCTGCTTCCCCCAAAAACTATATGGAAAGGACTTCCACAAGGCTCAGTTCTTAGTCCTCTCCTTTATTCTATATATACTCACGATTTAGAACTTTCAGTAAATTCTTTTTGTAATGTTCTTCAATATGCAGACGATTTAGCTCTATACATCTCCTCAAACAACTTCACAGTGGCATGTTCCCGTCTAAACTCATCCATGGATTATTTACAAGAATGGTTAACTAATCATGGCCTCTCTTTATCTGTGGCCAAGAGTAGTGTGGTGATCTTTTCCCGCCAAAGGCGAGTTCCCGATATATCTGTTGTATATGATAAGTAACCTATTCCAGTTAGAGGCAATGTTAAATTTTTGGGAGTTATCCTTGATTCGAAATTGGCCTTCGGTCCATACATTGAATATATAACACAAAAATGCGAAAAAAACATAAATATTCTTCGGTCTTTGTCAGGTGTTTGGTGGGGGTCCCATCCTTTTTCTCATAAATTACTGTACAATGCTTTAATACGAAGCCACCTTGACTATGGATGTTTTCAGTTGGAGCCTTGCAATAAATCATCCCTTAAAGTAATGGACAAAATTCAATCGAAATGCCTTCGCATTATTACAGGGGCAATGAAATCCTCACCAATAAATGTTCTTCAGGTTGAGTGCGTAGATCCTCCTTTAAGATTAAGAAGGCAATACCTTTCAGACAGATTCTTATTTAAGATCTGCCAACTTTCAGATCATCCCCTAATCCCTAAATTGCACCTTCTTTCAGAGTATATCTCATCTGACCGATACTGGACCCATAAGGACTCTCCCTGCTTGTTTAAAAGTTTTGTAATTTTTCTTCAGCTTCCTTACCCAATCTTTCAATGTAAAATAAATTCACTTTTTGATGTTCCTTACGAGGCTATTGTTTACCAACCCGACATTCATCTAGATCTAGGTATAGAAAAGGATTCTCCAATGGCAAATTTGAAATTAAAAGAAATTATAGAAAACACCTTTAAAGATTGGCTTGTCATGTACACAGACGCTTCAAAACATTCTGATGAAGACTATACTGGAGCTGCTGTTTGGATTCCTAAGTTCAAAATCATTATCAACTTTAAATGCCCCTCACTATCCTCCACTTTTACCGGTGAAGCAACTGCAATCAGTGAAGCTTTGTTATATGTAGAGTCACATAATCTTAATAAAACAGTTATTTTCACAGATTCAAAAAGTTGTTTGTTAGCTATTTTGTCCAATCAATTCCATAACAAACATAAGTTTCCACTAATTCTTAAAATAAAAAATACCCTATTCAGATGCCATCTTAAAGGAATCCATGTTTCAGTGGCCTGGATTCCAGGCCACAGACAGTGGTATCCATGGTAACGAAACAGCTGATGTACTCGCTAAAAATGCAATTGCTAATGGCATTCTACAAAATTTAATTTACTCACATGACCTAATTTTGCTAGCTAAAAGGAAACTGAATGAAAATTGGAATAAATTATGGGAAGTTTCCAGAAATGTTAAAGGTAAGCACTATGCTGCCATCCAAGAGATTATTCCTCCCAAGCCTTGGTTCTTTAAATTTAACAAAGCAAATAAACATGCAACTTCAATCATTTGTAGATTAAGAATTGGACATGCTTGTACACATGCACATCTGGCAAAAATCAGAGTAAGGGATAGCTCATTGTGTGAATGTGGCTTAGATGAAGGTTCCACAAACCATTTTTTTTTCAACTGTCCCAAATTATCCTCCTCCCTTCATGATTACCTTCCTCCTTATATTCCTCGACCTATAGATTTTAATTCTCTTTTAACATATACCAGTACTCCTTTTGTGTATATTTTATGTGATTTTATTAATACTAATAATATGAAACTTTAAATCCTTGTCACTTTTAACATATGGGTAAGAGTCTAACACCTGTGTTTGTCATATTTGTTCTAGGTAATTCAACAAATAGATTTGTCAAAATTCTCGGAGGAAAACTGAATCCTTGTATTATCACAGACTCTTATTTTAATTAAACTCATAAGCTTTCATTTTCGACGTCATTGGGGAATTTTATCAAACCGCCACAAAAGAAAGAAGAAGAAGAAGACCATGGGTGCTGGAAAGCGCCCGAAACGTCGGGAATTAAAAATAAAAGTAATTAAAAGCAAAAGTAAACGCGATAAAATCCGTAAAAGTAGTTTTAATCATGTGTAGTGTTCGCGTAAATATAAGAAATCATTATTGTATTTTATTTTTTTATTTAAATAAATGGTAAATTGTGTAACTCTTTTATTCCATTTCATATAAGGGTCTATCAATCTCTTTCTAGACAGATAATTTTCTTTATAATACAGTCAAGTTAATGTCATTAATTTGATTTTTATATGTTTTGACTAAGTTTTAGCACATGTAAGCTTATTAAATGTAAATGTTTATTAAGAAACAGACTAACTCCCGTGGCCGTGAGACTTGGTAGACAGCTCAGTTGGTTAGAGCATCGGCACGGATCGCTTAGGTCGTGGGTTCAAACCCCACCCGGTATTAGTTGATTTTTAGAATTTCTCATTAAATGTTTAGACATATTAATTTGGTTGCTCTTTCTATGGTTATGTTAATTCAAGCTCAAAATGTGCCTACTCTGTTAAGTTGTTCTAAGATCTAAAGTAACGTTTAATAAATAACAATAGGCTAATAGGTAATTGCGAGACTCTTGCTGAAAGACCAAGACCAAGAACAAGACCAGGTGTATTGGCGCAAAACCAAGACCAAGACTGGCTAAGTCTCGTCTTGTTCTTGCATTTGGGCAACACTATATGCGACGTATCAGCGCATTACTTAAACAAGTACCTGGATGACCGAAATTACATTTAGGTACAAATTACATACTGATGAAACATCAATAATATTTTTTGATGTTATTGACATAATAGAAAAAACTGAACTGGTTATTTGAATAAAAAATCATGAGTGCAATTAGTTTTATTAAAATTTTCGTATTTTAAAAAAATATTAAACAAAAGGGCTCGAAATAATAGATTTTCTCACAAAAGAAGGGAACTTGAAAAAAAGATTGAGAAAACAGAAGACAGGATGCGAACCAAGGCATTACGATTACGCGACCGCTCGATATCCACCTGAGCTAAGACGATCTTTAACACAGTGTCAAAATTTACCTTCTTATATTGTGGCAGTTTTTCATTGCATGAAAACACGGACAAAAAGACATTTTCTAAAAATAAATCCTAGCTAGATCGATTTATTGCCCCCGAAACTCCCCGGACACTAAATTTTATGAAAATCATTGGAGCCGTTTCCCATAATATTTATTAAATTAGTTATACTACTTTTACTACGTTTAATATTTATCAAATTAGTTATACTAACTCCGGAAGAATTTTGTGGTCACAGTACAAATCCACGAACGCAAAGACTTTAATGTGCTTGAAATAAAGTTCATTTTTCTTTATTTTTATTGAATGACAGAATTAGTAATAATACAAATAAAACTGCATTCTTAAAAGTCTTATTGCCCTAAGTTAAGGTCCATTTCATTTTGTTTTGACTGTACAGATTTAGTGTGACTGTAATTTACGTACTTTTAATTATTTTTGGGATAAAAAATTACCTATATTAAAAATGATAGGAATCGATTCAGTAAACGATTCTGAACAAACTACTATCTCAAAGTGCATTAATTATGTTACATGTTGTGTATATATATACAAAATATATATATATATATATATATATATATATATATATATATATATATATATATATATATATATATATATATTATTTCTTAGATTTGGTTGACTATAAGTAGAATATTACTGTGGCAGTTGTGGTGGAAGAATATTCACTTCCCCACATCGTTCCGTGGGTGCCGTAAGAGGTCTATGGCAACTATGGCAAATGTCCCACTTATGAGAGTATCTATGGGGAGGCCTATGTTCAAAAGAGACTTTGATAGGCTATAATAATTAAATGAATGAAATAAAATTACGGAAGTTCGAAAAAGATAAAAAGTACTGAACGTCAGCTTAACACACACGCAATATGCATAACTCGATAAATATATAGAATGAATGACAATGTTGAATTAAAGTCTCATGGTTAGACACAGGCTTTATCCCATTATTACAAGATTTATGGAGCAAGAGGAGTTCATCATGTTATACGAGTTTCTTAAATAAAATAAGGATGACAAACGCGCACACTGTTCCAATGATGGTAAGTGGTTGCTTTGGTCCGTAGAGGGTATGGTTTCACACTAGTAATACGGGTCAAACAGAGTGCAGGATTCGAACTCGCGATGCTCATCACAAGTCAATGCTAAGCTACTGTACCACAGATCCATCAAATAATATTACTGTTAGTAATTAATATTACTTATAATAAGTACCTTTTCAGAATCCATAAGGTATAAGTTCTTGCAAGTAATTTTACTGCAATGTGGATACCTTGCCAGTATCTGTGACACGGTTAAGTTGTCATCTCGGATGGAGACTTTGGGTGGTTCAGTTGCCTCCGAACGAACATCACACGTTTCCAACTCGGTTTCCAAATCTTGCCTTTTGTCCTTATCTCCTGTAAAGTTTTTATTTTTAGTTATCCTCTCCTTTTTAAATAGTCTTCTTTTTTAAATATATTTACCAACAATAATATTAATATTAATTTGGACATAAGAGAATCTATTACTCGTCTCTATAATGGAAGAATGACAAAAATATCGATAAAGGGTTATTCGAAACCCTATGACCGAAAGACGTGGTAGTTCAGGGGCTTAGCGCTCGCTGTAAATTTCACAGCACGCAAGCAACCCGGGTTCGATGCCCGCTGGTACTAATGAAATTGTTAAATTGCAATTTTAAGTGCTGATTTACCACGTGCTAGGCGGTGAAGGAAAATATCGTGAAGATATCTGCATATCTGAGAAATTAAAATAAATAACATGTGAAGTCTGCCAACCATAAAAAGTGAGATGAGACTTGTGCCCAGCTGTGGGACGTATATAGATTGTAACTTTAACTTTTAGCTTCATGTCCGAAACTCGAGACCATCAACATTATCAACCACATGAAACTGTGACTACTCATCAGTCTGACTATATAAATATATAAGTGATCTTAATTTTTTTTTATATGAAAAGGGGTGCCAGCGAGCACACAGTCCACCTGATGGTAAGTGGTTGCTGTGGCCCATAGACATCTACATCTATCCTTGTTTGCGAATCAAAATGCAGATGCGTTGTCAGCCTTGAGGACTAAGATGGAATGCCTCTTTTCCAGTAAAAAGGGTCTCTGGTTCTCTACACTTACCATACGAAACACAGCAGCATTAAGCTGCTATTTGACGCTGGTATTCTGTGAGAGCGTGGTCCTTCCTCGGTCGAGCCGACCCATTCGTGCTACAACCATACAATCAATATAGCTGCAGCATGGCTCTACCACGTAAAAAAATTAAGAGAGGTTAGGAAAGACTTGACTTGAAGTTGATGGTGTCGACACAAAAAATTACTATCTTTTAAATAAATGACAAATGTTACATCACCTTTTTTAATTTTGCGTGCAAATGGTCCATTTTCTTCTAAAACATAATTGGTCACTTCCATAATTTCCTCCAAAAACAATTGTTCAACTGGGAAAGTTCTTCCTGAAAAATGATAGATATTTTGAAGAATTACATAAAAACAAAGAGCAATACGAGTAAAACAATGAACAATATTTTTAGTTTTCTCTTTAAAAATTCTAAAAATAACACCATTGTAAAAACAAACCTGGTATCTCTAGAACTGGAACCTTATTAAAGTAATCCGAGAACAAATCTGCATTTAATGTCGCACTCATAAGAATAACTGTTAGATCTTTCCTCACTTTGATAAGATCTCTTAGTATGAGTAACAAAAAGTCACTCTCTTCAGACCTTTCATGCACTTCATCTACAATGACATGCGTGACAGAATTCAACTGAGGATCATATTCAAGTCTTCGTAAAAGGATTCCAGTTGTACAGAATGTTAATCTAGTTTTAGCAGACACCTTACTTTCCAACCTTATCTAAAACAAAAATGTGTTAAAATATTACATATTAGTGTAACATATTATGTTTTGAGTTTTACATATATTTTTTGTGTATGAAGATACATGAATTTAATAATGGTATTTACTAAAATACTATTATAAAATTAAACAATATCAAATATTATAGTGAGCTAAATAATAATAATAATATTAAATGTAAATATTTCAATGACACATTTAAATTATGTCATTTCTTTGTTATAGTTGTTTATACAAGTTTTGATTCCAACTTAAAAAATTTAACCGTGTTCCATTTAAGAAAAATATATACAGTTAATTTGATTAAAACTACTTTTACGGATTTTATCGCGTTTTATATTTTTTTAACCCTTAATTGCGCAGTGTTGTATTAAAACCACATTAGTTTTTGACATTCAGGAACAGCATACCTTACATGTATTTTTTTTTAATTTCAATGTGAAGTAATTTTATAATTAGTATAAATTTAAAAAATTATACTAGCAACCTCGATTTTTGAAAAAAAAGTTAATTTTTTTTTCTGGATCTGTCACTTCGCGCGGCAAAAAAAGTTGAAGCCCGCCAAGTAGATTTATGTCATTGTAAAACAATTTTATTTGTGCAAGTAAGTGTTGAAATTTTTATTTATTCTATTGATTATAACCTCGATTTTGTTATTATTTAGTGATTTTTTTAGTTTTATTATTTTAAAAGTAATTATTGAGCATTTTATTTATGTTGTTTACAAACAACATTGCGCACTTTTTATTAAATGTAATTTTTAGTATGCCCCGCTTGAATGACGAGGATATACGGAACTATCTAGAAAATTTAGACGATTCTGAAGATGGTCTCGACGGCTCTGAATCGGAAAGTGACGAGGAAGACACCTATTACCAAGCGGCTCGGGAAGTTTTTCGCGACCTGGAGGGTTCAGATTGCGAAGAACGTCACATAGGTGAGAACATTCAAAGTCCATCTTCTAACCAGCTCGATGATGATATGGATCATCGCTTTATAACAGATCAACATTTACAAAAACCGACTTCATCTTCACATCGCCCTACAAGACCTATAGTTTGGCGACAACGAAATCCCATTACTAGAGAAGAGGATCTAAAATTTCAGGGCAATACTCAATTGCCAGAAGAACTTACACAAAGGGAGACTCCTTTAGATTT
The DNA here is from genome assembly GCA_907164705.1 of Parnassius apollo. Taxonomy (NCBI): domain Eukaryota; kingdom Metazoa; phylum Arthropoda; class Insecta; order Lepidoptera; family Papilionidae; genus Parnassius; species Parnassius apollo. The sequence continues at coordinate 6,712,659 of CAJQZP010000929.1, forward strand.
TTTTTACCTATTTCTTCACGCCAGATTTGATAAAACATACAGTTGAGCAAAGTAACTTGTATGCCACGCAGAAGCAAGTTTCTAACCCAGTCAACATAGACGAGAATGAATTGAATAAGTTTCTTGGAATTTTGATTGTTTCTTCTGTAATTCGTTTTCCTAATATTAGACTTTACTGGCATGACAAGTATGGATATGAGCTTATAAAAACGACGATGTCTCAGAAGCGATTTGAGAAAATAAGGTCCATTATACATTTCAACGATAAAGAGAAATGTTTGCCAAAAGGACATCCTGACTATGACCGAATCTATCTTATCAGACCGCTTGTTGATGCACTAAATAATAGGTTTGCTACTGTACCAATCGAGCAACGTTTGTCGATTGATGAACAGATGTGCGCCACGAAAATGAGCCACCATATAAAGCAATATTTGCCCAATAAGCCGCACAAATGGGGCTTCAAACTTTACCTGCTTTGCAGCCTTTATGGCTACGCTCATAAATTTGAAATTTACACAGGGAGTGGCAGTCAAACTACAGTGGCAGCTAATGAGCCTAATTTAGGAGAGTCAGGGAATACTGTGGTACGTCTAGCTCGCATGATACCTCGCAAAGCAAACCATATAGTCTACTTTGATAATTTTTATACCTCTCTACGGCTTGTGACTTTCTTAGCTAAGGAAGGTATTTATTCATTGGGGACAGTGCGTGTCAACCGTCTACGCAATTGTAAGCTACCAGACAAAAAAGGCTATCATGAAAAAAGCATCCCAAGAGGATATTACGAAGAAAATGTGGCGAATGTGGATAGTGTTGATGTCAGCGCTGTAGTATGGAAAGACAATAAACCTGTGAATATCCTTTCCACCTACGTTGGTGCCGAACCAGCTACAACTGTGACACGTTATGATAAAGTGAAAAAAAGAACGAGTTCCGATCTCTTGCCCAAAAGTGATCAAAGAATACAACGCACACATGGGAGGGGTTGATCTCCTAGATTCTTACATTGGACGTTATAATATAAAAATGAGAAGTCGTAAGTGGACTATGCGCCTCTTTTATCATTTGTTAGACGTGACAGTAATAAACTCATGGCTTATTTATAAAAAAAGTCCATACAAAGGACACAAAAGTGTTAAATTTGTCCAGATACAGGATGGAATTGGGCGAAACTTTATGTTGCATGGGGTTGCAGACTAACGGTACCAAACGGGGACGGCCAAGCAATTCATTGCAAAATGAAATTGAAGAAAAAAGGCGTAAAGGAGTTACGCAACCAATACCTGCAAAGGATGTGAGATTAGACCAAGTTTCCCATTGGTCCGTATGGGTAGACAAGCAGCAACGGTGCAAATTTCCAAAATGTGGTGGATACACCTTCAAATTTTGTCAAAAATGTGGTGTTTCTTTGTGTGACACAAAAAAAAAATAATTATTTCTATAAATACCATAATAATTAATTTTTATATTCAAATAAATTAGTTAAAATAAAACATATATTTCACTATACACTATACATACTTCAAAACACTTGGATAATGCGCAATGTTGTTTTAAAACAACGATATGTTTTTTGTAAAAATATCATAATATATAATAATGTGATTTTTTCAAATATTTTTTCTGGTAATTTTTAAGCTATTTCAAATCCGAAAATATTTTATTCTTTTTGAAATACAAATTCGCGCAACGAAGGGTTAATACCCGACGTTTCAGGTGCTTTCCAGCACCCATGGTCACACGGGGACTGAGGTAACCCCCGTACCATGCTGAAGCACCCGAAACGTCGGGTATTAAAAAAATAAAATAAATGAAACGCGATAAAATCCGTAAAAGTAGTTTTAATCAATGTACAGTGTTCGCGTAAATATAAGAAATCATTACAGTTAATTTGTTGCAGCAAGGATATGGAAGGACTTGCCCCCTCCTCTGAGAAATAAAATGAGTACGGAAAGCTTCAAAGCTACATATAAATCAGCATTGCTGAAGCGGCAAATTGCTGCAGAAAATTTGAAACATGCCTTCTGGAAATACATAAACTTAAGAGCCTTTTTTAACATTTTAGTATAACCCTTAAAAACATCCCCATGTATTATAAATTGAACAATCACACACCCACATACACACACACATACACACGCACGCACGCACGTAGTAGTATAGTTTGTAGACTGCCTCATTGGTCTAGTGGTTGCAGTAGTGCGACTGCTGATCCTGTCCTGGGTTCGAACCCTGGGTCGGGCCAAAAAAGCAATTATTGAGTTTTTCTGTGAAGAAATTCTCAGTAGCTGCCCGGAGTTAGACAATTGGCGGTGTCTCACCCCCGTGCCTCGGAAAGCACGTAAAGCCGTTGGTCCTGCGTATCTCTCTCCGGTCGTGTCGGTTTACCGTCCCATCGGATTATGAGAGTGAGGGAACAGAGAGTGCACCTGTGCTTGCGTATACACTTGGGCACTATGATCCTGTCCTGCGCCGATGGCTAGTCTTCGTTGAGGCAGGCCACCGTGAACGCAATTCGGTCTAGAGGACATTATTATTATAGTTGTAGCACTAATGGATCAGGTCGACCGGGGTAGGACCACACTCGTAACAGAATATCAGCGTAAAATAACAGCTTAACGCTGCTGTGTTTCATATGGTGAGTGTAGAGAACTGGAGAGCCATTTTATTGGAATCGAGGCATTCCATCTTAGTCCTCAGGGGTGAAACGCATCTGCATTTTGATTTGTAGTCGAAGATAGATGTAGATGTGTATGGGCCACAGCAACCACTTACCATCAGGTGGACTGTATGTTTATTTGTCACCCTATCTTATAAAAAAAAATCTTACCTGGTAACCAACAACCTGTCCCGTTTTCTCTACTCTTTCATCTGCTACTCTATCAGCGACACCAATTGCTGATATTCGCCTTGGCTGTGTGCAGACTATTTCCACATGTTGCTTGCCACCCTTGTTGAAATTATCTAACCAATCATCTAAAATGTATTGAGGTACTTGCGTACTTTTGCCACAGCCTGTTTCACCACTTATAACTATAACCTGTAGATTTGTAGGTGAATTAGATTTTTCTAAATGAAATTAATTCTTAATATAATTTTGCACAACATGAATATGGCAGTTTTGTTTTTCTTTGTCACGCAATGTATTTTTTTAATCATTTGTTTTCATAATACCTTCAGTACTGACCTGTGATTTTTCTATAGCACCTAATATTTCTTTCCTCTTATTCCAAGCAGGAAGTTTTCTCCTGCCTGACATCATTTTATTGTATCTATTATTATCACGCTTTTCTAACCATCTTTTAGCTATTTCTTTGTTCTCTTTTAGTATTTCTTCAAAGTCTACCTTAGATCTAGTATTATTTACTTGTCCTTTCTTATAATGCGACGGTTGTTTTTCCTTGTTTAAATTAGGGTCTTCAATCAGTTGTGGGAACAAGGCTTCAGAAGCATCTGGAAATGTTCTAGTATCAAATTGAATGAAGTTTAATATTTCTTCTTCGTTGTTTAAAAGTTCTACTAAAGAATAAATACTGGGTATACCATCTTGTGCTAAGGTTTTTGCTTCTTCAAGAAGTCTTGCAGTTATTCTAAGAAGAATTAGTTCAGGTATAATATTTGAAGGACTTTCTACTTTAAAGAAGATTAATGGTGGTTGGTAGGGATAAGCAGTATCTTCAGGAAACCTTACTTCTAATTCATAAGTTACCTTTTTATCGTTTTGGGTTTCTGCGTCATTTGGAATACTACTTTCATTGTTAGTTTCATGTGAGAATTTACACTTGGCGCCGAATCTACAAGGTCCTTTAAGGTAAAGTTTACACACTTCCTTTTTCTTTTTAAAGTTACTGTTGTAATTGATACTCTCTCTTTTCTTTGGTATAGCCACAGCTTTATTTTCGTACATTTTAGTTAAGTAATCTAAGTTTAAAGCTACAGACCATACATTAGTATCTTTTACTTTAAAACTATTATCATAAATTGATTCTAACACAGCCTTTTCATCCATTCTCATTTCCAATAAATCTGAAGTTGAAGGTAGGTTCTCTGGCTTATTTTGCAAGTCTATTTTAAAATATTTTATGAATAGAATTTCTAACGACTTTTCGAGATTCTCTGCAGCCACTTCCAGTGCTTCTACACAATGTGTTTTATGAAAATGATACCTGAAATAATAAGCAATGAAAATCACATTACAGGATGATGGACGTCGTCAAAAGCCCAGTCGCCGAACACGAAGAATTTCGTACAATGACCCATTGCTCGTCTCTATAACTCGCTCATAAATGTATTGCCATCGCGCTCCCACATATGCGGTGACAGCCATCATCAGACATTGCAAACCTTTTAGCCATAACAATAAGTCTAATTCTCGTGCACATATTTTTCATTTATAAAGCTGACAAACTATTTTACAGTCAATGTGATAGTTGGAAGCTACAGCAGTCCAAGTGCAGTCAGAATGGAACACAGCGGTGCAAGAACTGCTTCTTGGCGGCAGAAATTAAAAAGACTGTTGTACCTACCTAGATGGACCCCTACGCAGATAAATCAGTAATTTTTAATCCATTTTTAAATTACAGTTTTAACAACATTCCATATTGGGAGGTGCTAGTGATTATTTAGTTCTCGGACGAGGTGGAATAGTTTTTGCGATTTAGTTTGGTGTGTGTGTTTTATTATTGTTATTATCTTGTTTCGTTATTCAATATTTTTTATTATCTGTTAATAATACTGTTATAAAATGGAGCCAACTACACCTACCTTTTTTATCTCTGTGAAAGAAACGAAAGATGTCACACTAAATATACTTAGATACATTTGCGATTTGGATTGACACATGTACTTGTTTGAAAGAAAGAAAGAGGTATTTATTTGGCCATTTCCAATATTCCAAATTAGCACTAAATACTCAAAACAAATGTTTTGTATAGGTAATCTTATAACTAGATTTAATTGTACACTTACAATGAAAAATAAATCGTTTTGACAAAGCAGATAGGTACAAAATACATATAAAAAGTAAATAGCTAACTAAAAAAAACTTTTATTGGAAATGGTCCAAATAGGACTGCCACTCAGGAAACGCTAAGATTTGTCTTCCTAGCCCTGATTTTCAGTAGCAACCTTACGTGCATTACATACATACACGCACATATATATACATATACATAAATAATTATATACATACACACGGGCACATATTTTCTATATATACGGGGCACACATAATATATACTTACTTATTATACTTATTTAGATTAATAATATAAGTACATACACAATTACATACATTTTGAATATTCTTTTTATTGTTTTTTGTTTCACATACATTTAATTTATCTTTACATATAAAACTCTTGTCTGTGTGTATATGACTGAAGTCCGCCTAAAAGGCTGGACTGATTTTGATGAAATTTTGTGTGTGTGATAAAGTTAATTAGAGAATGGTTTAGATTCACAATTGGACTCAGTAGGTGTCTACGAGATTCATAAAATCACCCGTGCGAAGCCGGGGTAGGTATCTAAGTCACTATAAAAATATAACAGGTATGTGTCAATCAAAATCGCAAATGAAGGTGAAGTTTCATCTCGTGAGAACTATCTCAAATATAAATTATATTTTGATACATATCATATATATTTTTTTTACTCTTGGTTACTTCACAATGTTTTATAGACCACAAAGGTGTACGAAATTCTTCTTGCTCGGCTACCAGATTTTATATTAATTTTTAATTTATTAAATTAAATATATAAAAAATTGAGTGAATGCATAGGAATACAGTATGATCTGTGCTGTATTTTTTATAGAATAAGGGTGACAAACGAGCACACAGTCCACCTGATGGTAAGTGGATGCTGTGGCCCATAGACATTTATCTTCAATTAAGAATCAAAATGCAGATGCATTGCCAGCCCTGAGGACTGAGATGGTATGCCTCGTTTCCAGTAAAAAGGATCTCCAGTTCTCTACACTTACCATATGAAACCCAGCAGCATTAAGCTGCTATTTTACGCTGGTATTCTGAGAGCGAGGTCCTACCCCGGTCGAGTGGACTCAATTGTGCTACAACTATACTACTAAGTATAGTTGTAGCACAATTAAACCAACCACCCAGTTAAACCGACCCATTCATACTACAACCACAATAAAACAGTAGCATGATTCTCCATCTAAAAAAGGGGGCAGAAATAGGTAACTGGTTACCACCCACTTATCTATTTTTTTTCTGCCCCCAAAAAAGCAGTTCTTGCATTACTGTGTTTAGATTTGAAGCATATCGAGATCCAGCATAAACACAAGCTGTGAGGCATTCAATATTACTTTCAACAAGGTGAACTTTTGAGACTGTTGTGACAATGTAAATCAGGCTGTCCATAGACTCATGGATTGCAGTAGACATGGGTAACTCAGCGAAATTCGTTTAGTTAACTCAATGGGTGCGTTTGGCAGAAAAAAGCGCTAGCAAGCGCTTGTAAGCAAAATGGCGATCGTAAGCGGTAAGCGCTGTCAAATCGTAAGTAGCTATTTTCCTCCAGGACACGATGTTAGTTTTAACCGGGGAACCTAACCTAATTTAAATATATGTTTGTAAAGTATTCATATTAAAAACTTACCAATCGTGAATTTTTAATAACGTGTATATGTTTAATCACGTTATTATATTACTTAAAACTAACTTTCTGCCAAACGCACCCAATTGGGTGCGTTTGGCAGAAAAAAGCGCTAGCAAGCGCTTACAAGCACTGAAATAGTTTTCGGCCAGGACACGATTGCTACTTCAGTAGCGCTGACACAATCCGCCATTTTGCTTATTTAATTTGTTTGTTTTGAAGTAGAGTTTATAAGTTGTTTTGTGCAATATTAGTTTTAAGTAATATAATGACATGAATAAACATATACATGTTATTAAAAAAATCATGATTGGTAAGTTTTTAATATGAATACTTTACAAACATATATTTAAATTAGGTTAGGTCCCCCGGATAAAACTAACATCGTGTCCTGGAGGAAAATAGCTACTTACGATTTGACAGCGCTTACCGCTTACGATCGCCATTTTGCTTACAAGCGCTTGCTAGCGCTTTTTTCTGCCAAACGCACCCAATAACTCAAGCCCATTTTACTATGCTGGCTTATTGCGTCATAGCAAAATTGCGCAATGGCGCAACAAGTTTTAAACACATCTGTCACGTCAGCCATCTGTCGAAATAAAACCGTGTGGCCAGTAAGTAAAATAAAATGTAGAAAAGAAAGATTACCTACATATTTAGGTACTATGTATCACTCCTTTTACATTTAACAGAGTTGCAGTTTATAAAAATAAAATAACAACATCTTCAAAACTTTCCCATTTATGGGTCCTGCGCTGTGCACCAGCACATTTTGAAGAAATGAGTTAACATATCAGCGCAGTAAAGTGAGTTAGTGCAATTGAGTTAGGGCAGCGCAGTGTTACCCATGTCTAGACTATAGTAGCCACTTACCTCCAAATGTAGTGTACTGAAGTGATAAACAATCTGTTTATCACTTCAGTATTATAAATAAAAATAAAATGTCAAAGATGTTTTACTAGGCAGCAAATGGTTAAGTTTCAATAATATGAATTTTTACTTACTTCTCTAATTTGGATAAAGCAAAAGCTCTTAATCTAGCTTCTGATGTCTGAATGTCGGGCTTTGCTGTTAGAGAATAATCACATCCACCTTGCACCACTAGATTACCTCTTTCCATCCAGAAACGATTACCCAAGTTTGAACCTTTATCCTTTTGAAAATATAAAACATAAAAATCATAAATAATTAATAGGCTTACTATTAGGCTTAAATTTTAACAGAGGGCATGCATTTCCTCTTTGTTGCAAAAATACTGTTCAGAAATAGGTCCTTTTCTTAATATTTTATTAACCAAAACCATGTGGGGAAGCAAAAATTATTTCAAACTTCGATTCCAAACTAATGAAACAGTTATTATGATGTTCTTACCAGGCTAAATTTTCATCATTTAAATAAACCCAGTGTAGTGGCGGTGACAGAGGTAAACAAATCAGATGGGCAGCAGCATCTTTGTAATAACAACTTAAAATATAAAAACTGCAGTTTTCAACCCGCTTGCCGAGCATGGCAACTATGGTAAAGCCAAGCTGCAGTTATATTAGTGGTATTGTTGTAGCACAAATGGGTTGGCTTGACCGGGGAAGGACCATACTCTCACAGTATACCAGCGTAATATTAGCTTAATGCTGCTGTGTTTTGTATGGTGAGTGTAGAGAACCGGAGACCCTTTTTACTGGAAACGAGGCATTCCATCTTGGTCTTCATGGGTGACAATGCATCTGCATTTTGACTCGTAATCAAGGATAGATGCAGATGTCTATGCGCCACAGCAACCACTTACCATCAGGTGGACTGTGTGCTCGTTTGTCACCCTATCTGATAAAAGAATGAGGCAATCTATGGGGGAGGCCTATGTTCAGCAGTGGACTTTAATAGGCTGTAACAGTAACGGTAACCAAAGTAAAAAAGATTATCTAGGTATATAGGGTGTCTGGAAGGTGGGTGCAAAGCCTGAAGGGGAAAATACCTTAAACCATTTAGAACATATTAAGGTACATGTGTCTTAGATGACATTCTACCCATATTTAAGTTCAAGAAACCAAAAAAAAGGAATGCCGTGTTAATGCCATAAAAAATAGCCTTTGTTGTTCAAACCTTTTAAAAACACGATTAGTTATGGCCCTTTTTTTTGAGGTATCAAAAGAAAGAGCAATAACTAAGCATATTTTTAAAAAGGTTTGAACAAAAAAGGTCATTTTTTATGATGGCATAAACACAACATTTCTTTAATTATTTTTTGGTTTCTTAAACTTAAAAACGCGTAGAATGTTTTTCTGATGATGAAGATGCTTGCAAATTATTTTGTTTGAGTAATCACACATTACATTAATAAAAAATAATAACATAACAACTGTTACTGGACACTATTACAATTAATTGAAAAAAAAAAAATAGGTTTTATTGTTAAAAAAGTTACAAATTCAATTTAAAAAAAGAGCAGACTTTGTTGAAGACAAGTTTAGCTTAATATGTTCTAAATACTTTAAGGTATCATCTCCTTTAGGCTTTGCATCTCTGATCTGACTTCCAAACACCATGTGTATTAAAGATTTATCAACTGTGTAGGACTTGTTACAGAATTTAAAACCGTAAGTGTATGAATATACAATGACATGCAACTATCATAGTTTGAGTCCTTTGTTATGCTTATATAACTAACATCTTAGATATTTGAATTAACAGTGTATGTGACAGTTTATTTCATGACAATAGGCAGACTGTCTGTGTGATCTGTACACATACAGATGACTGATTGCATTGCATGTTATATTCTCAATATTGTGCAACAGTTGAACATTCACATCAAAAGTCAACTCCTCAGTTTTGTCACTTAATTTGCCAGTTAGCAGTAAAAGGTAATGTTACATGTACAAAACAATAATCCAAATGATCATGTTTTATTATAAATTTTTGCTTACCAACTGACTGTTAAATTATAACATATAACATAACATAACATAAAGACTCACGCCTGTCACCCAGATGGGTAGGCAGAGACTACAGACTTCCATTTGGCACGATCCTGACACACCTCTCTCGCCTCCTTCAATTCCATACACCTACGCATACATGCTTGTCGGTTAAGGGTACTCCTAATTTGGCCCGTTTTCAATAAATCGCCAATTTGGTCGATACATTTTCGCCTAGGACATCCCTTTCCGACTCTGCCATTCACTTCTGCAACATAAATTTTCTTTGTAACTCTTTCCTCATTCATTCTTTTCACATGACCAAACCACCGAAGCATTCCTTTCTTAATCCTGATCACAACATCATCTTGCACACCACACTCTTCTCTTATTACACAATTTCTTAACCTGTCATTCAGATTCAGCCCTAATATACTCCTTAACAACCACATTTCTACTGCGTTCATTCTACTCTCGTGCTTCTTCTGCCACACCCAACTTTCACTACCATACTTTAAAGTAGGGACCAACACAGCATTGTGAATTGCCATACATGCCTTTTTCGACACCTTTTGACTCTTCACAATAGAGTGTAGGGCCCCATTTATTCTATTTCCTGCATTCATTCATCGTTCTATATCCTTATCACATCTCCCATCCCTGCTAAATACGCAACCCAGATATACAAACTCATCTACTTGCTCGATCAACTCCCCTTCTATTCTTATTTCATATATCGTCTTACTTTCTTCTCTTTCAAAAACCATAACTTTCGTCTTACTTGCATTCACTTTCATACCCCTTTCTTTTAATGATCTGTTCATTAATGTAACTATCATTTGCAGCTCGGCCGCCGACGACGCAAGAATAACTTAATCATCGGTGTAAAATAGGCATTTGACGGTTAACTCACCCATTCTTAATCCGCATTCTTCAACTTTCAAATTTTGCAAACACCTGTCCATAAATAGGTTGAACAGCCACGGGGAAGCCACACAGCTTTGTCTGACACCTTTATGGATGCCAAACCAGTCCGAGTAGACTCCGTTGATCCTAACACAAGCACTAGAGTCCCTATAAAGCGACTCCAATGCCTGTATCAAGCCAGCGTTCAACCCAAATGAATTCAGTGTTTGCTATAGCTCATCCCTATCCACTCAGTCATAGGCCTTTTCCAAGTCCATGAACGCACAAAAAACCTTTTGGTTTTTGGCCAAAAACTTTTCCGTGATCATACGCATGGAAAAGACTTCATCTGTACATCCCATTCCCTTTCTAAATCCCGCTTGCACATCCCAAATTTTTTCATCAGTTTTTTTCATGACCCTTTCAATCGGTACCTTAGCATACAGTTTTCCCATAATGCTAAGAAGGCTGATAACACGGTAGTTTTTAGTCCTGCTGCGACCCTTTTCCTTTACATACTGGGACTATCACGGCTTTGCACCAGTCTACCGGTACCTGCTTCAGTTCCCAGCATAAATTAAACAAGGTGTGCAGCGGGCCTGGCACCACTTCCTCTCCAGCCCTTAACATTTCGAGTGAAAATCTATCATATCCGGCAGCCTTACCTGCTTTCATGCTTTTCATTGCTTTCATTATTTCATCTGTAATTATCTCGCTGCCTCTTTCCTCTTCTTTCAGAGTTTCTACTTCATTTATTTTATACGTTGTCTCCTCACTCATAAAAACGCTTTCAAAATATTCCTTCCATCTCTTTAAACTCAAAACTTCATCATTCAGAATATAGCCATTCTCATCTCTTATAGCATTCATTATAGGCTGTTTTGAATGTCCCCTGGCAGTTCTTACCAGTTTCCAGAACATTTTAATGTTTGCCTTTCAACTACTTCTTTTACTCTCTTATTTAGATGTCTAAAGACTGCCTTTTTTCTTTCAATATCATCATTTATACTGCTAGAATTACCAGCTTTTGTTGCTAGTAAATCTAGCCATGCTCTCTTCTTTGCTTTAATTTCCATACGTATCTCATCGTCCCACCATAACATATTATTTTTCCTTTCATTTTTTCTCTTACTAACACCACATACTTCAGTAGTTGCATCTACTAAACCTTTCTTAACATTTTGCCATACATTCTCCAAGTCTAACTCATTCATACATAATTCATCCAAACCACTTATATTTTCTTTCAGTCTACATTTGAACTTGTTTTTCTCACCTTCCTCTTGTAACCTTTCAGTTCTAATATGCTGTAACGCAGTGGTAGACACAGATGACCGATGGCACCAACGCCTGAATAGACCATTAATTCGGCATAAAACCAAATAATGATCCGTTCCTATGTTAGACCCCTTGTATCTACCACTGCGCCTCTCATTCTTTCATCCACAATTACGAAATCTATCATGCTTCTATCATCACCTCTTTCCCGAGTATATGTGTGAATCCTCTTGTGGCGAAAGCAAGTGTTTGTCACAACAAGATTCTTTTCCATACATACGGTGAGGAGGCTTTCACCTAAAGCTTGTTAAATTATATCAACTAGAAGTGCTAAAATACATCAACAAAATCTAGACATACAACAATGAAACAAAATAGCTAACAAATTAATTGGTTAATACTCTGTCTCTGTCTACTGACGAAAATATTGTTTATGACAAAGAAGATAAAAGTTTTAACAACCCACCACTAATTTCAATTTAGTATCGGAGATATGAAGACAAACAATAAAATGATAATACTTATTGGGAATCAAACACATATGTACAAATGGCTTAAATTTTCCGAACATAAAACCATACGGGCCATGTTTTTTGACTATAATTGTGAAAACCTGCATATTATGATCTAGGATCCTATAATAGTAGTTTGTCGACTAAATCGGCGATATATTGAAAATGGGCCAAATTAAGAGTACCCTTAACCGACGAGCATGTATGTATAGGTATATGAGGAGGAGGCGTGAGAGGTGTGTCAGGATTGTGCCAAATGGAAGTCTGTAGTCTCTGCCTACCCCTCCTATATATGACTCTTTAATACAGTGCACTTTTTATGCTACATTACACTCAGTAGTGCAAGGATGTCTAATGTTAAGATGTGATATACTTCAAGACTGTATACTCTAGTGGAGTCCACAAACCTTCACTTCATCACTGTGACTTCAGAGGCGCCAAAACCTAGAATCTCAGGTTCTATACTACGCAACATTATGTCTACTCTTTAAGGGGAAGATTGGCAATATGTTACCTTATTTATATAATTTACCTTATATATGCCTGCACTGCCGAGTTTAAATTCTGGTCCGTGAATAAATCTTAATGTATCTAAAACAAGCTTCTGCGAGTCGGAACTGAGGCGAATTGTTTGCATTTCCACTTTAAGATGCGGATGAGAATCTTCCTCGGGTTCATGTTTGGGCTTTCTATGAGAAAGAAACATCTTTAATTAAAATAATATTAAATAAATAGGTACAGGATTTGCAGAGGTTAGGGCCCACCTTATGCGGGCATCAACGGGTTCACGCAGGAAGAAATCTTCTGCTAGTTGTCTACTTTGAAAATCCATGATTTAAGGATTGTTGAGTTTAAAAGTTAAAACGTGTTTGTTCTTTATTTTTACTTTATAATAAAGACGGATAGCGGATACTAATAATCTAGGGACAGATGTTATGTATATGTGTCATCTGTCAGTGTCAAAGTCAAATGGTAAATTTTTGGCTATGGCCAAACCAAAGAGCTCCTACTGGTTTTTCATGATTGCAAAAGAAATTAAACCTTAACAACCTAATCCATAGAGTTCACAATATATTAAATTCTGGCGTGATCTTATTCTCCAAGATCATGCGTCACATTTCAGCAGATTTTGTCGGCAGCTTAACCCAGCAACGAAATTTTCTAAATATATAAAATAATAAAAAATGTTAAAAATAGCATAGAAAAAATGTAAGTAACTTACTACTACGGTCTTCCGTTTGGGACGATTCAGACAAACTTTGCTTCTTTCACATACATAATATATCTATATATCTACGTGCTCAGCGGTTAGGTGACTCTTAATTTGGTTCATCTTATATCGACAATTTGGTTATGGACATCAATTTGGGCAATTTAAACCATGCCGACCCTGCCACTCACTTCTGTCGCATTAATTTATATTGTCACTCTTGCCTCTTTCATTCTTTCTGTGTGTCCAAACCACCAAAGCATTCCTTTCTTAATCCTGGTCACATGTACAAAGAAGTTTTTTTCATATAAATAAATCTATTAGTTTGATATTGCATTATTATCGCTAAGTATTATTACATATAAATAGTTTTATAGATTTTAAGGTTATGAAGTCTGTACCTAAAAAAAATATTATCTATTATTTTTATAAAACACTAATTTTATTTTACACTCGTAGGTAACATATAAAAATATTTGGGCTGATACAATTTTTGAAACGAAAAGAGTATTCCCGTTTTGAGAATATACTCCTTTCAGCCATATATTTAAGTTAAACGTTCTCGCTACTTCATTACATATTCTGTTAGTAGGTTGTGCACTCGCTAAATCGTATTTAATGGTGATACCGCTGCGTGGTCATTATGTTAGTGATAAGAATGCCAATGCGCTATAGGAAGATAGTCGGATATGCCCGTGTTTCGATGTCATTGCCGTTCTGATCATACTATACATAAAAACGCTATGGCCAAACAATGTATAAAAATCTATACCTTGCAACATATTGACTGGCTAATATATATCTTATATATAAGCGGTAGAGCCACGCTGCACATATATTATGGTTGTAGCACGAATGGATCGGCTCGACCGGGGGAGGACCGCACTCTCACAGAATACCAGCGTAAAATAGCAGCTCAATACTGCTGTGTTTCGTATGGTGAGTGTAGAGATCCAGAAACCCTTTTAAGCTATTGCATAGCTTCTATCGCGGGCCTTGAGCGCGGGGACCGAATCCAGAAATTCCGTAACGAAAAAAAACCTCACGCTCTCCACTCCGACGGGCACGGAGGTGTGGCGTTGAAAGAAAAAACAATATATCCAAGAATTCTATCATTCACTAAATAATCAATGCATGTTGATTACCTATAAAAAGAAATACAATTATAATGTCTTAATATGTTATAAAATAATTTTTGTATTACTTTATTTCTGTTGGTAATCCTAATAAATAAATAAATAAATAAAGCCGTGCATCGTCTAACATCGTTTCAGTTCGGCAGACTTCGGCACTCGGCAGACTTTGGCACTCGGCAGACTTCGGCACGGTGTTTGTTTGCGTGCGACTAGACGTATGCGTGTACACTAGCTGCTAACTCAATGATAAAAATTCCTGAATAACCTACATGTATTGTAAGATATTAAAAATATTTTAAACAATATTAACTTCTCATTTATTCAATAAGAGAAAAAAAATTGTTTTCTTATCGGTCACCACGCTCAAAAAGTGTAACTTGATTTAATATCAAAGACTTAACTGCATAAATAAAATAAATATAGCATAAGTTGATAAAAAATGCTATGCAATAGCTTTACCGCGGCAGTCACCGAGTGCCACACGTATTTTTTAATAGAAACGAGGCATTACATCATTGTCCTCAGGGGTGAAACGCATCTGCGTTTTAATTCTTAATTGAGGATAAATGTATATGTCTATGGGCCACAGCATCCACTTACCATCAGGTGAACTGTGTGCTCGTTTGTTACCCTTATTCTATAAAAAAATATCTAACATCAGAATATTGTTATTGAATTTTAAGGGGGATATTAAAGTAAAATAAAATAAAATGAGGCATAATATAGATTATCTTTATGCCACGGGTTCAAGTCACCTCCCATTCTTAAGACGGTTTTAGGATAAATAGGAGTGCGCCGCGTTAGTATGGAACACGGTTTATACGTACACTATGGAATTTGAGGCAAACGCTTATCTCCTGAGTTACCATGGTTCAGTGGTGATAATTTGATCCAAATGCCAACCATACATGTATGCTGTGCATCCTGCCAACTAAAGAACGAGACTCTGGTGACAGACTAATGAAAATATTTCAAAAATGCTGAATCCTAATGCCAAAAACTGGTGATCAATAAATGCGCTCAATGTGTGATCAATAAATTTGGCGTATCCTTGAAAAGGTTAATTTCCTGCAGTGAATTCTAAAGACTAGTGGAAAAGAAACTCTTATTTTTGATCGGCTTGACCAGGGTAAGACCACTTTCACAGAATACCTGCGTGAAACAGCAGTATAATGCTGCTGAATTTCGTATGGTGAGCGTAAGGAAAAAAAACACTTTTTACTACTAAAGAGGCTTTCTATCTTAGTCGTAAGGAGTGACAACGTAGTGGAAGTTTGATTCTTAATCGAGCATAGATATAGATTGGATTGGAAGTAGTGGTCCTGAGACTAGTGATGACGGAGATAGTGCACGCAATTGAGGGAGGACGATAGGTGTTCTTCAAACTAGGAAGGTAAGAAACATTATTTTATTTTATTACGCGGAACTTAGCAACTTGATTTTTGACATCTTTAATAAATTGAATATATATATTTATTTATTATTATATAATAAATAAATTGAATATATTATTATATATTATTTTATACGTGGTAGAGCCACGCTGCAGCTATTGTGCTTGTTAGCATGAACCACGTTCTCATTGAAAACCAGCATAAAATAGCAGCTTAATGCTGATGTGTAACGTATGGTGAGTGTAGAGAACCGGAGACCCTTTTTTATTTATTTATTTATTTAGGTTCACAAAACAGAATAACACCAAAACATGAACAATTGAAAATAATAAATACAAAGTTACTATCTGGATGGTATTCCAAAACATGTGCACACAACATGATATTAAGGGGAAATATAATCTCAAATGGCTTAGCAAGATCCTTCGTTATGCCGAAAATATTGCAGTATTAATTTTGAAATAAATATATGGTAAAGTTGAGGATCAATGTTAAGGATTATGTTAGACGAAAACACGATTTCGTAAAATTTTCTCGATAGAAAAAAAATCCAAAGTTACCTCCAAAATAAACAATAAACCGCTGTTATTCATAAAATACTTTAAATAAGATCATGAAACTTTGTATACTTACTGAACTAACTATAAAGCAGTGCTTATGTAATTTACTTTTTTTAAAATACCATTATTATCACTGTAAAAAGAAATTACCTAAACTATCGGCCTCTTGAAGCGTGATTCCTTACGCCCGGTCACTTCGCTTCGGCCTTTGAAGGGGGAGGTTGTGTCGCTTACGATCAGAATATACATTACGCAACAGGACGACGTAAAATTAAATAATGTGAAATAACCGTAATAAAAATAAGAAGCCACTGGCTTGGCGTTAAGAAACAGGCATAAATATGATAAACCTAATGAAATAATTGTCTAACGACCTTTCTACTTACAGTATTAGTGATTACAAACATGTCGGTACATAGCATACGACGCGCGGGCAAGTGGGGACGAAATTAGAATTTGAGCTGACTTACTATATCCCCTGTAACAGTAACGATTTTACAGCATAAATAATTATAACCGTACTTATAAACATACTATACTTATGAACTTATGTTGTGAAAATTAAATCTTTTTAAAAGTATGTTCATTTACCTATACATTTAAATTTAAATTTTAAGCCTTGAATGCCTTATTTACAAAATATATCTAATACGGATATTTGAAATTGTTTAATTTGTTATTAAAAATGTCTATATTTTTACGATTATTAATCAATAAGTCATTATATAGGCGACACATTCTTACAAGAGGATTGTAATAGGATGTATTATTTTTATAAACTTGCAAAGCGAAAGTATTTAGGAAAGTATACCGACGATGGGGCTTAGTATTAATCTTGACAATTGAAAGGAGGGTGGGGGAATCTATAAAGGAATGAATATTTTGAAAAGGCAAGTCATATCCTGATATTTACACCGAGTTTGTAGTGATATAATGTTAAACTTTTTCAGTTTCTCTACATAGGAGGGCAGACTTCTATTTAAACCGTACCTATAGCAGAGGATTGATAGAAATTTCTTTTGAACACGTTAAATACGATCTACGTGGACAGCGTAGTATGGAAACCAAATAATTAAGTTGTACTCTAAAATACTGCGTACTAGGGAACAGTACGAAATAAGAAAGCTTCGTGGATTTTTAAAAGTCTTTGTAGTTCTAAATATAAAGCCAAGAAGTTTTGTACTTTTAGATATCACATGATCGTAATGATCGCGGAACGTAAGCTTTTCATCAAACAGTATTCCAAGATCCTTAACTACGGATTTTCTGTCAAGTACCCGTCCATTTATTTTATACTCAAATTTAAGTCTGTGCTTCTTGTTACTAAATGATAAGACAAAACATTTTCTCGTATTCAGATGCATTAGGTTTTCTTTACACCAATTATGAATGGAGTCTAAATTCGACTGAAGATTGAACGAATCGCTGAGTGTATCGATAACGGAAAATAGCTTCAAATTACATGCATACAACAGGCATGGACATGTTAATTTATCAATGAGATCGTTAAAAAATAAAGGACTTAAGTGGGACCCTTGTGGCACACCTGATGTCACAGAAGCGGGTGAGGATTTGAAACCTTTTGTAGTAACTAACTGATTTCTCCTGTTGAGGTATGATTCAGTCCATCTCAACAACTCCCATGTACCGTAACATGCTAATTTATACATAAAATATTATGATTTACTCTATCGAATGCTTTTGAGAAATTCAGTCCATCTCAACAGACTCCCATGTATTCCGTAACATGCTAATTTGATACATAAAATATTATGATTTACTCTATCGAATGCTTTTGAGAAATCGGTATATATGCTTTCAAGCTGTTTTCTCTTGGGGAAAGCACTGCAAAGATAGTATTTGTATTCAAGTAAAGTAGAAGTCGTCGATCTGTTCTTAATAAGGCCATGTTGTCGAAGCGATAGGAAAGGTTGAATATTGTGATAAAGAGAATCATACACCAATGATTCAAACAATTTACCAAGGCAAGACAAGATGCTCACTTGATCTGTCGCCGGATTTATAAATCGGAACGATATGAGCTATTTTCCATACTGATGGAAAAATACCTGCCTTAATGGATGCATTAAATATAATACACAAGGGATTACTTAATTCCTTGCCGCATTTCTTAATGAATAAAGGAGGAATACCATCTGGTCCGGAGGCCTTTTCTTTGGTCTAATTTCGCAATCTTTTGCTGTATGTCTTCTTGTGTGATTGCGATATCACTCAGGGTACAATTGCTACGATTGGATAATTCACTGTGAGAAGATAAGATAGTCTCCTCTGGGTTTACAAAGACAGAACTGAAATAATTAGAGAGAAGCACATATATTTCTTTTTCATCGGAAGAGATGTGATTACCATATTTCATCGATTTGGGAATACTATTAGCATTATTTTTCTTGTCATTGACAAAACGCCATAAGAATTGTATGTCGTCATCTAAAGAAGATTCGACGGACGAAACAAAATTTTTATAGTCATTACTAATAAGTTTTTTACATCTGTTGCGTAACATGGAAAATGTATCATAATCCCGAGGGTTCTTATACTTTTTGAAACGTCGATGATACTTTAGTTTTTCTTCTAAGCTTTGCCTTAAATCAGGTGTGAACCATACTTGATAGTTGTTTGTGTCAATTTTGGTAATAGGTGTATGTTTCGCAATAATATTCCTAAGCTCTGCATAAAATGTGTCAGTCATGCTATCAATATCTTTATGAATTGACAAGATATTATGCCATTTAACTGATTATAATTCAAGATTTATTTTTGAATAATTGCTTTTGACTAATTTTTTCAATTCGTCGTTTTTGTTTTTTGTTTTTAAAATTATTTGAGTTTATTTGAACAAGATTAATATCTGCAACTAATGAGGGGTGGTGGCTATCTAAGCGGCTTAATGGCTCCACTTCATAAATCTAAATGCTGTCGAACTGAAAAGAATTAGGTCTAAAAATCGTCCGTTGTTATTTGATATACTGTTATAATTATCAAGGTTACATATTCTAAGGGTATCACAAAGCAGATTAGCTTTTTGACCTCGCGGATGAAGAGGAATCATATAATTATACTGTGATGATTTAGACCAGTGAACGTCGGGTATATTAAAATCTCCTAAACAAAGAAATTCTTCCGTGTTGCGATGTCGCATAATTACGTTTTGACAGTTTGTATAAAAAATATCGATGCAGTCTAAAGGCAGATCTGGTGGAATATAACATAGACAAATATTAATAATTTTAACATTAGTGGCTTTTGGCAATATGCTGATCCACAAGTCTTCTAGTTCACTATTCCAGAAGCTTGATAGATAAAATTTATTTCTTTTTAACGGCAATTAGAATTCCCCCGTCCGCAGATTTACGTGTATTTGATTGATATCTGTCGCGCTTTACAACATTATAACGAGTGCCAATGAATTCACCGTCAAAAATAGTGCTATTTAAGTTTGTTTTAGTTATACAGATAATGTCGTAATCATTATTAAGTACATTAAGATAGAACTCTTTTGTTTTTGATCTTAGCGATTAACATTTTGAGAATAAATTAACATTATACAATAGTAAAATTCCCAAATACATAAACCAAATATATCAACAAAAATTTTTTTTGATATTATGACAGCTTCTTTAAGCATTCCATATTTCTAATGTGCATGCAGGCCGCAGTGTCTTCACCCCATACCTATATTTCTTCTCCTTTGCAAATTTTCTAGCAGCAGCATGAAGAGCCTTAATTCCGGAGAAAGATGTTCAGTCACATAAATTTTTCGCTTTTCGCAATTTAATCCGATGTTGTTGGTATTCAAGGGATTGTCTTTATTGGCTTTGTTATAAAACTTGGTCCCTTAAGCGTGGGTTAATGAGTGTTACAAGAATATTTCTAGGGCGTTCGGAGGAGATGTCGTATTTGGCAACTCTACGGCAAGAATGAATGTTCTCATCGTCTATTTGAATATTTACTGTTTTACACAGGTTGCGGAATAACAGCATTGGATTTTCAGTTCGACTTTCTGGTACTAACTGAATTTCAAAATGTTTGCTACGGGAAACTTTTTCGATTGATGTTAAACGATTGGTCAGAACATTAATCTCCTTTTGAAATCGAAGAGTTTCAGATTCTAGGTGTTTTATTATGTGACTATTATTTTCAATTTCTTGCTTTAGGGAAGACTGTTCATCACATATAAAGTTAGTGGTTACAATAAAGCCGTCTTTTAGCTGCTGCACGACTGAGTCCATCTTAGCTTGAACTAGGTTTTTGATGTCATCCTTCAATGCTTTTTTAAAACTTTTCATGAAATCTGATAGATAATTATTAAGTTTTTTAGCCAATAAGGTACTAATTTTACCCATGGTGACGAGATTGTCGTCGTTTGAGGAAAATAATTGGGAATCGGTTGATGACCAGCTTGAATTTTCAAGGGCGAATTCAATGTTTTCTCTACGAGTGGTACAAGCGTTTGTTGGACAGGCGTATTGACATTCTATCGCTTACGTTTAGTTATACTACTACACGATGGACACATCCACTTTGATTTATATTCAGTAGTTAAAGCCGTAAATTGTTCTTTTTTTAAATTTAGGCACTCAATATGATATTTTGAATGATAGCGATTACAAAGCGGGCTACATACGACATGATATCGGTGGCGATCTAGGGTGGAGTAGTGGGGATACCTCCTAGATTGCCTCTAAATCGTGTCGTATGTAGGACCATCCTAAGTCGTGGCCGATATCGCCTCCTTAATCGGCTGGCAGGAGCAAAAATGTAGCCGATGCTTCCTAGATTGGGGCCCCGCCCACTCCGTACTGCGTGTGTGTAGTAAAGTTGTTCAAAACGACTATAAATCAATAGCACGCTACAGACTATAAACTATAAATTTCTAGCGCGCTATTAAATACGCTATGTTATAGCGCGCTATTTATAAGAAAGCGTGTAGGAGGCCGGTAAGCGCGTTAAGTTTTGCAGCACGTTATATCTCTCAGCACGTTACATTACATGTTCATTGGATAGATCGCGTGCTATATAAGAACATTATTTCGTAATAAGTCGCATTTTAGACTAAAATGAAATAAAGCGGTAAAGAAAAACCAATACGCTCTTTTTCATACTTTACAGGCTTACTACTTTCTATAATCCTAAAAATATTTTTAAGTCATGTACTTTTTAAAATGGAATTAATTTTATTTTTAGAATCGAAATAATATTAATTATTTTTTATTATAATTGATGTAAACATTATTTTAACCTTAATATAAATTATAAATTAAATAAAAGTGTATTTAAAAGGTTATTTATTGTATTTATAAAAATCAATTAGTTACATACACTATTTTATTTACACTTTTGTATCTATATTTTATTTATATTTAAAACATTAGTTAGGCTTCTTTTATCACAACTGTGTCCTTTGATCACTTATAAATATACAGTATACACTAACTAAACAACGTCTAACATTAAATTAGGTCGCGCGCGATGAATAGCGCGCTAGGAGATCAAATTTGTGTCACACGTCCTCTCCCAACAGCGCTGCTGCTAGAACTAATTGCCGCTAGATATTAATACTTGATAGCGCCAAAGCGCCATAGCGCAATAGCGCCTTGGAGACTACTTACATAACACGCGCTATGTGTTATGAAGAGATAGCGCGCTATAATATGGCGCTATGCGCTATATTAACCACCATTAGTGTGTAGGGCGCATCGGCCCGATTTCTTTTGGCAGTCGCTGCCGGCAGCCCTCGCGGAAGGACGTTAACGAAACAGTGATACTGAATGACCTTTTTTACATAACAAAATTTTTTTACATTTTAAACATCTGAACGGAGTAGAAGCCTATGATATTTTACAAAAAACAAAAAAACAAAAAAAATTGAATAAATAAATTAATTAAAATCTGTCGAAATTCAAATCATATCCACCCTAGCCTGTGACCTTGCGAAGTCAAGAATGCCTACTAAACTAATTGTTTTATTGCCGTTCATAAAGTAGGGTGTATGAAGTAAGTAAGGAGAGGATAAAGCCTCTCCTCAACAACTAACTCCAATATCCAACGCTATCTGCCTAGCAGTACGCGTTTGGACTAGGAGCGGAACGCATATGCGGTAGAGTTCTTCAAAATGCCTCTGACTCTCTTAAAACACCAACGTGTTGGTTTGGAATTAGCCATCTCGGTTAATATATTCGAAAATAGAAAAAGAGGAGTTGCTGGGTGAAAAAATGGCTCCAAAAGAGACAAAAATTAAGCTACATAAACGTATTAAATGGTCTGTAATCCAAAGACATGATTAATTTTCTCCTGATGGATGAAGACAGTTTTTACATCCTTCTAGATTTTTTCTATATTTATTATTTCGCAACTTATATAAAAACATCAAGTTCTCCTACCAATGCTATTTAGGTATTTCTTCTCTTTGTTAATTTCTGCTTTGGTCAAAATTGGGTTATGTACTACACACAACAAACAAAGAAATAAAAGACTTTTGTATAATAATATGTACACTTTTCTTTAATGTAATCTTTATTTATGGATTAAAACTATCAAAAAATAAATTACCTTATATCTTTTTTTTAAATAAAGAAACCTTTAATTTCGGACATACTACCTTCCATATAGCTTGTTTGTTGATATGGAGATGGTGAAGGAGTAGGAGTTAGTTGTTGATGAGAGGATGAAGGTACGTAAATAAAGATTACATTAAAGAAAAGTATGCATATTATTATACAAAAATCTTTTATTTCTTTGTTCGTTGTGTGTAGTACATAACCCAATTTTGACCAAAGCAGAAATGAACAAAGAGAAGAAATAACTAAATAGCATAGGTAGCAGAAATTGAAGTTTTTATATAAGTTGCGAAATCATAAATATAGAAAAATTCTAGAAGGTTGTAAAAACTGTCTTCATCCACCCGGAGAAAATTAATCATGTCTTTGGATTACAGACCATTTAATACGTTTATGAAGCTTAATTTTTGTCTCTTTTGGAGCCATTTTTTCGCCCAGCAACTCCTCTTTTTCTATTTTCCCGTATTAACCCGTTCGTGTTTTAAGAGAATCGGAGGCATTTTGAAGAACTCTACCGCATATGCGTTCCGCTTCAAGTCCAAACACGTACTGCTAGGCAGGCCCGTGTGTAGGGTCTGCCTCGATAAAAGCCCCGATTTATTTCCACCCTAGATCGCCACCGATATCGTCTCGTATGTAGCCCGCTCGTATGTAGGCAGCGGTCAATGCGAAGTAGCTTCTTGTTGCAGGCAGAGCAATTCATATTAATTGTTTTATTAATCTCAAACTAAGAAATTTTTGTAAATAAAGTTAAAAAAAGATCTCAGCTGTTGGAATTCGATCTAACGCCTCTTATACTTATTTTCTTATTGCGTTAGTGCGTAAGCCACAGCGCCAATTGCTCGCTGATATACTCTGAATAAGCGATTCACTTTACGGAGATAAATGTTCGTTGAATAATGTGACTTATAATTTATTGCATACCCATTGCAAAATAAACAACTGACTGCAACTTTTAAAAATGACTACGGTGCTTCTCACAGTTTTTGGAGTATTTCTATCACAATTTAACATGAAAACACTGAATGATTTAACCACTCGAACACCAATGAAACACTGCATCTATTGATATTAATTTTAAGTAAGTTTAAACACTAGACACATTTATTTTATTTAAAAAAACTAGGAGTGAACGAAACCGTTACTGTCGGCGATCACGGCGGAAGAAAACGACCTTATTACTGGAAACGAGGCATTCCATCTTAGTCCTCACGGGTGACAAAGCATCTGCATTTTGATTCGTAATCAAGGATAGATGTAGATGTCTATGTGCTACAGCAACCACTTACCATCAGATGGACTGTGTGCTCGTTTGTCACCCTATCCTATAAAAAAATACAAGCATCCGACACCAGTCCGATCATCAATGCTGGCAAAACTTCTTTTACCTAAAAAAACGATGAAAATAACTGCGACTTAACCTTTAAAGAATTTACGAAAATTGCTCATAACTATCAAGAGTTGTAATAATGTAACTTTTCTGAAGTGTATATTTTTGCAATCGACCTCGCTAAAAAGGACTATACTGTACAATTGAGAAGACAGTGTTTATGGTATAATGTTCACAATCATTTTACTATTGCCCCAATTAGGATGAACATTTTTACCAACAAACCGACGTATCGTATCTTATCGGATTAAACTAATGGGCCATCGTTCATAAAATAAGAGCACACAGACCACGTGATAGTAAGTAAATACTGTGGCCTATAGATACTTACTCCTAACCTCGATTAAGAATTAAAATCCAGATGCATTTATCCCTAGGCATTCTGTCTTAATCCTTAGGGATTAAGATAGAATGCCTCGTTACCAGAAAAATAAAGGCTCTCCAGGTCTTTACACTCCCCTATAAAAAGCAGCAGCATTAAGCTATTTTACGCTGACATTCTGTGAGTGAGTGGTTTTTCTTCAGTGGAGCCGATTCATCCGTGCTGCAACCTTAAATATGCATTTTCCAGTCCTTACTGCAGCCTGGCTCTAAGTATATAGCGAAATTCCGTATGACATTGTACTACAAAATTCCAAGGTAAACATGCAGAACTTTGTAACCTTACGAAAAGGGAAATATATTACTTGAATAACATTTATAATTGTGCTGTTTTGTATATATTCACAGTCAGTTTAAGATTCATTAATAGTTCTTACTAAGTAGTAATTAACAAAACAGCAGCCATTTGATTTTTTGTGCTATGTCACCTGCATCGTTTTACCTACTCACGAATTAGAGTTATTTTAAGGTAAGGTCTTGGTCGTTTAATACCGAATTTAATTTCAGTAATTGCTCATCATTTGCAATTCTAGATAGTACACTAGCGCAGTAATTGTTGAGTTGATTTTAAGTTTAATTGTTCAAAGTGGCAGTAGGAACATGGCTAAGTTGATAAGTTTAGGTACAAACAATGTGTTAAACTATTTAATTCTCGCTAGGGATCCGCTTTTCATCACGAGTGGTAATTTGCTTTAAACCCCCTATTTCGTGTACTTTTTTTTTTAGAAAGGTAAGCATCATTGTGGGTTTTCTGTTGTTCTTAAGTAAGTTTCCAAATTTTTTTAATTTCTCAGTTTAATGCAAATTAAATAATTATATTTTACCAATTATGATGTAGGCTACTGTTATATGTGATGATACTGTTATATGATTGGGTTAAAGATGAATCCGCTTCTCCTACGGTTTTCAATGCGTTATTGTCAATTATAGTTTTCAGAATGGGGAACTAGTTGTTTACATCAAAAATTTCAGAATGAAAATGGTCGAACTGATATACGAGATATGTATATACCGGTAGATATTTCCTGATTCCACAGCGCCTTTCGTCAGTTGCATATTCCATTCGATCATATTTTGCTCGTTTTATATATACATGTTAATTGTATTGTATGTAACATGTAGCACACTAGGAGATGTCCTCCTGGACAACTTCCGACTTCTATCGGAAGAAGTCAGAAGGTCAGTATAATAAATAATCTCGATATCTATAGTTGAAGTCAATACAACAAATGATATTCGTTTAAAGTTAAATGATTAAAGGCCAAATATGCATAAATGCAATGCATATAAATGCAGCAATTATCTGACATATATATTAGGTTATATGCATTAGGCTGATGCCTTAGTGGAGAAAGAAAAGAGAAAGAAAGAAACATTTATGTTATTTGCCCAAGGTAAGCCACAGAGTAAAGTAAAGTAAAGTAAAGTTACAGCCTATATACGTCCCACTGCTGGGCTCAGGCCTCCCCTCATTTCTGAGAGGGTTTAGGGCAAGGAAGTGTCTGCCGCGCTGCCCAAATGCGTGTTGACGAACTTCACATGTCTTCGAAATATTTTTTTTCTTATTCCTCAGACATGCAGGTTTCCTCACGATGTTTTCCTTCACCGCCGAGCACGTGGTAAATCAGCACTTAAAATTGCAATTAACAATTTCATTGGTGCCGGCGGGGATCGAACCCGGGTTACTCGCGTTCTGTTATATTTACAGCGAGCGTTAACCACTGAGCTACCACGGCTCTATAGAGTATTATATATATATAGTATATTCCACTGTGTATAATAGCATAACTATTTACTTACCTGTATACCGTTTAGTGACGGTATATCGTGTATTGGCGGTGTAAGAATACCCCATATTATCCCTATGTGACGTAAGAGGCGACGCAGGGAAACGGAAGCGGGGAGATGGCCAACAATTTCTTCTTGATAAAAATTCAAATCAAATTCTGCTATGGATGGATAACGATTTATTAACCACTCGCCACTCGGACTACCCTTATTTGGGTACGAAACGGCTATATTATCTTATACCTTGCGGTTGGGTGCTGCTCCTTGTCTTTTGGAGAGATAAATGTAATACTAAGGAGTTCGCCATGTACTCTATTTTAATCATAAAGAACATAAAGAGCGTAGTTAATGCCTATAGGCATCATTTAGTAGTAATATCGAATGTTTACATTTCTCTGCAATTAAAATCGTCCGCTAGGCCTCTCCTACCACAGCTCAAGGCAATGTCTCACTTATCCTCATAATTTTTGTTTGTTATCCAGAATTCGTATGTCACTTTCTTATCTTGTTGTGAGACCAATGACCCTGAAACGTTATAAAGAGTCCGTCAGTCTCAAATATTTGCGCGCTATACCTAATCGCGATTAATCCAGACATTAAGGAATTAGTGTGAAAGCCTTTTAAACAGACTAGCGTCACGGCGATCCGAAGGTTTTTGTTCTTATGACCGGTGACACTGAAATTTTGAAAGGTACGCAATTAGCATAGTATGTACCTGTCTACATTTTTTTATGGAATAGGGTGGCCAACGAGCACACTGTCCACCTGATCGTAAGTGGATGCTGTATGGCCCATAGACATTTACATTTATCCTCAATTAAGAATCAAAATGCAGATGCGTTGTCACCCCTGAGGACTAAGAGATAATGGAATGTCTCGTTTCTAGTAAAAAGGGTCTCCAGTTCACACTTATCACACGAAACACAGAAGCAAATAACGTTGGTATTCTGTGAGAGCGTGGTTCTACCATGGTCGAGCCGACACATTGGTACTACAACCATAATATAGCTGCAGCACTGCTCTGCCACGTATAAAATAAATCATTTCCGTGTAAATGAAACGTCAACCCATGTTATCTTATGGAAATCCGAAGAGGTGACCGTAAGGACATTGGTATAATCCTCTCGAATACTATAGTATGTGAGGGTCATCCGACTAATATGGTCGCTTTCTTATAACTCAAAAACTACGGCATTATTTGCATAGAAGGCTATATGATACGATAGGTCTTCATCAGTCAATCAAATAATAAAGAGTAAAAAGGACGCAGGTTTATCGACGCCATTTTAATAGTTGATATTATAGTAAATATTTTCGTCGATTTTAGTATGGCTTAATGTAGTTATGTATGTGTATGTAGTTTTTATTAAGTTGCTATTCGAAGTGTTCCTAATTATTGCCAAAGTTTATATGCTATTTTTTTATTATTATATATTAGTTATAGTATACACACCTTTGTGTTTTTGTATCTATCCTCCTCCTAATTTCGTTTTTATAGGGCGGCAAAGCTTAAGATGACCATATTACTTTAGATGTAAAATATCTAGACCGATAGAAGCAGTGTCAAGGGTTTGAGACGTCTGGTGCTGCGATTGTCAATTCTGCCAAACTGTTATGTTAAAATAAACACGTTATTTTAACATAAAATATGACAATTTATTTTTTGCCCGCCTTATCGCTATTTTTGTGACAGTATAAAATAAAGTTTTAAACTTGAGCTTTACCAATTTGGTTTTCTGAAATAACAAAAAGTGAAATAACTTTAAGCTTAGCCCACGCAGTAGCCTCGGCATATTCAATTTAAGAATATCTTCTTATATTTAGCGTGCAGTCACACTTCTGATGAATAAGGAAAGAGACATGGAGTTTTTTACTTTTATTGTACAGTCATTATTAACAATTAACTGGACAATAATCTCTCTCCTGGTAAATAATATCTCCATATAGGTACACCGCAGTAGGACAGATTATTTGTTTTATAGAAGAGGGGCAAACGAGCATGCGGCTCACCTGATGTTAAGTGACTACCGCCGCCCATGATCAACCGCAACACCAGGGGAATTGCAGGTGCGTTGCCGGCCCTTTAGAAAGGAGTACGCTCTTTTCTTGAAGTTCCCCAGGTCCTATCGGTCCGGAAAAATCGCTGGTGGTAAACTATTCCACAGAGAGGTTGTACGCGGAAGAAAATTCCTCTTGAAACGTACAGTGGTGGACCGCCAAGCATCCAAATGGCGTGGATGGTATAGGGACGTTTGCTGCGTAGTGCGTTCACGAAATTTGGCGGCTGGGATTAATGCGAACAATTCCTCAGAGCACTCTCCATGGTATATGCGAAAAAAATGCAAAGAGATGCAACATCTCTTCGCAGTGCCAGTGAATCGAGCCGATCGGAAAGCATTCGGTCGTCGACGATTCGAGCCGCTCTGCGCTGGATGCGGTCAAGTGGAAGGGCTGTACTAGGGAGCCCCAGCCCAGAGATGGGAACAGTATTCCATGTGCGGCCGAACCTGCGTCTTGTACAGTTGCAGGCGGTCTGCTGAGCACGCCAAGCTTTTTAGAGGCCAATTGGGCCTTCTCTTCCAAGTGAACACGAAACTGCACGTCACTCGATATGTCGACGCCGAGGATTCCGATACTGGCTGAGGCACCAAGGGAGTGCCTTGAAACTGAGGAGATACGAAAAAGGGGTTCTTTTTAGCGGTTAACGCGCAAATTTGTTTCTTCTGGGGGTTAAACTGAACTAGATTTAGTCGCCCCCAATCCGAGACTCTGTTCAGCAAAGACTCGACTTCAGACACAAGTTTGTCTCGGCACTTGGAGACGTTTTCCCGAGAAATATTGGCTCGGCCGGTGTAAAGAGCATCACCAGTGCTGTCATCTGCATAGCAATGAATGTTACGGGTTTGCAACAGAGAAACAGCGTTGGCGATAGCACGCAGCCTTGTGGAACACCAGCTTTAATAGGCTTGCAATCGGAGCTTGCACCGTCTACAACGACCTTGATGCCCCGATCTGCAAGAAAGCTGGTGATCCAATCGCACAATTTCTCGGGAAGCCCATAGGATGGGAGCTTCGAAGGAAGCGCTTTGTACCAAACCCGATCGAAGGCCTTCGCAATGTCCAAACTAACGGCCAATGCCTCCCCCTTGGACTCTACCGCCTCCGCCCATCTGTGAGTTAGGTAGACCAGAAGATCACCAGCTGACCGACCACGGAGAAAACCGTATTGGCGGACACTAATTAGCTGGTGATCCTCAAGGTACCTCATGACCTGGCAGTTTACAATGGACTCCATTGTTTTGGAGAACAAGGAGGTGATGGCGATAGGCCGGTAGTTGGACGGGTCTGAGCGGTCGCCTTTTTTAGGGATCGGGTGGACGAAAGCCGTCTTCCATGATTTTGGGACTACGCCTAGGGAGTAGGAGTACCGGAAAAGACGCGTTAAAACCGGTGCCAACTCTGGAGCACACGTCCTCAGCACAATTGGGGGGATTCCGTCAGGCCCACTCGACTTGTGGATATCCAGGGAGAGGAGTGCTTTGCGAACCGAGCGCTGTGTGAACTGCACTTCCGGCATGGAGCACTCACACCGCGGGATGGTCGGCGGCGTACTCCCCCCGTCATCGAGAGTCGAGTTGGACGCAAAGAAAGAGCCTAGAAGATCGGCTTTCTCCTTTGCGGTATGGGCCAGTGAGCCGTCCTCCCTGTGCAGAGATGGAAGAGATGGCTGACAGAAATTCCACTGGACAGCCTTGGCGAGAGACCAGAATGCACGGGTTCCAGAAGGAAGGCGAACTAGTTTCTCGCCAATTCTGCCTTTGTGCTCTGACTTTGCCTTGGCAATGACAGATGACTGCAGATGGAACACTATTGGCCTCCATAACGTTTTTTTTTTGCTTTGCTTACTATCTATTAGAGGTAAAATTTCTACTATCCTTTAGTTTCCTTACCATTCCTCTTATCCGATTTTTACAAAAACTACAGAACAAAATTGAATTTATGGATGATAATAACCACTGGGAATAAGGTGATTGCTACAAAGCAATTTCTAATTTGTTTCTGTTGTTAATTGTGTATCATACATGATTGTAAGCAATCATGTATGTTACACAATTATACATGAATGCTTTAAATATTACACATGCAAATAATAATCCATACTAATATTATAAATGCGAAAGTGTTTGTTTGTTTGTCCTTCTTTCACGTCGCAACGAACGTCGACATGGCATGATTTTTTGTATGGGGATAGTTCTGCTAATACTCGAAACATCTCTTCAAATTGCAAAGTGATTCTACTCTGCGTGGCTGTAGAGTGACATAGGCTCTTTTTCCGCGGAAAAACCTTAAATCCTTCTTTCATAAAAAATACGATGATGGGGATAGTTCGGTGGCTGTAGAGTAACATAGGCTACTTTTTCCGCGGAAAAACATATCATTCCCGTGGGAAAATCGAACATGTTGCAAAATAAAATTCAGCTAGGTGGCGCCACCGTGATTCTACAAGACGGACGACGGTACGATGGACGAACACAGAAGGTCAGAATATCTGGATTATTATGTCTTTTTACCAAAATTAAGATAAAAAATGTATGGATCTGTATTTTTCCACGCAGGACCGGGAAGAGAGCGATAAAAAACAATTCACACACTGGTGCATTGTAATTCCCAGAATAGGCGCTAACCTCGCAGACGATATTAACTAATCCGTTGATGCTCTGCCTACCCCGCAAGGGTCACAGGCGTGATTATAAGTATGGATCAGAAATACTATCACCAACTGTCACGCTTTCACCCTTAACTATTACTTAACTGTGGTAGAAACAGTTCTTAGTAAGTCTTACTTCTTAATAAGCCTTAGTAATATTTATTGAACGGAAATGAATACAGTTCTTATATGTGGTTATGAATGAATCGGTATTACAATAAGAAAAATTGTGCAAAATTATAAGAAAAATATTTTTTGAGAGTTCTTATTAACTAACGTATACATAGTTTAAATAGATTCCGCTAGATATCGTTACTAGGTTTTTAAAAAGCGGCAACGAAATGTTTCCTGACATGTACTTAACTCCCGCCGTTGAGCCGCGCGTCAACTTATAGTGCATACGGTACCTATACGCTTAAATTGTTTCTATTTCGTAGCTTATTCGACTATCTGCTTTCGATTTCGGTTGCTTGTTATTTGCTTTGTGATTTGGTTAAGGTTGAATGGATTTATATTGGCTTTCATTTTCGGATTTGTGTATTTTCTTGGATCGGTTTTGTTGATTTGGTTGGTATTCCTTTATACATATTTAGACTCTGGCTTTGATTTTGGATTTTGTTTATTTAGAATCGTGAATTGGTTTTCATTGTTTTAGGTTGTTTAACAATATTTCAAAGGAATATTAATAGTATAGATAGTGTATACGGTACCTATACACTTACTTCTTTTTTCGTTGGTTATATTTGTTGGTTATATTGACTACTGCTTTCGATTTCGGTTTTCTGCGATTTGTTTTGTGATTTGGTTTAAGTTGATTCGATTTTTTTGGCTATCGTTTTCGGATTCGTGTTGTGTCTTGAATTGGTTTTGTTGTTTTGATTTTAAAAAAATATTTAAAGGAATGTTTATTTCTTTTAGATATTTTGGATTTGATTTAAAAAAATATTTAAAAGGAAATTTAATTCCTTTTAGGTATTTAATGTTTTTATTATAAATAGGTTTTTTGTTACTTCATAATGCCTCGCATACGTAAGTCCAGCCTTTCAAGAGTATCTTCTCAAAGACAAGCGAAAAGATTAGCTCGATCGCTAGAATCTTTAGAAGATGCTGAACTGAGAAGGCAAGAACAAGCAGAGAGTCAGGCTGCTTTTAGAGCATCTGGGACACCTTCTCAACGTCAGCAAAAGCGGCGTCAGGCTGCTTTAAGAGCTTCCGAAACACCTTCTCAAAGTCAGGAAAGGCGTCTTGAACAGGCAGAGCGTCAAGCTACTAACATGCATGAAGACAAATGGTTATGTGAAAGGGCGATTCTTACAACTAAAAATGAGAGCGTTAACAAAATAAATTCAGATATATTAAGCGAAGTAGCAGGAGAAATAACGAATCGAAGATGATAGATTAGATAGATTTAGATGCTCCTCGGTTATGTAACGGGACAAGGCTGCGTGTGACACATCTTGGACGGAACATAATCGGTGCTACAATTTTGACAGGCGTAGGAAAAGGTGAAAATGTTATTATACCACGGATCCCCATAATTCCCACAGATTTTTCTTTTCAATTCAAAAGGTTGCAGTTCCCTTTTTTTATTAAGCTCAGTTTTGCAATGACAATTAATAAAGCGCAAAGGCAAACGTTACAGGTAGCGGGGTCAACTTAGAAAAACCGTGCTTCTCTCATGGTCAGCTGTATGTAGCATGTTCGCGTGTGTCAAATGCCCAGAATCTTCACATTCTTTCCCCGAATGGAAAAACATATAACATTGTGTACAGTAGCGTCTTAAAATAGTGTTCAGTTAGTTTTTTTTTTCCAAAATTCCCACAATCAATCAATCAGAATTCCCACAGATCTTCACTTTCAATTCAAAATTTCCTATTTAGCTCAGTTTCCATTCAATTCAGAAAACTACATCTCTGACAAATCAATTTAGCTCAGTTTCTTTTCAAAAGTCTGCATCCCTGACGGATAATTGTGCTCAGGTTCCTATAATTAAAAAAAAATATCCCATTTCCATTTCGAATAAACAGGCTATTTTCATGCTTTCCTATACGCTGCGTTTCAAAACATTTAAATAGCCTGACGAATCAATTTTGCTCAGTTTCTTTTTAATGGCTGCATCTCTGACAAATCTATAAAACTCAGTTTTCTTTCAATTCAAAAAGCAATGGATAGTTCATTTCCCAGTGACCATGCGGACGAAGCCACGGGTAACAGCTAGTTGTATCATAAATGATTGTTACATGATTGTAAGCTGTTATTTAAAATCTGAATAATGAAAGTCCTGCCGGGTTTCTTTCCGGTTCTTTCCAAGATAGAGCTTTTTTTCCGAACCAGTGCCAAATTAAACAGAATAGAGACTTTCAGTAAGTATTATTTATAATATATTTCTATATATAAAAATCAATTGTTGTCCGTAAGTCTCCCAAATATATAGATATATAGATAGACTCAGAAATGAGGATATCCGTAGTAAAACCAGAGTGACCGATATAGCCCAACGGATTAGTAAGCTGAAGTGGCAATGGGCTGGCCATATAGCTCGAAGAACCGATAACCGATGGGGAAGAAAGGTTCTCGAGTGGCAGCCTCGTACCGGTAGGCGTAGTGTAGGGCGACCCCCCACTAGATGGAGTGACGACCTGGTGAGACATGCAGGAAGTCGATGGATGCAGGTGGCTCAGGACCGTGCTTCGTAGCGTTACTTGGGGGAGGCCTACGTTCAGCAGTGGACTTGTGAAGGGCTGTAATGATGATGATGAAGTCTCCCAAAAACTCGACAATGGGTGGACCGATTTTGAAGAAAATTTTTGTGTGTTTTTCAGTGGGATCCTGGATGATCTAAACAATTCGCAATCGGATCGGTAGGTGG
Organism: Parnassius apollo; assembly: GCA_907164705.1. NCBI lineage: Eukaryota > Metazoa > Arthropoda > Insecta > Lepidoptera > Papilionidae > Parnassius > Parnassius apollo. The sequence goes on from CAJQZP010000929.1 coordinate 6,746,901, forward strand.
CGCTGTTGTCGAGATCCAAAAATCACACGTGTGAAGCCGGGACAGATCACTAGTATTCAATAAACAAGTTTCTGTTTCTGTTTCTGGTTCAATTTTAATGGTGGATTGTGTATATTGCTATATTTTTTATTATTGATATTGACCATGTAGTGTCTTGTATCCACTACCCCATATCATCCCGTACGTTTTGTGAGAGGCGAAGAAGGGAAAACATACCAGGAAACGGTGAGCAGTGTCTTCATAATAATGATAAAAAAAACTGCGGTTGACATATAGGCCTACATTTAGTGAGCAGTGACAGTGAATTTTTGATAGTAACGATATTATGAATAGGTGCAGATCATTAGCAACAACGACCAACTTACATCAGTTCGAGCTGATTGTTCCTTTACCATTATAACAATAACACGTTTATATACAGTAAATTTAAAAATAACAATACTCTTAAGTCTATTTAAAATAATTACGTGTCTACAGTATAATGCAATACTTAAATATACTGGATGAACTTTTTTACCGACTGTAAAATAATAGGGTGTAACATGTGAACGTAGTAGAAGCCTATGGAACCAATATTTTACAATATATTATATTACGATATTTTACAGGTCCAGTATAAGTAAGTACAATAATAATAATACTTGTAAGTCTATTTAAAATAATCACGCGTGTCTACAGTATAATGCACGGACAATACTTAAAACCCGTACACTTTATCATGCTTCGGGTCTGATAATTTGTAGCAGCTTCCAAATATGCTCAAGCGTAAGACTTTTAGAGTCTTATACGTAGATACATAACTTTAAGAACAACTGTAAAAATTGAAGATTAATCTGTCGTTTCCACTTGATACTTGTTTTTTTTTTGCTTGTTATTTACATGACTCCCTCATAGGTCTATCTATCGTCAGCGCGACTGCTGGTTACGAGGCCCCAGGATTGCATCCCTGGTTAGGGCAAAAAACCTATTTTACTAACAAAATCTATATATGTACATACTTATATAATCTATACTAATATTGAAGAGAGGAAATATCTTTTGTATGTCCCGAATAAGCTCCGAAAATACTGGAATGATTTAACTACTTTCTCACCGATAGAAAGTTAAATTATCGAGAAGTAATAAAGGCTATAATTTATTTTCAAAAAAGTAGGGAGCCTTAAGAAAATTGCAATAATGAAACTCATAGTAGCAAAATTTTGCCTATAAAATTCACAACATTGAAACATAAAAATTATGTACTGTATGAAAAAATTACTTATTACTACCTAAAAAAAAAGTCCGCCTGGGAATATATCTAACTATCATAGTTAAGTACAATAGAAGATTTTGTGTTCTAAAATATAATAAGATCGCTGGTTAAAACAAAAGTTGGTCATATTCGTATCGTAGTGTTAATTCTTATTCAAATACATTGTTTTGTCATAATGAAAGAGTTAGGAAATAATTTATACCAGTTTTAAAAAAGCATGTTCTATTCTTTACTTTAGTCATAGGTACATAAAGTTAAAAATTTTAATAAAACTAAGCTTTGACTAAAAAAATTCGATATGATAAAAAATGTTCATATTTTGTTGCAAATTGCGCAAAAACTATTAATGATATCGCTTTGTATGTATAAAAGGTTGATAGAAACCTTTTTTTCGTACCTCCACACTTTTCATGTTCCGTGTATAGTTAGTATTGGTATCAGGGCACAATCTGGAGCGGGGGAGGGGGGAGGGGGGGGAGGTATTTGCAGTATATATTGTATTGTATGACATTTGTACATAGGCCGATAGATAAAAATTCTCCAATAATTTTGCGAATTATTTAGCTAAAATTATTGAACTAAATGAGCAAGATGTCATGTGATGTCATGTCACACGGCTCAGACGCGAGATATACGCGGGTAAAACCGCGGGGCACAGCTAGTAGTAAGGTAAAGTAATAGGCTATATACGTCCTGGTCACAGGCCTGCCACAAAGTGTGTTGGCGAACTTTATATGATTTCGAAAATTTTATTTCTTATTTGTAAGATATGCAGGTTTCCTCACGATGTTTTTCTGTGCTTCCGCCAAGCACGGGGTAAATTAACATTTTAAGTTGCCGGCGGGGATCGAATCCGGGTTGTTCGCGTACTTTGAAATTTACAGCTAGTGATTTTACTAACAACATGTATAAAACTAAATAATTATCTATATTATAGCTTTCTTGTCTCAACTAGCAAGGTAAATATAATATAGATACAAATGAAAAACACAACTAATACTCAAGCTAGGAAAGTCCTTTAACCTTTAAATAATAGGTGTGTACGGCCCTAAAATTGGATTTGATCGGGAAGTTGGTGGTGTATTACCCCCGTTCCTGGAAAAAGTTGTGTCAGATTGTCGTTCTACCGGGTTATGAGCGTGAAAAAATAGAGAGTGCATCTGTGTTTGCACGCATACTTGTGCGTTAAAATTAAGTCCTGCGCTGATGACTAGTCTCCATTGACATTGGCCGCGGTGGCCGGAATTCCGCCTGGACAACTTCTGGGGACATCTTGAATAAAAGATTCTGCTATCTTTTATTATGTTTCACTTTGCCGCCATTTTTTTCAAAATAGAATAAGGGTGACAAATGAACACAGTCCACCTGACGGTAAGTGTATGCTGTGGCCCATAGTAATCTAAATCTATCCTCGATTAAAAATCAAAACGCAGATGCGTTGTTACCCCTGAGGACTAAGATGGAATGCCTCGTTTTTTTACTGGATGTAAAAAAGGGTCTCCGGACACTCATCATACGAAACACACCAGTATTAAGCTGCTATTTTACGCTGGTATTCTGTGAGAGCGTGGTCCTTCCCCGGTCGAGCCGACCCATTCGTGCTACAACCATAATATAGCTGCAGCGTGGCTCTACCACGTATAAATTTACGACACTTACAGAATAATATAGGGTAGAGGATTCTCCTAGGCCACCACTACACGGCCCATTATTACGACTCATTCCTCCTTAAGCAATATTACCGCCTATGTTTAGTTAATAAGGCGCTTGTATTTAAGAATTAGATGTAGGTACTAACATAGGTTATAAGTTCCATATTTACTAAAAAATTTTATGGATCACTTGGTTATCTGAAATAAAATTATTATTATTATTATTAATAATAATTAATTCGCTAATTCGTGACTTTACCACCTTGAAACAATACAAGCAGATGGGCAATTCGTACTCGTTTGTGATTTGTTTTGCATTACTTCCAAATTACTGGTACTGATTTTAAGTTTTGACAATAATTAGCCATAGATCTTCGTCATATCTTGAACATCACTATGGTTTTATCGCTTGTTATTATAGTCTACCTTACCCGTTAATCTTTCTTTCCTTCTATTTAATTCGCTTTTAGGTTTCCTTCCAGAAATTGTGAAGCAAATTGTGGAAATTGTAAGCAATATTACGATCTTTTGTTTTTCCTCAATATTTGAACATTTTGTAATCTTTTTTTTTATAACGTAAGGGTGATAAACGAGCACACAGTTCACTGATGGTAAGTGGATTCTGCAGTTCATAGAATCTATTTTAAGTTAAGAATCAAAAAGGAAATGTGTTCTTAATCATGACGACTAAGATGATGGGTCCCGGTTCTCCACACTCCCCATACAAAACTCAGCTGTTTCAAGCTCGTTATTCTGCTGTTTCAAGCTGGTATACGTGGAAAGGGCCCTACTCCGGTCGCACCGACCCATTCACGCCACAGTCATGATATATCTGTAGTCTGGCTCTGCTATGTAAAATCTATCATTGGTGACCAATAAAAAGTAATTTATTGTACCCATGGTATTACAAAATTTTCCTATTATTTCCCTTTATCGTATTCTATGACGGTCGCGGATGCGGATAAAGTGCAGCTATAGATTCTTTTATGCCATCCCAACATAATTTATCATAATTTGTTATTAATTTAGAAAAATTTCTCCCAATTCAGGGCCTAAAGAAAATCGTTATAAAATTAGTGATACATTACAACTACCATGCGATAGGAAACCCTAGGTTATTATAGTCTTTGGGTCAGTTGTGATAGGTACATTATGTTGCAATTTGATACAAAAATTGATAAAACTATAATAAAAATTAAAATAGTCTATTAAAATAAAACTCCCTAAGTACCTATTAGAAATTTGTTTTTTGTGTCCTGTATCCATCTTTTTTATTTCATAAATTTTACTTTTTTCAAAAACTAAATGCCGTAAGTAAAAGCCAACTTCAAAGGACTAACAAAAATAAAATAATTTCCAAATAATAGCTTCAGAATAGGCTTTAATTTTTGTAAATTAAAACAAATAAAAACTTTATAGGTTGGTTGCGCGGAAAAACCATACGTATTTATTTTATATTTGACGGTAGGTTGCCAAGTCGGTTGTCCCTTTCCAAAACGATATCATTCATACCCTCCTATCGACACATCGGGGTGGTGGGGTGGGAGTGGAAAGAAGATGATTCTAGAATGTCACGTAATCATCGGAACCGAGGATATATAAGGCACGCGCGACCGACGCGCAGTCTCTTCCCGACGCGCTCGTCATTGGAACCACATCACTAGTAGAAACCGCTTTAGCCTGGAAGCAGTCGAGCTCCAGGAAACCCGCCTCACCTCGTGTGAGATATAGTCGCGCACCGCCCCTCTCCGGAGTGGTCTAGAAGAAGTTCCAGAAGTCGCAGTTATAGTGCTCGACCGCATAGAAGAAACATCCCGGTGAGTCAACATATCCTAATATTATTGCCTACTTGATATAATTGTTTTAACCCGCTCCAATTTTGTGTTTTCCTAATCAAGCAGGATTCCTTTCATCGATTTGGCAAATAATAGTTCATTTTAGGGAAGAGCGAGTGCATTGTACTGCGCGCTATAGTCGTCGTTATATAAGCGTAGAAGCATTTTGTAGATACAGTCCACTTAGATTAATATCTCGCGTAATAGGTTTAAGGTTCGACCGAGGAACTAGACTTCGGCAACCTTAGACACGTGGCTCCACCATTTTATGGTCACTTCGGCAGGATTTGGACTGGTTTAGTAGTCGTTCAACCATTTTCTGGTCGAATTATTAGATTAATTATTTAGATAATGCACTCTAGTTTATGGAATAGTCTTAAATAGTGTTCGTTTGAATTTAAATTTTGGTTAGGTACTCGCAAACAGAATTATTCATTTAAATAGTGTTTGTAATTGGTTTAAATTTAAAGCTTATTAGTCGCTTAAATAATTGAAACAGTGTAATAGCAATCGTTTTGTACGCGTACCCGACAATTTTGATAAAATTATATTGAGTTAGCAAGCAACGCGTCACCTCGACTCGCTGTAATAGGTGTTCGGTTTAATTACGTAATACGGCATACCGAGTATCCATCGTCCATCGTTGTGCGTTGTGAGATTAATTGTGATTAATATAACTTTGTTATAATAATTTAAAATGGCAGTTAGTGGAAGTGAATTTAAAATTAAAACGCTTTATGCCAAGAGGGACGTACTTTTTTCACGTATACAAAGCATTAGCGATCACATAAAGAACATTAATGTAGAAGCGGTGCGGGAAACTTTTCTGAATGAAATTGAAACGGTGGATTCTTTGCGGACGGATTACGAAAGAATATTAGACCAAATTAATCATTTGGAATTACAAATCGACCCGAAATACATAGTGAACTACCAACCGCTGCTGGCATTCGAAGATATATTGTGTCGCGTGAAAAGAACGGCAAAACTCCTACAATCTCAAAGCGAAGCAAAGCCGGAAATACAGGTACGTCCACGTGACTCAATTAGGTTGCCGCCAATAGATATTCCGGTATTCAATGGTGATATTAAGACGTGGCCCTTCTTCTTCAGTAGTTTTCAAAACAATATACACAATAACCCATCGTTATCGGACGCTGAAAAATTATATTACTTAATTAGTAAACTTAGTGGCAGGGCACAGTCGATCTGCTCTGGTTTTACACCTACAGCAGACAATTACTTATTAATATTCGAAACGCTTAAAACTAAATATGAAGATAGGAGAATGTTAGCTTCCGAATATTTGAACCAGATATTCGATCTTAAACCTATATCATCCGCGAACATCAACGGCTTAGAGCAGTTTCTAGATAAATTTGTGGCATCGGTGGCTGCACTTAAGAATTTAAAATTTAATGACCTTATGGACGTGGTGTTTCTCCATATTGCACTAAAGAAATTAGACCCCGACACCGTGCGTGCATTTGAAATGGAGCATCGTAGCTCGGAGATGCCTTCCTTTCATTCATTAGCATCGTTCGTGCGAGATCAAATAAAGGTGATGCAGCGCTCTCCGAACGTTAAACAGGAGATTAAAAGGTGCGTCGACCGTAGACAGACTCAACCATCTAAAATAGCAGGGTCGTTAACGTACGTAACCGCTACGTCAACATCACTTCAGCATACTTGTATCGTATGTAAAGATAAACACGGTAATTTATATAATTGTGCGACTTTTCATAAATATTCAGCAAGCGAACGTTATAAATTAGTAAAGACAAACAACCTATGTCTGAACTGCTTAAGTGATAAGCATTTAGTTGCAAAATGCAATTCGAGTTCCGTATGTAGCAAGTGCGCCAGGAAACATCACACGCTATTACATTTTGAAAATAGCAACATAGCGGCGTCAAGTAAAGCGGATAAGGAATTCACCCCTACTAAAGTCAACGATTCTAGCGGTCGACCTGGTGATGTCGCTCTGTGCTCATTGGCAAATATGGGAGCACAACCTCCTTCAACCGTGTTACTGGGTACGGCCCGTATTTTGGTTAGGGATTCGCGTGGAAACGAACAAAGCGTCCGTGCACTGCTGGACAGCGGAGCCCAAAATAGCTTTATAACGCGACAATGTTGTCAGCGCTTAGGCTTAGTAATAAATAGGTCACTTTCATGTCCTGTAGTCAAAGGCATCGGAGGTACTAGTAAAGCTACCCAGGGATATATAAATTTAAAATTTTATTCTCGGATAGATCGTAATGTTAACTTTGATATAAATGCACTAGTAGTGGATAGGGTCACTGAACGGTTGCCAACCGTTTCGGTTGACACCTCGGCAATGATTGAATTTAAAAATTTGACTCTAGCGGACGACACTTACGCCGTTCCTGGAAACATAGACATGCTCATTGGAGCATCGCTTTTCCCTCATCTTTTGTTAAACAAAAGTCAGGGGCAACTCCTCGCATACCGCGCCTTACGCACTGGAAACCGTATTGGGCTATGTTATCATTGGCTCCGCCCCCATCATAGATAGTATTTCGGCAACCTCTTATTGTGGTATGGCTGTCGAACCGCTCGAGTCGTTAGTCCGCAAATTTTGGGAGATGGAGGAGGTGAACGTCCCACCCATAGCTAGCTCAGATGACAGATTATGCGAGGAAATTTACGTCCGCACGACCGTTCGTGATCGCGACGGTAGATATAGTGTAGCGCTACCCTTTAAAGGAGATGTTTTATCTCTCGGCGATTCGCGTCAAATGGCGGAAAAACGTTTCTACAGCTTGGAGCGTAGGATGCTCGCTTCACCCCAGTTAAAGGAAGCTTATGACGGCGTCATTAACGAATATATAAGAGAAGGTTACATATCACTCGTGGCTTCGAAATTAGATAACTACGAAGACACACCGTCGTATTTCATACCACACCACGGGGTCATTAGGGAGGACAAACTTACATCTAAGTTACGTGTAGTGCTCGACGCTAGTGCTAAAACTAGCACTCACCTGTCGCTTAACGATATCCTCTATAGTGGGCAAAATTTACAGGGCAGTTTATTTAATATAATAGCCAATTTTAGTTTGTTTAGTATAGCACTATCCGCCGATATTCGCCAAATGTTTCTTTGCATAGGGGTCCGTGAATGCGACCGTAGATTCCAACGCATTTTATATCGTTTCAACCCAAAGGAACCTCTAATGGTGTTTGAATTTAACCGCGTTTGTTTTGGTTTAAAGTCGAGCCCATTTCATGCGTTACGCACGGTGAAACAGCTCGCCCACGATGAACGTCCCTCTTACCCTAAAGCTAAGAGGGCAATTGAGAGCGGTTTATATATGGATGATTTTGTATACTCGGTCGATAGCGTGGAGGAGGCCACCCTAACCACCGCCGAGGTTATAAGGCTCATGAAATCGGGTCAATTCGATCTTGTGAAGTGGACTAGTAATTCGCGTCCGGTTTTAGATACAATCCCACTATCACACCGTCTTTCGGCGATAAAGGAATTCGACGATTCTGATACACACAAGGTGCTCGGTCTGTGTTGGTCACCAGAGTCCGACGTGTTTAGCCTTAAGGTAAATCCGCCCGTAGAGAAATGCACAAAGCGCACAATACTGTCATGCGTTGCTAGATTATGTGATGTCATGGGTTTCGTAGCTCCAGTGGTATTATACGCTAAGCTTTTGATTAAACAACTTTGGTTATTTGAATGCGATTGGGATGATTCGCCGCCTGACAGCATTGTTCGGTTGTGGCAGCATTTTAGAGAGGAACTTCCTTTACTAAGAGAAATTAAAATACCGCGTCATATAAACGTCGATAGAAATAGCGTCATAACGGTCGTTGGGTTTGCAGACGCCAGCGAGAAGGCTTACGGGGGCGTTGTATATTTCCACGTTCAGAATAATGGTAGAAATTCGATTAGCCTCATTAGTTCTAAGTCGAGAGTCTCCCCCCGTAAGGTTGTCTCTCTGGCGCGCTTAGAGCTTTGCGCAATATTAGTACTCACCAAGCTTATTACCGCAGTTATCAGCGCATGTAGGGATAGAGTTCACATAGAAAGGATATTTGCCTTTTCCGACTCCACCGTCGCCTTATGCTGGGTTCATTCTTCACCCCACCGTTGGGATACGTTTGTCGCGAACCGAGTGGCCAAGATCCAAGACGAGTTAGAAACGCGGAACTTTTATCACGTGTCAGGTACGGAAAACCCTGCCGATTGTCTATCCCGTGGACTCACCCCGATGCAAATAATGGACCACCAGCTTTGGTTCCACGGACCTTCTTGGGTTCGCTTGGATCCCTCGCAATGGCCAATAACCGATTTCGAACCTTCGTCAGTGTCACAACCGCCGGAAGAAAGGAGACACGCTCTAGTGGCGAACGTTTCGAGCGAGGTTTCTCCAATCATTGCTTTGGCGAACCGCTTGTCCTCTTGGTCGAAATTATTGCGTAGCGTAATTTACGTTTGTCGATTCGCGAAGCTTTTACCGCGACGTTCGTATGTCTTAGCGTCCGATTACAACTATGCCGAGTCGCTAGTATTACGTGAACTTCAACGTGCACACTTCTCTGAAGAAATTACAAGATTACAATCGAATAGAGCTTGTAGTCGCGCCTTTCAACGCCTTAAGCCATTTTTACAAGATGGGATTGTAAGGGTAGGTGGACGCTTGTCCAACTCGCAGTTGAGTTTCGACCAACGGCACCCTATAGTTTTACCGCGTAAAGACCATATCATGAACTTATTAGTCGATTACCATCATAAATTGAACTCGCACGCTGGCCCCGACTTGTTGATGTCGATTTTGCGTCAGAATTATTGGATTCTTTCTGCACGTAGTTTAATACGCAATCGGGTGCACAGATGTATAGCTTGCTTTCGGGCACGCCCCAAGCCGTCATTTCCGGAAATGGCGGAACTTAGATCTTGTAGAGTAATACAATCGGTAAAGCCCTTCACGCACACCGGGTCGGATTTCGCTGGTCCGTTTAAGGTCACGCTCACTCGCGGGCGTGGTATAAGATCCACAAAGGCTTACGTCTGCATTTTCGTATGTCTAACTACTCGAGCGGTGCATATAGAACTCGTTGGTGATCTAAGCACAGCAGGCTTTATGGGTGCATTTAAAAGATTTCTATCCCGTAGAGGCTCTGTAAGTAAATTATATTCGGATAACGGTACGAACTACGTCGGTGCAAAACGTATTCTATCGGAACTACATGAGCTCTTAGCTAGCAAGTATTATAATTCGGAGTTCGCTCACATTCTAGCCGAGAACCGCATTGAGTGGTCTCTGAACGTCCCAGCCGCGAGTCATTTTGGAGGCAATTGGGAGACTAATATTAAGAGTCTAAAGAGTCACTTATACCGAGTAATAGGAGATCAAATTTTGTCCTTCGAAGAGCTAAGTACGGTGCTCGCTCAAATTGAATGCGTAATGAATAGCCGCCCACTTTGTCGTACATTGTCTAGCGACCCCTCGGAACCGCTGGCTCTAACTCCAGCACATTTTTTGAATTTAACGCCTTTAAAGTATTTGCCCGCCGCAGATATGGATGAGAACAGACTTAGCATTTCCGCACGCTACAAATTATTAGACCGGTTAGTGCAATCGTTTTGGAAACGATGGAGGATGGAATACTTGCATACTTTGCAGTCTCGGCAAAAATGGAACACAGCGACTGAGCCTTTAGCTATAGGAACTGTAGTTGTGCTCACCAAAGAGAATACGCCGCCTCTCCACCGGCCGTTAGGAATTGTCGAAGAGGTCTTTCCCGGTTCCGACGGAGTAATTAGGATAGCTCGCGTTAAGACCACGGTTGAGTCTTACCTGCGTCCTGTTGTCCGTTTGTGCCCCTTGTCTCTTCCATAATTTAAATTAGCTTTCTAGATTAAAAATTGTAGTTGAATTTAGGTAATCTTAGCGTTAGTTAGTTATTTTGTTAGTTGATCTTAGCTCTAGTTGTTTTAGTTGATTTTGAAGGAAATCCTTCAAGGGCGGGGGGAGGTGGTTGCGCAGAAAAACCATTCGTATTTATTTTATATTTGACGGTAGGTAGCCAAGTCGGTTGTCCCTTTCCAAAACGATATCATTCATACCCTCCTATCGACACATCGGGGTGGTGGGGTGGGAGGGGAAAGAAGATGATTCTAGAATGTCACGTAATCATCGGAACCGAGGATATATAAGGCACGCGCGACCGACGCGACAGTCTCTTCCCGCCGCGCTCGTCATTGGAACCACACCACTAGTAGAAACCGCTTTAGCCTGGAAGCAGTCGAGCTCCAGGAAAACCCGCCTCACCTCGTGTGAGATATAGTCGCGCACCGCCCCTCTCCGGAGTGTTCCAGAAGAAGTTCCAGAAGTCGCAGTTATAGTGCTCGACCGCATAGAAGAAACATCCCGGTGAATCAAATATCCAATAATATTGCCTACTTGATATAATTGTTTTAACCCGCTCCAATTTTGTGTTTTCCTAATCAAGCAGGATTCCTTTCATCGATTTGGCAAATAATAGTTCATTTTAGGGAAGAGCGAGTGCATTGTACTGCGCGCTATAGTCGTCGTTATATAAGCGTAGCAGCATTTTGTAGATACAGTCCACTTAGATTAATATCTCGCGTAATAGGTTTAAGGTTCGACCGGGGAACTAGACTTCGGCAACCTTAGACACGTGGCTCCACCAATAGTATTTATAATTGTTTGAAAATTAGTAAAACCAATAAAAACTTCAAAGAACTAAAAAGAATAAAATAATTTCCACAGCATTTTCTGATGTCGGGTTTTTAATTTCTTTAAATACTATGTCCTTAGCACCGACTTCTGAAGCTGTTATTTCGAAGTTATTTTAATCTTTTTACTCATTTATATTTGGCTTTTACTTTTTGGTACAAGCTCAATGCTTAAAACAGTAATTAAATCCGACTGCATAAAACAGTATACATAACAGAATTTTTTTATCCCTATGTCACTTCCACATCAGAAACGAATTTAACGATACCCTTATGTTAAAATCGACCAAGCCGTTTGAGCCACAGAGCGTGCCATAGAAATAAACACATACGTACAATACACTCGAAAAACATTACTTTCATTCAACTTTTACCGGACTGCCTTCTTTGCGCCTTCCTTTCTGCCAAGAAGGTTCGCGTCCGTTTACAGCTTAAATATCTCTCGTCAGATCGGTAAGCCAATCCCAAAAGGTGGAGTTTAGTGGGTAAAAGTCACCACATAACCACGCAGCCGGCTGCGTGGTATGCTATGAGCATTCTCCCCCTCCCTCCCCCGTTACCGGAGGGTTGTCCTTATATGCTTCGGGCGCAAAAAAAAACTGCCTTCTGACTTCTGTGGCAATCCGATAAAAGTTGAATTATCATTGTTGTGATGCGATGTAAAAATTAAAGTGTTCATCTGATATTAGCTTGAAATGAACAGATCTTATCTCAGTATATTGAGGAGTAGAAAAGTGTGTTAATACAACAATGCAAATTGACAAAATTTACATAACCTTCATTTTTTTAATCTTTCAAGCATTGAAAACAAAACATTAACTAAAAAATGGTATCGACAGTACTCGCAAGAGAAATTTAAGAAGAGTCTTAATCCCGGAGCTGTCACGGCTCATGTCATGAATTACGTTTGAATAAAAAGTATAAAATAAATTTAAGTGATATAAAACAACTAAAGTTTTTATTTTGTGAGAAAAAACATCAGCTGTTTATACGTAACTAAACAGAACAGTCTTTCACTATGTTTTTGTTTATACTTTTTTAACATCTGAAGAAACGACATTTAAAGATTTGGACGTCTCGAAGTCAATGATCCGTGACCAACACGGACGCTTGAAGAAGACGTCCGCGTTCAGTGACCACTGTTTGCATCGATATTTCTTTCTGTTTGTTTATAACTGAAAGAAATATCGATGCAAACAGTAATTGTATTGTAAAGTAAGTTTATGTAATGTAACTGAAGTTCAATTCTTTTTTTTTTAAATCTTGACCCTCACAGACGACGGATGTTGTTATTTTACATGCACAAATCCACTTGGAACTATTATTTATAATGTACTACCGGACAAACTTTAACACCTCATTACACCTACGGTCAATCTGATACCGCTAAGGGAATCTAACACCGCACACACGTCGACTTATTCAAATATCTTCTTTTAATCCACATATTATGCAAGACAAAGTGAAATACTTATTGCAGCTTTTCTTCGGTAGTCTGCAGAATGTGCCGCGGGGCAATTACGGTGTGTCAATGTATCTTTGTGTTTGATGACGTATCTTAAGAGCCCAGTGTTTCAGAGCAAAACAGAAAAATTGCGTTCTGGTGACACATCTACACCCTCCCTGCCCCGCCACTTGATGTACCGCCACCGCAGTTATCTTTCTGGCCGTAGCGTGGAAAGTTGCTCTACTAAGATTTTCCAGTATCAATTTATCTAATATACAGGATTATTGATAATTAGCTAACAAATTTTCACATACAGATTTTCTACCTCGTATCTATTTTTGTTCCATGCTTTTATTACAAAATTCGTTACACAAAAAAAAATATTTTAAGTTTGTATAATTTTTGTTGTTTTGTTGAAAAGGTTTCTAAAAGATAATCATCTAGAACCTGTATAACATGTACTCGTATTATTGATTATTCAAATGAATCTGGCAAGTGCTAGAATGAGTCGTGCACTGAGGGTTTCGTAATAAGTCGATGACACTATCGAAAATCCGTCAAGTACGTCAAGTAGTTCTAAATACTAAAATAGATTAAAAAAAAAACTCAAAATAATTTCTATATAAGTACAAACAGTCCACTATCACACATATTTATAGTTTCTCATTAAAGTATAATGTAACTTTGTATAGCATTTACCTATATGCATTACAAATATGCAACTCATTTATAAACTATTCTTAAAAGTACCTACCTAATTATATACCTAATATTTAACCAAGTGCTCACACATATGCACGTTGTTAACTATTTTACTATGAAACACAAAAAAAACTTACCTTTGAATTCTATTTCTGTTCATTGCTTCAACGTTTGATTTCAATTTTCGTTTTCTGGTACAAGCATATTTTTTACGTTTATGGTCCATATCGAAATTAAAAGTTATAAAACAAATACAAAATGATTTATAAACCCTTAAAGAATTATATGCAAAAAATAATAAAGTAGAGCAACTTTCAATTCGTAACAATGCGCAACCAAGATTAGGGAAAGAGAGAGAAAGAGGAATGTTAGAGCGAGAGGAAGTGCAAAAAATTTGGCACAGACAAGACGTCTGAACGCTACAGCCGCTCAGCGGCTACTAAGGAATATTGCCCGCAATTATTGTTTATAAAGTCTTTTTATTATTATTATTATTTATTATTAATTTTGAAATAAAGTGGTTTAAATTATTATTTTTTAATATTTGTCTAATTAAACACCTGCCCTTGAGAAAAAAATAATTATAGCATAAATATTTTCAGCTATTGCTATGAAACAAATAGTTTTTTATGAGGCGAAAACAGCGAAATTTAACGAAATTGAGACCTCTTATTTAAGACAATGAAAGATATTTAGAAAAAAAGAAACAGCGCATTTTGGAGATGAAGATGTTTAGCTATTAACGCGCTGAATAGATTTCGCCTTTTTTATTATCGATTGCCTTATAATGGTATACGAACAAAGCTCGAAATTGCGTTGGGTGCGAGAGAGCTCTATTTACCGTTTGATTTATCTAACATAGACCACATAGATGAACCAAAAAAAAAAATTTAGCCATTACTTATAATCTGGGTATTTATGTGTTATCAAAATATTTTACTCTGAAACAATAATTTGCTGTAAAAAAAGAAATCAAAGTGGCGCTAATGATTTGATGTGAGTCAACTTTAAAAGACTGTAGCCTTAACTTCCTAGTCATTTGCGTAATGCGTCTGTGTGTGTTGGAATACTGAAATGTATTCCGAACTTTGAGTATTAAATTCCGAATAACTTATATATACATGGTAAATTTGAAAAGTGTGACCAGTTAAGTATATCGTAACATATTTATAATTCTAACTAACGTTGATCTGGTGGCCTGATGCTATCATGATCGGCGCTAAAGAAATTCATATAAAAGGACGAATATATTATATAAGAAAAGTGCAAACAATTTTACTTACGAGGTGATTTTTCATCAGAAAGAAATTTTTATCCTTCAATAATATGTTGATTTTTTACTTTAATATCGAGATTCTATTGTTACGTGTTGATAAAGAAAAAAATAGTGTTTAGCCTAAGGCCGCGTTTCCACCTGCAAGAACACTTGCGGTAGTTTTGCATAAGTTTCTTGCAATATTGTTTACATATCGTATGAATTCTTGCAATTTTTTTTCTATATTAATGTCTTAATTAATATCTTGTGAAAATCTTGCGAATCATATTATCGCAGAGTTATTTACACGTGGGAGCTATAGATGTCGCGAATGCTAGGGCAATTAGCGTTAATAATTTTTCGTTTACCAGATGTTTCTAGTGGTGACTGAGGCTAAGTGTTTTGTTACACAATATCATATAATTGAAAAGTTGTGTTTTAAATAAAATTTTATCGGTTTTGTAGAGTATTAGATAAATACACAAAACAATGGCTCCGTGACTTGTTTCTGAACGTTTTTCTAATTTTGAACTCTGTTTTTTTTTTAATTTTTCTACTTTTAGGAATATCTGTAGTTTGGTTTATTCATTTATAATCTAATTAATATAAAATATAACTAATATTGTAAAACGAAACATTACATATATATATATATATATATATATATATATATATATATATATATATATATATATATACACATTATATATTATATATACATTACTTACATTTTCCTAACAAATGAACTTCCCCGCTATGTAATTTGTCAAATATTTCACTTCGTTCCTACTCATTGGCTTAGTGTTGTTGCTGGTGGAAACACGGCCATAGAATTTATTTCCCACAGAGTACTTTTTGTATACTTACTTGCAATATCCCATGTCAAAACGTAACAAATCTCAGACTGCATCTCTTCGCGTATAGAATCGTGAGGTAGAGGTGTTAAAGAAGTACGTTTAAGGTATTTACCGGCTAAATACATAAACGCAACATACGAGTACGTATTTTTTCTACTTTTTCAAATTCATATTGTGCTACATATGTTCGGAATAATTTTACAATTGAAATATACATTAATAGATATGTCATTGGATTTAGCCATTGTTGAAATTACCTGACTAGAGAGAACAAGTGGCAGGAAAAGTAGACACGCGGAAATACATGTCAAAATTTGAATATACATTTTGACATGTGCACCGACATGTAGGGAAGTGGCGTTTGGGACGCCCATTGATGTACCAGATGATGTTAAGGTCTGCAATTGAGGAAGGTTTGAGTTAATACACCATAAGAAAGTTTCTTCTATTGCATTATAATATTAGTCCTCAAAAAGCTTAAGTCATTTTAAACGTGCTCAAACAATAGACTCCTTTAAAAACCAAGTTAAGAAACATTATCTTTCCTTCTAAATTCTCCCCTTCCTTTAATCTCTTCCTGTCACTTTATGATCACAAGTCTGTCAATTAAGTAAATTTCGGCATGTTCATTAACTTACATTTTATATTTTATTTTACATTAATTTACTTATCACTTTTATTTTTCCTATTTAGTTTGTCTTGAAGAAATTGCTGTATAGCAATAATACTATAATAGCCTTTTGTTTTTCTCTCCGTCTGTTTTTTGTATTGTTACTTTTCTTCTTAATGTACAATAAAGGGTAGTATTGTACTTGGTTGACGTTTTTTTTCAAATGGGTCGGTAGCGGATTACCAAAAACGAAGAGGTGTATAAGAATGACTGTCATTTTTTTTTGCCAATGACTGGCATTTCGTCTGGTAAGTGCAGGTGGCCGAAGACCTGATTCCCAACCCACCCCTTTAACATGGTAGCGTAGTTAAATGGAACACTACCCCAGGAGAGTAATAGCACCCCCGGTGACGGAGAATCCCTCGCTAAGTATCCGCGCCCAAGCTACCCTACTCTTCCTGAGCGTGAGTGCTCAGGCTGTCCCGCGTATTCTGGGGGAGACGGGAGAGGTGAAATTCTGCTCAAGACTAAGCCTGGTAGGGGCAAACGGAGCAATAAGACAAAGGCGCCCTCTGACACGTTATCCGTGAATTTCTGCACCATCAGGGGACTTTATTAAAACCTTAACCGTCCACTATCATCTGGAAACGATGAAGCCAGCTTTGCTCTTTCTAACCAACACAGGTGTCCTCTCCGGCTGATACTTCGTATCTCTCCTACCCGGGGTACAAATTAAAACACTCCTTTGTGCCCCGGGCTGGAGTTTGCGTTTACGTCAGATAGATCCTCTGTTTTCGATGCCTCGGCAGCCTTGTAGGTACGGACCTGTCCATCTTATGGCTGCGCGTAGACAGCGACGACCATCCCTATCGGCCCCATAGCGGTAATGCCGACACAGACCGATTCATCGACTACGTCTAAATGGCTGCAAACTCCGTGCTAAAATAGGTCCCATCCGCAGAGATTGTGATGCTTGGTGATTTTAACACCCCCCACGCTAAATGAATGGTTTCCGTTTAACCGACCATGCGGGTAGATCTGTTTATGGCTTTGCCTTGGCACATGGTCTGATACAACTGGTTACCTCGCATGCGCGGATCCCAGATGTGGAAGATCATGTACCTTCCCTGTTGGACCTTCTGCTTGATATCAGGTTTCCGTCAATGCCCCTCTTGGCTCCTCGGATCATTGTCTGATCCGGAGTACGGTGCCACTCAGGCTCCCATCGCGGTTGCGTTCTGCAGGCTACCGCCGATGGGGTCTTTTTTGGATTGTACCCTTGGGGACATGTTGAACAAAGTCTGGGACTGGGGGCGACTAAATTTAGTCCAGTTCAAACCGGAAAAGATACAAGTTTACCGCTGAAAAGAACCCCTTCGTCTTATCTCCTCAGTTTCAAGGCACTTATTATTTTGATTTCATTCACATTCAGTTTCACGGCACATTTTATTGCCTTAATTTATTTATTATATTAATTAATTTATTATACTATTTCCTAATTATTTATATATTTTTATTATTGCCCCTTATTGCCTTAGCCAGTATCGGAATCCTCGGCGTCGACATATTGAGTGACATGCAGTTTAGTGGGCACTTGGAAGAGAAGGCCAAATTGGTCTCCAAACAGCTTGGCGTGCTCAGCAGATCGGGACAGTATTTAAAAAAACCCCTTCGTCGTATCTCCTCAGTCTCTGAGAGCGTGCTGCTACCACGCTCTCAAAGAATACTAGCGTTAAACAGCAGAATAATATTGTACGGTGAGTGTAGAGAACTGGATACCCTTTAAACATGTATACAGGTAACGAGGCAGTTCATTTCAGTCCTCAGGGGTGAAAATGCATCTGCATTTTGATTCTTAATCGAAGATGGATGTAGATGCCTGGACCACTTACCATTAGGTGGACTGTGTACTATATACCGACCGAAGTCGGCGACGGGCGGCGTCGTAATAGCAAGGCGGGTTGTATGGTGAATGGCAATCTGCCTGGCAAGTGTGTCGATTAAGGCAAATCCTTTCTACAACAGAACAGCCGTGGGTCCCGGCCAGCAATTTTTACGGGCTGGTGAAGTTGAGCAGAAAGAAAAGGAGAATTATTTATTCTCCATACATCACGTTGCTATTTGACGTTTTAGAACTCCAAAAACTAAAAAATACAAATACATAATAAACACTCTCTTGTAAAATACTCCTGTCATCCAGAGGGGTAGGCAGAAACTACGGACTTCCATTTGGTAAGATTCTGACACGGATAAAACTAATAAAATACACACACATTCATACATACACACAGCATAAAGTCTTGTTATAATTTAGCACAATAGTGACTTGGTGTTGCATCAGCTTTGTCAAATTTGCACCTGAATCAGTACGTAAAAAGAATAGTGAGCACACGGAGAAGATCAACTGCTGTATATGTGTGTGTGGTGCGGGGCGGGTGCGGTGCAATGCAGTGCGGTGCGGTGCGGTGCGGTGCGGTGCGGTGCGGTGCGGTGCGGTGCGGTGCGGTGCGGTGCGGTGCGGTGCGGTGCGGTGCGATGCGGTGCGGTGCGGTGCGGTGCGATGCGGTGCCGTGTGTGTGTCTCTGTGTGTGTTTTGTTTTATTATTTCATTACCTTTAATTTTGGCACAAACACATACGGAATCATAACGGGTTATGAATATTACCGAGCCACTAAAGGGCATTTACTGTTATTAGGCGACTATGGCAAAACCCTGAAAGATGTTACGGTTTGTAATAGATGGCAGTTAGTTTCACGCCACAGATAAAATATTTAAATCCACAACGAGGAGAAGTGGCAAAGTTGCGAAACGTTTGGTGTTGCGATATTAAATCAACCTGCCCATTTGGAAAACCTGTTAAGAAAGCCCTACCAATGGAAGAAGCTCATTTTCACCCGTGGACTAATGGAGAAGATACTGTGATAATTTAGATCACTCATTGAGGATATTACGCGAGTTAACCATAATTTTTTCAAGCTACTGGACTGGAAAGGATACGGTATTAACATCAATGGCGAGTACATCACTCACCTTCGATTTGCCGACGATATAGTCCTTATGGCAGAATCGCTGGAGGACTTAAGCACTATGCTCAATGACCTCAATAGTGGCTCCCAACGGATAGGTTTTAAGATGAACATGGACAAAACAAAGATCATGTTTAATGTCCATGTCACACCTATGCCCGTAATGTTTGGGAGCACTAAGCTCGAAGTTGTTGACGAGTACGTTTACCTGGGACCAATAGTCCGACTAGGTAAATCCAACTTCAACCGAGAGGTCCGTTGGGGAATAATGATTCTCGAGTGGCAGCCTCGTACCGGTAGTGCGAAGTGTAGGGCGACTCCCCACTAGATGGAGTGACGACCTGGTAAGACATGCAGGAAGTCGATGGATGCAGGTGGCTCAGGACCGTGCTTTCTGGCATACCTTGGGGGAGGCCTATGTTCAGCTGTGGACTTGTGAAGGGCTGTAATGATGATGATGATGATGAACCATAATAATTAAATCTCCGTTTGCGGCACTACTGAAATAACGTAACGATTTACCATAATAGACTTTTATGAACTGTTGTTGTTTTTGGTTTTAATCACCAAAACTAAAAATAGAATAAAAGCATTAAAATTATAAAGAAAAAAATATTTAGCACCCACATTGTTTATTTTTTTATCATACCAATGATTTGACGAATAAAACGATAGAAAAAAATATGTAAATCATGCAATCATAAAATCGTAAGTCGATCACATTTTTAATGTAATACTGTACATGTACAAGAATGAAGCAAGAGAATTATAATAATTAATTAACATTTGTAATAAGGGAATTTAGCAACGAACATACGAGTAAACTATGGACGGGTTTGCTTAGATAAGTATTTCAAAGCGAAGACAGTGGTTGGACAAATAATAGGGAATGCCCCTAGTTTGAAGAAGCTACGATTAATAAAGATACTTATTGCACAAAGTCGAAGTATATGTGACTTTTTACGTGTAAAGTCCATTCTTACTAACTATTAGAAGACTGCCACAGTATAAATTACTCGCTTGATGTAACTGCAATCATTTTTTTAACTGTATCATAATAAACAAAGAAAAGTCGAGCTGCTGATAAAGTAAAATAGTCGAATAAACATAGATATTTTATGCATTGTAACAAACATTCTTTAAAGACAATGACGTCATTTATGATATTTAAGTAAGCAAATGAATTGAGTGTTTTGAATGGAAGACTATCATACAGGAAAAATATAATAATTTTAAACGTACAAATTAATGTAGACATGGTCGGTACGCGAACGTGTGGTGAAAATGTGCTACTTACATAACTTTATAGGTAGTTATTATATATATAAAAAAAAAAAAAAAAAAAAAAATATATTTACTTAGATTTTTTAAGTACCTAAGCGAGTGAGTTTTGCTCGGGTTATTTTTTAAAGTGTAGCTAAATAATTTCTTAAATTTACGCGAGCAATAACACATTGAATAAAACTATGCATACGGATTTTATCGCATTAATTAACATATTTTTAATTACCGACATTTCGGGTGCTTTACTAATTTTACCATCTAACAAAGTAACTGCATTTTTAGACCACCTGAATTCTATAAACTCTAAAATACAATACACAACGGAGTTAGAGCCAAAAAAGTATTTAGCTCTCCTAGATGTTTTAGTCATCCGAAATCCTGACAATGCTATTGGTCACACTGTGTATAGGAAAAAGACTCATACCAACCGATATATACTCGTAAATGGTGAATCTCACCATCATCCTTCACAGTAAGCCATCGTGTGTAAATCTTTGTTTCAGAGAGCACAAGGAATGCATGTTAAGCAAGTATTGCAAGACAACAAGCTTCTACGCCACAGTGACCGGTTGAAGCCGGCCACAGGCGAGCGTGTGCTTGTTGTACTACCATGTGACAGAGGAGTCACAGACATTGGCTAAATCTTGAAGCGAGCTTCCATTAAGGGGCAATTACTACAAGCTGCCGAAGAAGTTTAGTCAATTTTTACCATCCATAAAGTGTAATATTCCTCTACAAGATGAATGAGTATACAAGCTAGATTGTGAATGTGGTTTCTCTTACATAGGACAAACAAAAATATCTATAAAAACAGGCGTAAAGAACATATAGAGCTGTCGTAAAGCAATGACGCTCCGGGAAGTATGCAGCCTGGGAACATGTTAAAGACCGTCCTCATCATTACTCAGATTTGATAAATCACAAATCCTCGCAAAAGAATACCGATATCTATCAAGGATGATACGCGAGGCTATTGAAATTAAAAAACATCCTAATTTCGATAGAGAAGTTGGATGTTACAAGAATGAGATTACAAACAAATATTCGTTTATATATAATTTAGTGGCGGTGTAAGAATATCTACTACCCCATATCGTCCCGTAGATGTCGTAAAAGGCGACAGAGAAAAGATGCAGGAAAATGGAAGAAGAGTCTTCCTAACAATAACTAAAGAATAAAAAACTACGGTGGCCAACCCGCCCGCCAAGCGTTGCAACTATGGCAAATATTCCCAATAAGGCAATCTATGGAAAAACCTATGTTCAGCATTGGTATTGATAGGCTGTAACGGTAACGATAGACAGTATAGAGTTTATGTGTGATTTTTTTTAATAATGTCTTTTTCTAAACTATCCACAGGCGAAGTTTTTTTTTTATAAAAGAGGGGCAAACGAGCATGCGGCTCACCTGATGGTAAGTGTGACTATCGCCGCCCATGATCAACTGCAACACCAGGGGAATTGCAGGTGCGTTGCCGGCCCTTTAGAAAAGAGTAAGCTCTTTTCTTGAAGGTCCCCAGGTCGTTTCGGTCCGGTAAAATCACCGGTGGTAAACTATTCCACAGTGGCCTTACGCGAAAGAAAACTCCTTTTGAAACGTACAGTGGTGGACCGCCAAGCATCCAGATGGTGTTGATGGTATCGGGACATTTGCCGCGTAGTGCGTTCACGAAGTTTGGCCGCTGAGATTAATCCGAACAATTCCTCAGAGCACTCCCCGTGATAGATGCGATAAAATACGCATAGAGATGCAACATCTCTTCGCAGTGCCAGAGAATCGAGCCGATCGGAAAGCACTCGGTCGTCGACGATTCAAGCCACTCTGCGCTGGATGCGGTCAAGTGGAAGGAGTTGGTACTGGGGAGCTCCAGCCCAGAGATGGGAACAGTATTCCATGTGCGGCCGAACCTGCGCCTTGTAAAGTTGCAGGCGGTGTGCCGGCATGAAACACTGTCCCGCTCTGCTCAGCACGCCAAGCTTTTTAGAGGGCAATTTGGCCTTCTCTTACAAGTGAACACGAAACTGCACGTCACTCGATATGTCGACGCCGAGGATTCCGATACTGGCAACAAGGGGAGTGCCTTGAAACTGAGGAGATACGACAAAGGGATTTTTTTAGCGGTTAACGCGCAAACTTGTGTCTTCTGAGGTTTAAACTGGACTAGATTTAGTTGCCCCCAATCCAAGACTCTGTTCAGCAGACTCTCAAGACTCGACTTCAGACACAAGTTTGTCCCGGCACTCAAAGACGTTTTCCCGAGGAATATTGGCACGGCCGGTGTACAGAGCATCACCAGTGCTGTCATCTGCATAGCAATTAATGTTACGGGTTTGCAACATATCATTGATATGCAGAAGAAACAGCGTTGGCGATAGCATGCAGCCTTGTGGAACATCAGCACTAATAAGCTTGTAATCGGAGCTTGCACCGTCTACAACGACCTTGATGCTCCGATCTACAAGTAAGCTGGTGATCCAAATGCATAATTTCTCAGGAAGCCCATAGGAAGGGAGCTTCGAAAGAAGCGCTTTGTGCCGAACTCGATCGAAGGCCTTCGCAATGTCCAAACTAACGGCCAATGCCTCCCCCATGGACTCTACTGCCTGCACCCATCTATGAGTTAGGTAGACCAAAAGATCACCAGCTGATCAACCACGGCGAAAACCGTATTGGCAATCACTTATCAGCTGGTGATCCTCAAGGTACCGGGTCTGAGCGGTCGCCTTTTTTAGGGATCGGGTGGACGAAAGCCGTCTTCCATGATTTTGGGACTACGCCTAGGGAGTAGGAGTACCGGAAAAGACGCGTTAAAACCGGTGTCAACTCTGGAGCACACGTCCTCAGCACAATTGGGGGATTCCATCAGGCCCACTCGACTTGTGGATGTCCAGGGAGAGGAGTGCTTTGCGAACCGAGCGCTATGTGAAGTGCACTTCCAGCATGGAGCACTCACACCGCGGGATGGTCGGCGGCGTACTCCCTCCGTCATGGAGAGGCGAGTTGGATGCAAAGAAAGAGCCTAGGAGATCGGCTTTCTCCTTTGCGGTATGGGCCAGTGAGTCGTCCTCCCTGTACAGAGATGGAAGAGATGGCTGACAGAAATTCCCATGGACAGCCTTGGCGAGAGACCAGAATGCACGCGTTCCAGAAGGAACTAGTTTCTCGCCAATTCTGCCTATGTGCTCTGACTTTGCCTTGGCAATGACTCTTTTGAGGGACCTGGAGGCGGAATTATACTTCTTTTTAGAGCGCTGGTGTTTACATCCCGGGACGTTGATGCGTCAGCTCAGGCTTGGTAGCACTCCTGCTTATAGCATGATGCTATTTTACAGGAGCGACCAAACCATGGCTGAGATTTGCCTCCGATGGGCACCACAGAGGAATGAATAAAAAGTTCCATACCCTTTTTTTTTTGTTACATGGGGAAATGCCTACGCATACCCGCCTCGCGGGGGCAAGGACGGGTTATGTCGGACTCGCACCGACTAAAACCCCATGGTGTTCCACCTTTGTCGCATATTGGCAGGGCTACGGGAACGCTTTCGCACACATCCGCGGCCCTACTAGCGCCTGCCGCCCCATGGCAGCACCTCCTCGGGAGAGGAAAATTCCTCCCCGTTCTCCTTCTAGGTAAGGCGCACCAGAACACATGGCGCGCCTTCCTCCACGGCCTCCAATTACGTCTGTGCAACAGACGCCCCCGCGTCCCATGCACAAAGGCCATGGGGCCAGGAAAAACGAGCACTTAGAAGTACTAGCCTTCCCGACCCCAGCGGCGGATCTGGTCTATGGCTCCGCCGCCAACCAAGATTCGGCTGCGGAGGGTAGGGAGAGCGGCGCCTCGCAATACCGACAATCCTCTCCCCCCGGAGCCCCACCACCACCGCATCAACGGTGCGGCCCCGTTTGAGTCGCGGAGGATAGGGCGAGTGGCGCATCGCCATACCAACACTCCTCTTCCTCCGCGACTCCACCTCGGCTGCAGCGGTAGGTGGGGAGGACACACCTCTCACCGCAGTCCACCAACACACATCCAAAGTGGGCTTCCCAAGCCCACTCGGAGTGGCCACCTCGGGCCGGCCCTCCACCTCGGACCAGCCATATGGGTTCCTCTTTGTTTCGCCGTGGGTGACCAAGCCACGGCTTCTAAGCCCCCACCGCCACGACAAGGCGGGAACCCGTTCGGGGGGGAAGTTCCATACCCTGAAGTACCACATCCGCGACAGAATCCGTAACAACGTTCGGATCATCCGGCGAAAAGCAAACCCGCCCCCATGGGTAGGAGGATGCATTTACTGCGGGTAAAAACTGGTATCATAATACTAAACGCTTTCAACTGCAATTTTACCTACTGGCAGAAAATTAGTACTATCTATTCTATTGCAGAGCAGAGTACTCAATAGTGTTCATATGTATTAACACATCTTAAAGTAAACCCCCTAACACACTAAAATTGCAATTAACAATTTCATTGGAGCCAGCGGGGATCGAACCCGGGTTACTCGCTGTCTGTTATATTTACAGCGAATGTTAACCATCTGATCTACCACGGCTCAGATGATGACATCTGTGATTTTTTTATTTAGAGTCCACTGAAGTCTTTTTTATAGAACGAGGATGACAAATGAGCACACAGCCCACCTGATGGTGAGTGAATACTGTGGCCCATAGACATCTACATTTACCCTCAATTAAGTATCAAAATGCAGATGCGTCACCCCTGAGGACTAAGATAGAATGCCTCGTTTCCAACAAATAGGGTTTCCTGTTCTCTGCACTCACCATACGAAGCACAGCAGCATAAGGGCTCTTGTACACGCTAAGAAAAGTCGTCGGGTCTATGCAAGAATTCTTTTCGTTTCTACACACGAACTATGTACAATTCTCCGGCGCTGACAAAGAAAACAATCTTGTCTGCGCTAGACAAGACGAGCTCTGTGTTGTTGCGGTGAAGAGAGGGGCGGAGTAGGTGAGTTGCTTTAGATAATTTAAGTTTTTTTTGTACATGTGTGGACGTGTTTACGTACTTTTTCATTTTTTTTAAATATATATAATAGTTAACATGATTCTATTCATTACAAACAAACTTGACTAGTGCACGATACCCTACGCACGACTGACCGAAAATAATCTTATCGTTTAAACGTCTCTATTTATCTTGTCTGAGGCAGACAAGACAAATTTTCGTGGCTAGATCCAATAAAATTCTTGTCGTATAGATGATGAATTAGTCTTATCTGCCGCAGACACGGTGAAATTTCTTAGCGTGTACATGAGCCCTTAAGCTGCTATTCTACGCTGATATTCCGTGAGAGCGTGGTCCTATTCCGGTTGAGTCGACCCAGTTCGTATTACAACTATGATATATAACCAATATTTTACAAAGAAACATTTATCTCTACTACTTTTCAAAACACAACCAATTGATGGGTATTTCTATAGTTTCGCACAAATTACATATGCGCTACAAAATACAAAATAGTGAACACTATAGTTTTCAAATATATTTTGTATTATCATAGGAGTCCATAAATGTAGCTTCCACACACGACTTAAAGTATAATTAGTGAATTACTGTCTGAAAATAATATTTTTCGTAACTAAATTTCATTACCTTCGGTGTCTTTTTCGCGAAATGTGGAAATATAGTGGAATAAAATTTTAAACAGCATTTTAAAATATTCTTTTGTATGGCGAATCTAAAGTTTACATTATTAGGAATAAAATTGTGAATTAATAAAGTACCAAACTATTGAAAATTTTGATGTAAATTTAAATAGTTTGGTACTTTATAAATTATCATAATATACCATAATAAAGAAATTTTGTCGTAAAAGAAATCTAATTTCCATCAGCTTAAATTGAATTATAAAAATCATCCTACAAATGCGTGATGAAATCCGTAGAAACTAGTTTTACTTATATGAGTCATGTTGGTCTATAAATGTGAAATTTGATAATATATTGACTACAGAGCCACCTATTGAATTCAAGCGTCATTGGTCAAGTTGTTTAGAAGGGACGTGCACAATAGCAATCTATCAACGATTATAATATTATAACGGTATTTATTTTCGACTTTTTGCGATAAAAATAATTAGGTACTAATTATCACGTAATAATGAATGGATTTTTTTAAGAATGTTCGGAATTTCGTTTTAGAATTAAATTTCATTCATTTCTATTCAGACCGAATAGAAAGGCTGGTAATATACCAGAAAACATCAAGGGTTCATCAAGTAACCTGCCTGGAATTAAAAAATTACAGAGCTTTCGGATTTAAATTTGATGTAAAGTTGCATTGGGCAAATACTTATTTCAATGCTAATAAATTGAATGTAAGCGTGACACAATTTCAACACGATTTCGAAAGATTTATTTCTGGAAATATACAAATAAAAGAAAATAAAGAAAAAGGACACGGTAAAGGACAAAATCAACAAAATGAAAATGATTATGAAAAAAATAACACAAGTGAAGAATAATAAACGTAATTTTGATGCCATTTTTATTTTTAAAGTAATGACTAGATTGATTATTAGTTTATTAATAATTGTTCCCGTTAGATTTACTTTTGTAATTTCGTTCGTTTTTGAGAAACGGATCTCAAGTTTTTTTTATAAAGTGATTGTTAAGGTATTCTATCATATCTATTAGTGTTTAAATCTGAAATTGATTCTTTAATATTTGTTTTCGAACATTAGACCGCTGTGATTTCTTTATTTCCAGCAGAGTTTATTCATTAACTTTTTATGTATGGTATTACCAGATCAACTATTTTCATAACCATCACCAACTTAGAATTCCTCGGACAATATCTTCTTAAATTATGCATATAATTTTGTACAGATACCATAAATCTTGAATTATGTTTAAGGATTTGTCATGTTGTTAGCCTTACGCATTAAAAAAAATCTCAAAATTTTGTCCAATTTGCATCAAATCAGAGAAATAACATTACGTACAGGGTTATTTTTGGAAAAAGTATCCAAATTATGTTATTTAGTAACGAAACGATTAACAAAAGGGAAGAAGTCTTTCTATTTTCTGGATGTTAGCGCTGTTAGTCTATACGACTCTTACAGCTTCATCTGACTCAGGGCTCGTGGCCTGCAAGGCCGCGAGCTAATTAAAAAAGGGAAAGGCAATGAGGTGAGGATGGTGATGAGTGGTTTATGACTTGGTATTGTTAGCAATCATCCTGTCGCCTTTTTAGGCGTTTTTTAAGCTATCTAACCGCAGTCCGAGAGGGGGAGTGCGGACCCCCGTCTCTGACTGCTCAGCTCGTGTCGGTCGATGGCGGGAAGAGTGCGAGAAGACGCGCGACACGGTACCTAAATTGTAACTGAGTGAACCTTACAAATGTGTGCATGCATAGTGAAATAGTAGGCGTTGGATATTTATGAATGACAATCAGTTTAAATAATGAATTACCACGAATTCTGAATTTAAAAGATAAAAAAAAGAATGTTTAAGATTTTTTTATTATTTTGTTTCAGCATTCGCCTATATATTTAAACCGAGCATACATTGCAAATATATTTGAGAGCCTCATTTCTAAGTTGCGCTTTTGGTGGCTTAAAAACTCATAGATGCCTCATTAGGTCATTAGCATAGTCATCATTAGTCATTGATTGATATTAAATTAATAACAAGCAAAAAGTCGTTAGAAATTTCAAAGTGCATCAATAGTTCAACCAATCGTTTTGTCCTGTGGTTATCTTTTAAATAAATCTTGTAGAATAAGTAGTGCTATCTTAAATAGGTACAATATAATTTCACATTCTTTCATGTTATTTAGAAACCAGTTTGAAAATTAATTACTTATAGTCGGCTTGTATTTTTTTTTAAATCTTATTATTTAGGAAAGTGTTCGCATTGTCATTTCGTAATTTTCGCAAAAGAATTTGGTTTCTATTTTCCAAGTGAATTGTCATGTTTCGGATGCTGTGTACAAGAACATGTTGTGTGTAAGAGAATGACTCAGTATAGTAACCGTCCACGTTTATCACTTTGGGAACTCCCGTTATTTATTTTACGCAAGCGGGCAATAACATTATGCGTAACGTGACTTCTTATCAAGATCCAATGTGAAATCTGAACACTTACTACATCGTTTTCAAACTATTCTTATTGTTGTACCTACGGACGAATGGGTCAACTCCACCTAGAAAAGTCCACACTCCGACAGTAAAATTCTTCATTATAATCTTCTCGGCAGCGTACCGGAGATAGTTTTTACTAAATACTCAGCGACTACATTATTCTTAGATGTGTTAATGCGTGTTCATTTAGATTCTTAGCTGAAGATGGATTGTAGGTTTTTACTTTTTTAAAACAATTTAAATTTTTGTTTTGCGGTTAAAATGCTTGGTTGTTTGTACCTACGTAGTTCTTTCTACATGTAACATTGTTGGAATTATTCAACTGTAATTAAAGTTTAAGCGGTTAAGGGATACTGCATACCCGTAAGTAATCTATATGGTATTGGAAAGTATAAATTAACAGGACCTTTCACTGGATACCAAATTTTTTTAATTTATGCTCGCAATAAACCGCCAACGCTGCCACTTGCAACCTTTACCATTTTTGTCAAAACGGTGAGTAGCTTAGGAGATATGAGCGTACAGTTGAACATGCATATAGTACATACATGCTAAAATTATAACAATTTGAGCTTTGCCTTAGTCGAATCAATAATCCACATGAAGTTTTTCCAGTTAGGCGGGGTAAAAGTTGAATATTTACTTTATAGTTACTTTTCTTATACATTTTATTTCAAAATTTTTTCTTGTAGATTTTAAAGTTTATATTGAATTACTTAAATGACGAGTTTCATGTTCCTTCGATCCTCTGTCAATCTTTCTATATACTCTTTTGTACTCTTCCTCTTTTCCTTTTTTAACAAATCCTTTTTTTAAGAAACTTTCCTTTACTGTAACTGCTGTATATTTGTGGAACTCTACCTCTCCAGATTCGTCGTGCTAAATCTCTTCACTCTTTCAAGTCTTGTTAAATCGTATTACTTAGAACGCTGTCAGATAAATTACTTTTCCTTTTTCGCGCTCTCTTCATTTAATCTATTATATCATATTATGTATAATTTTCACTTATCTTTATTTAAATGTATTTTAATTTTTTTCTATATTTTAATCCCCCCCCCCCGTCTATTTAACTATTGTTTGCATCAGTTCTCTACGCAAAGATTGTCTGGAAGAGATTACTTTCAGAGTGATACCGATACCGTACAACCTGTTGTACATATTCCACTTAAAATTTAACTATAATCGTTATTTTGTATTTTGGCTTACAATAAAAAGTAAAAATAATAATAAATATATAAATATCTAAGTTACCTTTTAATATTGCAGTATTCATCTTTAATGTGATCGAAATTCATTTGAACTCCTACTACTTTGTAGTAGAATATATCAATACACATAAGTCAAATTAAAGTGTATCTGTCTTTGATGTTGAAATAACTGGCTTACAAATATTAAGCTCTGGGGGTTATTTGCATGTCAAATTTAAAATTTTTACCTATCTGCTTCTGTCTATCGTTCCGGTGTATAGTTCGGTGTGTTCCAACTAAACATATATATATATATATATATATATATATATATATATATATATATATATATGAGTTCCTAGTTGGAAGTTGGTGGTCCAATTTATAGTATTTAGAGTCCTTTCACTGTTTTAAAAGGTGTAATAATTTTTTTTTCGAACAAACATTTCGTTCGTGCGTGCGTGGTTAAATAAAAAAAACAAAAAAAAAAAAAAAAATTTAATTTTAATGAAAAAGAAATTTAATTTGCAAATTGTATGTGGTTTTATTTCCTCTAACTCACACGAGCATTGTGACACAAAAAAAAAAAAAAAAAAAAAAAAAAGGTGTATTGTGATACGCTTAATTTCATAAATTTAAATATTTTTTTAGTTTTTTTTTTAATAGGATATGGGTGACAAACGCGCACACAGTCCACCTGATGGTAAGTGGTTATTGCAGTCCACAGACATCTACATCTATCCTCGACTACGAATCAAAATGCAGATGTGTTGTCACCCGTGAGGACTAAGATGGATTCCTTGTTTCCAGTAAAAAGGTCTCCGGTTCTCTACATTCACCATACGAAACCCAGCAGCGTTAAGCTGCTTTTTTACGCTGGTATTCTATGAGAGCGCGGCCCTTTCCCGGTCGAGCCGACCCATTCGTACTATAACTGTACCAGTAATATAGCTGCAGTATGTGGCATGGTTCTACCACGTATATATCTATATTATCTATTCACCAAATGGCAAGTTAATAATATCGCAACTATATCTATACCATCAAAAACATAAGTCTCGCAACTCAGTTCTTCTATCGTAAAAGGTTGTGAGATCCGTGTAATACCAAGTCGGTTAATTTATTCAGCCCCTACTTAAGGGTCCTTCTGTCTTAAGTTATTATGTAATTAGCTAACATAACAACATCTTATTGTGACCATATCAATATTAAAAATCTTTTATGTTTTAGATAAATAGATTGACTTGGGCCATCACCTGAAAACACAATGTATCTCACAAGTAATACATATTATATTAAATTCGATTGCTTAGTGCTATTGCCAAAGATTTATATAAGATTAAGATATAGAATTAAGATCTTTATTTTTATTATTAGTGATCTGTGAGTGATATGAAGAGATGAGGCTCATTTCTTGTTGAGTGGCTCAATAAGCAAATAAAATTTACGGATATGGAGCGACGAAAATCCACGGGCCATTCATCGGGTCATCTACACTCCGTAAAAGTCACTGTTTAGTGTGGATTTTGACCGGGTGCTATCATCGTTAGAATTCGAAGATGCGCAAGGAATCGCGCTTACTGTCAATTGCGACCGATATCAGACAATAGTGGTAACAATTTTTTGTGGCCTGATGATACCTGGTATGGATCTCACAAACATGTGGTTCCAGCAGTTGCCACTTGCCATACTGCACGAAAAACATTAAATTTGTTGGATAATAATTTATTTATGCGAAGATCTCGTCCAAAATTGGTCCACCAGAATACTCAACCTATAGTGGAGTCGCAACGGCCATTTATCTCAAATTATATTCCGTACATAATGTCAACGAATTTCCTTTAAAATTAAATAAAAATTTGGGCTTTAAAATAAAAAAGAAGTTGAATCGATTAAATTTGTGAAAAATGTATATATATATAAATTAAACTTATATTTTTCTAACTTCTTCAGTTTCGTTTTATCACGTTTTGACAACTTTAAAAAAACACTTTTAAATATTTTATCATGAAAAATATTTCGACAGAATTTACTATCCAATCATGTAACGCAGCCTTTATGTCGACAAGTAATATCAAGCGCAGATTCCACTTTAATCTGCGGCCATAAACGGAAATCTTTCGCCCGAACGCGTTAGTATTATCACCATATCTCTACACATACATGCGTATGGCAACAGCCTTACATATTATCCTTTACGACGACTTAATGCATGATGTCGCCGTCAAACATTTAGAGCTTGGTATATAAAAAAAGGATGTAAAAGCGGGCGACCCACGATTTGCGCGCGCGCGCGTCGGGAAATCATTCAAACGCATCGAGCGCTCGAGTCGAACGTCAAACCGACGGAAAGTGACTGTTTAGTTTTTCTTTTTTATTATTTACAACGAACGATGCACCCACATTTATCCAGCTTTAAAAATAAAGTGTATGTGCCATAGTGTTGCAATACGTCAATGTATACCCTAGGACGATGTACTTCGAAAACAATTGTATTTCGCGAAACGAAGGGTGCTTAAGCGGTTTCACGGAGACGCTGGAAATTTTAAGATTTCTGATGCTGCAGTTGGTTTTACCGATGGAAAGAACGATACGGATTCTTTTTATGTGATCTTAGAAAACGCATGTGGATTTTTTGGTGTAAAAGCTACGCTATTATAATTTTAAGAATATACGGAAGTAAAATAAAAGGGAATCAAGATGATGTCCAAAAAGCAGTTGGCCTGTATGCTGGCCCTCCACATCGTGTATCTTCTTGTCGGTGCGAGTATTTTCTACCACATCGAGAGTCCTGTTGAGTTGGCTCAGAGGGCCGAAGAAAAACTGGAAAGACTTGAAATCCAAAGTAAGTCCATTGCCATTAGTTCAGTTAACGTTCTACACTTGTACGCGGCCTCAACTGTCAATCGCTGCATTGGAAATTATATCCTTTTTAATCTCCTTCATAGGCTAATTGTTCTTTGTTCCATTAGAATATAAAACTTTTCTGCGACGATTTAAATAACAAATTATTCAAAATAATATTGTAATTTTAAGTATAAACGAATAAATACATTTAAACTTATTTTCGGAGATTTACCAAACTATTCATTTTCTACACTTATACTAAATTCATAATATTGTAACATTATGTAATATACCTAAACAATAATAATAGCCACCTTCATAATTTTATAATATAATATAGCTAAATAATAATACTGCTACCATTTATTAGAGTTTCTCTGATCTTTTTTGCGTCGGATACAAGTAGGCTTCGAGTTTTGACAGGTGTTTGTGCCTACGTTTGCAGTTACACTTCTGGCATTATGTCTGCGCTTTCTAAACTTCCAAAAAAATATTTTAACGTTGCTACCGTGGTTGAAATCAGCCAAAGTAACATATTTTTTATTATAGTTATTCGGTCAATAAGCGTAAGACACTTTTAATTATAGTGTTTTCTGTCAGTCGAATTAATGAAATGGGGTGATAGACTTATGACACTGATAGCACACGTTAAAAATTTAACTTTTAATAAAAAATAAAAAGCGACTTCAAACAATAAAACTAATATAACGATTATCTCAAATTTGCTTCTGAAGTCGGTACTAAGACAGTGTGTATCGAAGAATTAAAGACATGATTTCGGAAGCTTATGTGGAATTTATTTTTCCTTTCAGTTTTTTAGGCCTTAGAACTGAGCATAACCGTCGTTTAAAAAGTTACTAAAAACTTCGTCCCTTATTTTTCTACCCTTAGGGGTAAAACTTTTTCTTCTAATTTACATGATAACATCCTCGAAATAAAGCATATTTAATAAAAAAGGATTATTTAAATCCGTTTAGACATTTCCGAGAAATCGGTGATCGTACATAAAAACATACTCTACCCCCGTAGGCGGGCATGACACCACACACCGTACACCCGCGTACTCACCGCCCAGAACATCGACCGCCACTAGCTAAGCAGTCAGAGACGTTGGCCTACATTCCCCCACTCGGACAGTGGTTAGATAACAACAACAACCACCACAGAGGCGACATGGTGACTGGTAACGATACCAAATCATAAACCATTATTATCATCATTCTCATCACCACTGCCTTTCCCTTTTTTAATCAACAGCACCTAAATCACGGAATTTACATCTCTCTCATTCTCTTTTCTCTCATTACAACTCTACCTCTTTTTTAAAGCGACAGTAGCGTAATGCCAGGGTGCGGACCGCAAACTCAAAAGTTCATGAGTTCGAATCCGGTATTCTTACTCACGAACGAACGAACGAACGAACGAAAAAATTAAGCTTAAAATACTTGTGTAAGGAAAAGTTCGTGAACCACTCCTTACACAAGTATTTTAAGCTTACCAGGAGTGGTTAAATGTAAATATCCACCTCTTTTTTAAATCTGTTAAAAAATAACAGTATAAAATATAAAAAGCTTCAATTTAATTGTGTAAATTATTAACTATATGAGTAAAAATAATAGTTATGTCGCTTGTATATCAAATACAAGGAAATAAAAGTAAAAACTGTCAACTATTTTAGATGGACACATGTATTGTATGTATATCGTACAAATCAGATAAGTGAATTAATGTTGTTCCTTGTACTATATCATACATTTTACTAGTGTTTGCTCTTATTATCGATCCACTCAAAGCAATGTCGATATGTACTGATGCAACTATACAGTGGCTGTATACAGTGACAGTTAAATTAACGTCATTAAATTGATATGAAAGAATGTCGAGTGTTTATTATCTTGTTTTACCTGGTAAGCACTTGTTAGTTGTCCTCATGTATTTTTAATAGTTACAAAGATCTGGTAGCTTGGGGAAAGAATTAGGAGCCTGTAAAGACGACATAAGCATGACCCTCGGCCGACTTTTGTCCGACAAATTTCGCGGTGCGTGAAAAAATATACGCAGAAGTCTAGGCACGTATTTAATGTACACGGCCGTGGCTACACGGCGTACATTAAAACTGACCTTATACGTACTATGTTTTGATTTGTAGAACATTTAACTTATTTGCGGGTTATCTTGCATACGTTTACTGTTGAATATATAAAATATATATCTGAACTTAGCCAATCCGCCCATCAAGCGAGGCGATTAAATAAATTATCTTAATTTAATTACCAATTAATTGTTGATGTGACTATGGTTACATGTAAGTTTATGTGCGCGAGTTTGATAGATCCCCGTGCAATGTTGTGCAAGCAATTAGTCTAAATTCTAAAATAAATAAATTAATCAACGTAAAACATACCGTTTTAAGTTTAAAGCAAATACTTAAAGATGTTTAATATTATAATAATAATATAAATGTAATGCTTTATTGAATTCATAAATTCTCTCTTTTTCTCCCTCTCTCTCATTAAATTCTGAATCACTATTTTTAATATTATTTATTTACATATCTTATTCTTTTTACTAGTATCTTAAAAATAAACAAAGTATTGTACAAATTATATTATAATAAATAAATGCAAAAATTAAAAAGGAGAAAAGACCTGCATACATAAAACGTTATCGAGGACGATTTTTGACAGTCTAATGATCTGGCATCGGTAATCATCACGCTATAATCTCTACTACTGCGAACTCCAATTGACCCGCAATTGGAGTCCGCACTGTAATGCATTACTACACCGGGTACGCGTGGGCTTTGATGTTCGCCTAAATCGTCAGACACGGGTTAAGACGTCAGAACAGGGAGTCCGCATACCCCATTCATACGACTGTTAGATAACTCATTCTTACACGGACTAACCATCACACGGAACTAAACTATAGAACTAATCAAACTCGTAGTGCTCATCATTAGCAAAAATCATCATCCGTTCATCTATTAATTACAGCCTATGAAGCGTCCACAGCTGAAAACATAACCTTCCTTCATATGTTGCCTCATAGGGATCTATAAGCCTTAGATACCACGTTTGGCAAGCAGGTTCAAAACTGCAGTTTATTAAAATTATTAACCTGTTACTAATAAGATGCTGCTGCTCCTCTCCTGGGCGAGGTCTACGTTCAGAAGTAGAATTTTGAAGGACAAAAATGATGATGATGATGGTATTTTAAATAAGTTTTTTTTTTTTAAATACAACTACGTGTTATTTCCAATTGCGTTCAAATTTCTATGTAAATTGTTGATGAAGTATTGATTACATACGGTTTTCTGAATCGTTTGCTACCATTACTCAATCGCAATGTCCCGTATATTAAATTTAGTAAGCGGATACTGGATTTTATCTTCTCCTATGATGCATTACAGGCATTCTTCATTGGCTATGTCCGGTACTTTGCCGAACAATCCATTACTGCTGTATTCATTTATATGACCCAAAGTATAATAATATTGTAACCACCGAATAGATTCACTGCTAAACATTTGCCTCTGTTTATATCTGAGAGGATTATAGAGATGAGTTTTTCGGGCTTCTTAATTGTGTGGTACCCGATTTCGTAAGTTCACTAGATATGTCATGCTTTTTTACTTCACTACCCGTACCCGTAGGGCACGTAAAAACCTTAAAAACATTGTAATTTATTAGATAAACAGTTTTTATGATATCGGCGGAGATCAAACTAAATTAATTGAATGGTGGATTTTAATTCTAAAAGAAACTAAGATATAAAAAAGTTAATTTATTAACAGTGTTTTGCACAGGCTGGCTCTGGTTAACATTAAAACCCAGCACCAAGCACACTTAGAAAGCAAAAATCATTATCATTTGCATTCTAAGTACGTATATTGTCATAACACATTAGTATCTGCGTCTTATTAGAAGTATTCCGGGGATGACATTCCTATAATAGCTCATAAAAAACTTAAAATAGTTTTCATAAATTCTTCTATAATCTGTTTCTCGTGCTAATATGACGATTGAATTGTGTGTCTTTTATAAGATGTTTGTGCCTATTGTTCGATCTATTCTCCGCGGTAGTCGTTAAAAAAGTTAAAACAATCGATGAGAAACGTCGATTGTCCACTTGTGTAGGTTACTAGTACAGTCATTTACATCGCTGTACTAGATAAGAGAATATCTCCTTAATTAGGCTTGGATATTCAAAAACAAACATCATTGGATTATCATGCCCGTTTCTTGTACCTGCTCGTAACCGATGTAACGTTTACGAAAACGAACAATTGGCGCAAATGTTGGCCGAATACGCGTGACTCAGTCAGTATAAGGTACGGGGAGTACCCTAACCTCAACTTTAGGAAATGCCAAAAAGATCTCATGTTGTCAGTATCGTGTATGGCGGATTTGCCTTAATTGTACAGCTTAGCAGGCGGATTCACGATTGCATTACCAGACATCTCGCACCTTTGACGCTGCTGTCTGGGTAAAATATCCTGGCATACCACGTCTGGCATAGATGAGATGGTTATACAGCCACCAGGAGGTACCACCGTTACAGCCAACAAATGTCCACAGCTGAACACAGGCCTCTCCAGTACATTGTCTCATAGGAAGGATTCTGCCATAGTTGACACATCTAGCGAGCAGGTTGTCAATCCCAGTTTTTTATTACTTGAGATGTTATCAGGAAGATGCTGCTGCCCATCACCTGTTTCAATTTCCCTCTGTTACGACACCCACGGAACGATTTGGGTGGTAGACGTTCTTACACCACCACTATACGGCACACCAAGAGGTAGCCATTACATTTTTCTGGTATTTCCCAAAGTTGCCTACATGACAAAGTGGGATTATAGATTATTATTTTACACCATCACCACCTGACTCCTCCAATCCCCGATAAATGTATAATCATCAGCGAAAAACTATCTCGTATAATTCTATACATCCCGAAACATTCCGAAAACCTCTGTTTATAGCGAATCTTGTAGACGAGTTTTGTAGGCTGTATGGCGAACTTTTTCTTCTTTTTCAGCCTATTGAAGTTGCTTAAAATGCTGGGCAGCCAGCATCATTTGCATAAAGCCAATATCATTGAATTTATAATATTGTATCCCATTACCAGATAAAGAAATTTGTGTTCAACAAGTCGCTTCCTTTAAGCTATTAAATATTACGTTTGTAAGGTTTATATCACTTAAACTGTTCGCATTAAATTAATTCATGAAATTAACTGTTATATCATAAGAAGAAATTTTATTTGCATATAAACCTGTTTAATAGATAATTCAGTGTAATGTCAATAAAGTTATCTCAGCGCAACCTACGCTTGGATTTTAGTCTCAGTGGATCCTTCTTTGTTTAAAATATATTTTTAAATAAACAATTTACTTAATATGACACACAATCATAATAATAAAATAGTGTAAATAATACGTACATGTTATGTAACACGAAATTTTTGTTACAAGTGTAAGCAATGTCTTTCTTCATTCATAGTTCATACAATACAAATCTCGCTTTAAAATGAGATCGATACTTCTACATACAATACCGGGTCCAGGTTGTTAACATAAAAATTGTAGTTTTTAATATTGATAGCTCTTTAGCAAAAAATCGGAGACATATAGGTACCTACTTACTCTTGGAACTGGGCCAGAGGCAAAACTAGAATTTAGGTTATGTAACTACATGTTTTGTTTTTTTTTTTTTTCAAATAGTCGCTATCGTCTTCGTGTTTGCATTAAATATTTATCACACGACTAGAAGGATTATACAAGCATATAGTCAAGAAAAGATATTTTGGTTTTAAGCTGCTCTCAGTCATGTGTGATGATGTTGACCTTTATAAGGATATTAATAATTATTATTTTCAAAATTGTACATCTTTGTTATTAACATTGATATAAATATATACATAAACACTCACGCCTGTCACCCAGAGGGGTAGGCAGAGACTACGGACTTCCATTTGGCACGATCCTGACACACCTCTTTCGCCTCCTTTACATCCATATATCTACGCATACATGCTCGTCGGTTAAGGGTACTTCTAACGTGGCCCATTTTCAAAATATCGCCAATTTGGTCGATAAACTTTTTCCTAGGGCGTCCCTTCCCGACTCGGCCATTCACATCTGCCATATAAATTTGC
Source organism: Parnassius apollo (assembly GCA_907164705.1). NCBI lineage: Eukaryota > Metazoa > Arthropoda > Insecta > Lepidoptera > Papilionidae > Parnassius > Parnassius apollo. Next base: position 6,785,862 of record CAJQZP010000929.1, read on the forward strand.
TTTGTCACTCTTTCCTCATTCATTCTTTCTACGTGACTAAACCACCGAAGCATTCCTTTCTTAATCCTGGTCACAACATCATCTTGCATACCACATTTATCTCTTATCACGCAATTTCTCACCCTGTCATTCAGATTACACCCTAGAATATTCCTTAAAGACCGCATTTCTACAGCATTTATTTTACTTTCGTGCTTCTTCTGCCACACCCAGCTTTCACTACCATACATTAAAGTAGGGACTAACACAGCATTATGAATTACCATACGTGCCTGTTTTGACAAATTCTGGTTCTTCATAATAGAGTGTAGTGCCCCATTCACTCTATTCCCTGCATTTACTCGTCGTTCTATATCCCTATCATATCTACCATCCCTGCTAAATACACATCCCAAATACACAAACTCATCCACTTGCTCAATCAACTCTCCTTCTATTCTTATTTCACATACCGTTTTGCTTTCTTCTCTTTCAAAAACCATCACTTTCGTCTTACTTGCGTTCACTTTCATTCCCCTTTCTTATAATATTAACATTGATTATTAACAAAATCGAGCATTACAGTATTTCGCTTGATACTACTGCAATAAACGTCGTCCCCAAATACAGCCGGATAATCTCACACGAAACTGGTAGACACTGCTATTAACCATCACAAAAATAATATCAACATCCATTACAGTGTCCACTGCTTAACAAAGTGTTATTGTATCCTCCTAGAGTTTCACATCACCAAATTGTCAACAACTTTTGGCAAATGCCTCTTCATGTTGTTCTTAGTAGAAAATAGTTCGTGTACTCGTACGTTGTATTTTCAGTGTTATCTCCCATTATGTTGCACCGCTCTTAAAATCTTTCGTAAAACCTTTCTATGCTATCGTAAACAATCAGTATGAATAGAAAAAGATTTTTTTTAGTTGTGAGCCCATGTCTTCGAGCAAAAATGAGTACAAGTCTTAATTCCGTTAAATACAATTTTATTTTATGTTCCAGGCTAGTAATTTTAAACATAAATATCGAAATAGAGCGAAATATTTGCCGCCATTATTCGTCGGTTTAATTTTATTTCTATTTCAATTTTCTGTCTCACCGTATAACCTAAATATACAAAATATAGGGTAGCCATTTTAGAATAACAGTCAATTTTGGAAAAAATTATCACATTGTGTTACGAACATGTGCTTTGTTTTGTTTTCATTAATAGAGACACCAACTTATCTGGTGCTTTGGATCATCGTTGGCCAAAAATATTTACATCGTCGGCATATCCCAGAGTTTGCCCGCACTTGTAATCTTTATTGACTTTAGTTTCTACTACTAAATCAAGTATGCATATGTCTTATATCACGTTAAACAAAAGGGGAGGAAGGGTATCATCCTACCTTAATCCGTTAAATGTTTCAATCAGTTCTAAAAAGTCACTTTTGAGATATTGTCACTAACCAGACCATAAACAAGTTTATTATTTTTACGCATTTAATAGATCTATTTTTTTACGATAAGTATTACAAACGAGCACACAATCTAATTGATGGCAAGTAAAGCTGCATCCTATAGACGTCTACATCTGGGAACTACGATGGAATGCCTCGTTATAGTAAAAAAGGTCTCAGGTTCTCTACACTTACCATGCGATACATAGCAGAATTAAACTGCTATTTTACGATATTATTAACAGACGATATTATAGATACGATAGTAATCTGTGAGAGCGTGGTCCTTTCCCAGTAGAACCGACCCAAGCTTCATGAAGCAGCAATAATAAAGCTGCAGCGTGGCTCTACCACCTTAAAATGCCTATTTATTTCCCAACACATTGTGCTCATTCTATAAAAGTTTATAATAAATAGTTTTAAATAATTATCTTATAATATAATAAATATGTAAGCCCATCATGAATCAAGGTTCATGACTCATGATGGGCTTATATATTCACTGTTGTCGAGATCCAGAAATTACCCGTGCGGAAACGAGGCGCTGGTACCTAAACTAAGTAATAAAATAAATTTAAACTTTATCCACATCTGTTAAAAATATCGTTTTATTTACGTCTTAAAAAAAAACTCATCCGTTTGTTACAATTACAATAAAAAGTTATACAGGAATCATTGCTTATAAAAATAAGTCTGTACAAATGATAAGTAAACAAGAAGTTAGTAGTGCCACATAAAATTTCATGTTTGCCGCTCTGCAGTCGTGTAACTCTTTATATCTTTTCTGAACACAGCAATGACAGGGGTTTACAAACGAATGTTGTTTATATGAAACGTAAATTTGTAATGTTAAAAAAATCTTATCTATTCTATATCCAGAAATCTATATTTAAAATAACACGGAACAGACAATCGCTGAAAGTGGACCACTACTCTAGGAAGGATTTCCCATTACATTAGCATTACTTTACGGAATTCTCTTCAAACAGATAAAATTTATCAATGAAATACATAAAACTAACGGATCAACTAATGATAAATGCCTTATATGGTGTATGGATTGCAAGTGACTTCAAATAAAGTATCTTGTTATCTTTACTACCTAGAAAATTGATTGTAGATAAATAGAATTTAAGAAAGAGCTGTTATAGCTCAGGTAATTAACCGTCACCGTAAATTAAGTACGTGAGCAACTCTAGTTCGATCCTAGCCAGTACCATTGACAATGTTATTCGATAATTTAAATGCTGTTTTACCAAGAGTAATGGTGAAGAAAAACATCGTGAGGATACCTGCATGTCTGAGAAATAACAAATGTTGAGGACATGACGTGAAGAACGGGGATTAATTGCTGAAATAAGAAGAGTCCTACGTCCCGTAACTTATAATATATAGGTTAAGTTTATTTTTTTCTAAAGAAGCTGCCAACTGAAACTAAATTCTTTAAAGAGTAGGTAATAACCATCAATTTGGATAGAGCGTGTACTGTGAACTACAGAGCAACTGCAGAGCGGACACTATAGCACCACCAGCACATCAGTCGATACTTTAGATAGATATTCTTCCATCTGTTACCCAACAGAGTTGTTAACGCAGTTGATATTTGGAAAAACTTATTATATTACTAAAACTCAATAAAAGATATCACGGATCGCATATAATACTAGCATGAAATAGCAGCATAATGCTGTAGTGTTTTATATAGTAAGTGACAAGAACTTTTAAAAGAAAAAAAGAATATTAACAATGCTATAAACATTACTAATATTCCCCTTAACCACTCGTGGTAAGCTTAAATTGCTTGTGTTACGAATGGTTCACGCCAGTAGTCGAATAGTGGGTTTGAACCCACGACCTTTTTGAGTTCGCGGTCCACACTCTGCCAATAGGCTACTGTCACTTTCAACTTTTGAACCCTTGAACTTGAAACCCTTTTTAATGGTAACGAGGCATTACTTCTTAGTATTCAGGGGTGATAGCGCATCTGCATTTTAATTTTTGATCAATAATAGAATTAGATGTCAATAGGCCTTAGCATACATATACTTCAGGTGGACTATATGCTCGTTTTTCACCCTTATCGTAAAAAAACACTCAAGATACGCAAGTACAAATTACCGAGCGGTATATTCAAGTCCAAGTTACAAGTTAGCGATTAAACCAACACTAAACATTTCCTCAGCACAGCGACACAATGAAAGAAACGTAATACAAAGCAATTATATAAATTATGTTGAAACATTTACTTGTATCGGGACATTCTAATACAAAAGATGCTCAATGGGCAATTACGTGGCAGAAATTTTGCATTAAAATGAACATTTTCTTCAACATTTCCTAAGTGTTTAATAATGTACAGTAGCATTGTAGAACAGAAGTTCGTCATTATGCATAAGTAGCAAAAGTACAACAATTTTAATTTATACATCACAAAGAATATCGATGCAAGACAATGAAAACGTTACGACCGTTAAAATAATGAAGCTATTAATATTCTTGTTACATTTAAATAAAAATGGATGATGGAATGGATATGAGTTTTTAAAATGGTGTTGATCAGTGTTGATTGTCGAATTCTATTCATTTTTGACTATGGTGATGTGTATTACTTTGACCTGAATGCAGATCTATCAAAAAAATATGACGTCTTCTTAATAACTGCATTCGATTCATTTCTAATCTTCGAAATTATGATCATGTGTCTACTTATCGCTCTCAACTTAACTGGCTACTCACTCATCTGTGTCGTAGTCTGGGTGCACTCACGACTCTTTACTCTATTTTGATGTCTCCTCATCCTTCATCTTATTTAACTCCTTATTTTCATTACTCAGCTACAACTATAATAGAGTTCTCCGTTCTAGTAATAACCTTTTGCTTCAGTGCCCCCCTTTTAGTACAAACTGTGTCCAATCATCGTTCTTCGTTCAACATGTTCTTCTTTAGAACGCTCTTCCTTCCGAAGTCAGGGATTGCCGAAACCGCATTTTATTTATATATTAAATTAACTACTACGCGAGTAGGGCCAAATAATTTTTTTTTTAATTTTAGTCTCCTTTTGCTGTAAATATGGTACGTGTCATAAATAACGATATTTTTCTTTACCGTTACATTCTTAATCTACTGCTGAACATAGGTCTCCCTGCATAATGCTTCATAGGGTGGATATTTGCCATCGTTGACAAGCTTGGCAGTCGGGTTGGCAATTTTGGATTACTTTTGAGTGCTCTTTCCTGTTTTAGTTTCCATCTGACGTCTCTTGTGCCACTCACAGGACGATATCGGATATTTGATATTCTTATATCCCCACGACACTGGTATACTCCAAGTACTATCGCGAGACTCTTAATAAATTAAGAATTATGTTAGCAATTAGCTCTTATGAGTTTCAATGACAGGCTGAGTAGTTGTGTGGTAGGAGAAAAGTGTGATTTGCAAAATGATGCTGTGACTAAGATTAAGAAAGAAATATTTCGGTGGTTGGGTCTGTAGAAAGAATGAACGAGGAAAGAGTGACAAAGCGAAATTATATTGCGGAAGTGAATGCAGACTAGGCAAGGGACTACCTAGACAGAAGTTTATGGAACAAATTGGCAATATATTAAAAACAGTCTAAAGAGTACTCACTCTTATCCGACAAGCATGTATGCGTAGGTATATGTATCTGAATGAGGCGAGGAAGGTGTGTCAGAATCGTGCTAAGTGGAAGGCCGTAGTCTCTGCCTATCCCTATACTACTATGTTATTAACATATATAAATATATACATACTGTGTATGTGTGACAATAAATGAGAAAAGATTTGTCGGTATATTGCTATAAACGCGTTTAAATTTAAAAGTATGTAGAATTTATTAAAATAGGCTCGATTACCTTAAATTCACAAGTCATGAGTAACTATAGCAGTGCCTAAACAAGTTGTCTTTGTACACTAGGACGTTAGTATCACGTATACCGCGTTTGAAATGCAGTAATCCTTTCAGAAACATGTTATTACGAGAATAGCAAACTATAAACAATGATATAAAGAAAGCTTTTATTTTGTAAGCTGCTTAATAAAATATCTTTATCAGCACCTAACGGTCTACTGCTGCATGTGGGCTTCTTTCATTGTTGGAAGGATATGCCTTAATCTGCTAACGGATTAGCGATCGCGGCATTAGATATATCGCACTTTTGACGCTACAACCCGTCGTCGGCTTAGGCAGTTTATATCTAGCATATATCAGCCTCGTTAGTCTAGTGGCTGTAGTGGTGAGCCTACTGATCATAAGATCCTGGATTCGAATCCCGGGTCGGGTCAAAAGTCAATTGAGTTTTTCCGTCAAGAAATTCTCAGTAGCTGCTCGGAGTCAGGAAGTTGACGATGTCTCACCCCCGTGCCTCGGAAAGCACGTAAAGCCGTTGGTCCTGTGTGTGATCTCTCTCCGGTCGTGTTGGTTTACTATATATAATTTCGAATTATGAGATTGAGGGAATAGAGAGTGCACCTGAGCTCACGCATACACTTGAGCACTGTAATTCTATCCTGCGCCGATGGCTAGTCTCCCTTGAGAGCGAAATTGAGACCGAAATTCGGTCTGGAGGACATTATTATTATTAAAGTAGGTTGTATATTGCCATCTATCGGAGCCCATGACATCCTTCTGATCTTTCTTAAGGTCTTCTTTTTCGACACATATGGGTCGAAATTTGGTGAATCATAATAATACAAGCGTGGCACTTTGGCAAATAATATCCTCCGTATAACTCCGTCATAAACGCTTGTCTGTTGCACGATGGTATCCCGATGGATGTCAAGACGGCCGATACTGTTGACCCGCCGGGAAACCAGCGCAGATCAGTAAGACACATTTCGCGCTATTTTTAACCGTTGAAATATTTCTCTCTCCTTTTATCATATACTAAAATGCTAAGGAGTACTGGGCTAGCAATAATCACACCTTGTTACAATAGACCTCTGAAATGTGAGACCTCACAGAGCGATAGTACTTTGTACCTAAGTTTGAAAACATGTGTTGTGTAAAAATATTGTATGATACTTGTAAATTTTATGCTTTTAATTAGTTTATTATATTATAAACTGTAAACAAAAATAAAAATAAAGACCAAATATCTTATTCGTTTTATTTTGTAAAGAAAAAATATAAACTTTTAGACGTTGCCATATTCAGATTGAAGACTGCAGTTTAGTCTTTTGATGAAGAAAATTTAAAGAAAACAATAGAATAGATAATAGAGAGTAATATTTAACTCAGAATTATGAATAATTTCAATTAAAATAGAAGATATTTGAATCTAAAGAAAAAAAGGCCAAAACCAAGCCTGCGTCTGTTGAACGACCGGGAAACCATCAACAGTATCGGCCATATTGGCCATAATGCGAAATTTTTGTTTAACACGAGAAGGGCGTCATAATATATAGACGGTTTTGCAAAATTCTTTTGTTTGAAAGAGGTTTGTTGTTTGTTGAAATGTTCCCATTTAAATTTCGTAATGATCTGATGTTGTGTTTCGAAGACAGACAACGAAACTTCAATAAATACCAGCAATTAACCGCGATTGCTGCTATCGCATATGTGTGTTCAGTTTGCCACGGTATACCCTCATTTCTGTCAAAGTTGTGATATTGAAGTCATTTATCCAAAATTTTTAATTTTACCACTTGTATTGCATAGATTTTACGTTTTAGGCTTACTCAAACGTGATAAAACTACGTGATGTTTTACGAGAAGTTCAAAAGCATATTTACGTTTCGCTCTGCTATAAAATTATAGTATTAGGACTGTCAAGTTTTAACTTCAGACTTTGTTTACAATAGTTTTACACTCAGTGTTTCAGTTTCTTTTTTCCTTTTTACGTTGTCGATCAATATAGACAATATAATAAAGTTTATAAAGTTTAAATAATATTGTGAAAATGGTAAGAAATCAACATTTTCATTACGTTTTGATAAATATTAGTGAGAAACCCGGAGCATAGCTCTTTCCATAGCTCGCTGAGCGACCTTGAGCTTTCACATACGGCCAGCAGTGAAGGACCATCTCCATAAGTCATCACTGGTAATACGCACCTGGTTATACAATCTTGTTTTCAAGTTTTGAGGTATACCTGACGAGAAGATGTGTCGTAATCTCCCGAGCGTTGCCAAGCCGATTTAAATCCATGTATTAAACTCTCGGTCGAAGTTCAATTTACCTAGTCGGACTATTTGTCCCAGGTCAACTACTTAGAGCTTGGTGTTCCCAAAAACTACCGACATAGGTGTGCTATGGACGTTACACATGACTTTTGTTTTGTCCATGTTCATCTTAAGACCCTATCCGTTGGGAGGCGCTATTGAGGTTATTGAGCATAGTGCTTAGGTTCTCCAGCGATTCTGCCATAAAAGTTCATCTGCGTGATAGTCTTAAAAACGAGGATATCCACAGTAGAATCAAAGTAACCGACATAGCCTTACGAATTAATAAGCTGAAGTGGCAAGGGGCCGGCCATATAGCTCGAAGAACCGACAACCAATGGGGGGAAGAAGGTTCTCGAGTGGCAGCCTCGCACCGGCAGACGAAGTCCTCCCACTAGATGAAGTGATGACCTGGTAAGACATGCAGGAAATCGATGGTTGCAGGTGGCTCAGGAACGTACTTTGTGGCATTCCTTGGGAAAGGCTTATATCCAGCAGTGGACTTGTGAAGGGCTGTAATTATGATGATGACGATGGTGATGACAATATACTACTGGTCGCCTAGCGGCAAAAATTCATTGATAAAAAATTCACACTAATATATATATATATATATTTAACATATAAAATAAACCATTTTCTTTTCCTTAACATACACTCCACACACTATTGAAAAGAAATAACATTTGAAATCACACAAAATTCACAGCTTATTTAGTTAATCTGTCAGAATTTATTTGTTGGCAACACTTTAAAAAACTTTGACCACAATTTTACTATGCGATTATTTGACCACAGGCCATTAAGTGTTTGACATTGACCTTAGATACAAATTAAAAATTACAGTTGTATGAATAGAATAGTTCAATCGTTTCACTTTATATTCAGTCAGGCCATAATTTATTCGCAAAGTACATTAAAAACATTGCTTTTTTTAAACACCCGACGAATACAAGTTTTCCTGCAAATAATTGCATTCTAAGAAGGGCAAACAGCGCGTGTGATGTTTACAATTTCATGCGGAAACTTCTAGAGGAACATTATCATTCAGAAATGTTCGCATCAGGAAGACATAAGGATAAATCAGTGTTGAGGCTCAGGTCGCAAAGGTGTCCTCACTAGTTGATCCGCCATTTGAATCTTTGATGATTAATGCATTTGGACGATCTATTTTCCTCGTGGCGTCGGTTTTTTGATGTTCAAGATAAAGAAAAGTTAGATTTATAAAGATTTCTTATATTTACGCGAACACTACACAAATCCTCGCGAAAGAACACCGATTTTTACCAAGGATGATACGTGAGGCTATTGAAATTAAAAAACATCCTAATTTCAATAGAGAAGGGGTCTGGGTACTACCACCTGCTTGGAACCCTATAATCAATAAAATTAAAACTAAACCCACGCATACCATTGCAAGACTTTAAAACACTGTCAGTTCATTTTGCATAGACCGGACCATAAACAATAGTTAAAGAAGCTGAAGGTACTCCGGGTTTAACAATGACATCGGTACGTCAGTCATCTCAGTCCTCCGTGACCATGGGTGCTGGAAAGCATCCGAAACGTCCGGAATTTAAAATAATTAAAAAATAAACGCGATAAAATCCGTAAAAGTAGTTTTAATCAATAGATTTATAAATATAAGTAAATTTAATTTATGTTTGAAAGTTAATATTAAATATTATTGCTATTTTTAATTAGTTTACTGTATCGATTTAGTAAAATGGCAAGTTTCGCGATTAATTTCTTTACGGATTAGTGTTTCGGACTTTTTATAGTATAAATAATAAATATCAAAGTAATTAATAACTGGACTACAGCGCCACCTATTCGGGCCAATTCTACTTTGCCACTCAACTAACGCATTTTCTAAATATGAGTCATTTTGTTCCATTAATTTAAGAATTTGTTGGATAAAACTACTTTTACGGGTTTATCACGTTTAATTTATCTAATTTTAATTCCCAATATTTCGGGTGCCTTACAGCACCCCTGGTCATGGGGGGACTGAGGTAATTGCCGTCCCGATGTCAAAGTTAACCCGGAGTACCTTCAGCTTTTAATTATTACCATTGGTCCGATCTAATCTGAATTAGCTTACTGTGTCCTGAGGTTTTGCAGTGGTGTACTAAGGTTTAGTTTTAACTTTATTAATTACAGGATCCCAAGCAGGTGGTAGTACCCAAACTCGCTCTCTATTGAAATTAGGGAGCTTTTTAATTTCAATAGGCTCACGTATCATCCTATGTAAGAACTGGTGTTCTTTCGCGAGGATTTGTGGTCTATCAGATCTGATGTAACTGCGCGGCGGTATCCTAGACGGTCTCCACGTTAGTTTTTGAAGTCGGGACTGTAATTACACTATCTTTTTTATTTAATAGAATAAGGGTGACAAACGAGCACACAGTCCACCTGATGATAAGTGGATGCCGTGGCCTATAGACCTTTATCCTCGATTAAAAATCAAAACGCAGATGCGTAGTCACACCTGAGGACTAAGATGGAATTCCTCGTTTCCAGTAAAAAGGGTCTCCAGATCTCTACACTCACCATACGAAACACAGCAATATTAAGCTGCTATTTTACGCTGGTATTCTATGAAAGCGTGATCCTGTCCCGGTCAAGACAACCCATTCGTGCTACAACCATAATAAAGCTGCAGCGTGGCTCTAACACGTATGTCTTAGTACCGACTATAATTTATTGCCTTCAATTAATATGTATAATACTTTTATGAATATTTAAAATTGTAATGATGAACTGCTTAAGAATTTTTATATAATAATCTACAGTTAAGTAATTCTTGGGTAAAACATCCTCTTTGGCAACGATAAACTCATTCTAGCATTTAGAGTTACTGAAGCAAAATAGTACTCGTCCCGTGAGAGCCGTTTAAGTAAACTTCATAAAATTTTTCTTCCTTCTTATAATAGATAGGTAATAGACCTCGTAAATGTTCATTGCATCAAAAGGACGTCTCTTTTAGGTAAGATCACTCGCCGCAATCACATGTTCGACAAATGGGTGAACAATCACAGAAGTCGTCTGACACTTTTAAGAGTCTCCATAGCCGTTCAGACTTTTTTATGTCTGGTATTTCCTTCACCGCTAGCCGTATGAGAAACTCAAAATCGCTCAACGAGCAATAGAGACAGCTATGATCGGGGTTTCTATGTGATAAACTTAGGAATGAGGATATCTGCAGTAGAACCAGAGTGACCAACATAACCCACCGGGTTAGTAAGCTGAAGTGCCAATGGGCCGGCCATATAGCTCGAAGAACCGATAACCGACGGGGAAGAAAGGTTCTCGAGTGGCAACCTCGTACCGGCAGGCAAAGTGTAGGGCGACCCCCCACTAGATGCAGCGATGATCTGGTAAGACATGCAGGAAATCGTTGGATGCAGGTGGCTCAGGACCGTGCTTTGTGGCATTCTTTGGGGGAGGCCTATGTTCAGCAGTGGACTTGTGAAGGGATGATGATGATGATAATTTACTAGAGCCTTATCACCTATAAAATTTTCTGGAACTGCGACGCTTACGATACCCAAAGTACAAGATGGGCAGAACGACTTAGAAAGAGACGTCTTATCCTAGCTAAAAAAAATGTATTAGAAATAAATTAATAATATTTTTTAATAGAAAAGGGCTGCCAGAGGCACTCTTTCAGTGTGGCCTTCTGGCACAAGTACATATTTTAAAAACTTAATAAGTGGTCTCAACTACAACACTGTAGCAGTTAACAAAGTCCTTTTTAGGGATTTTTTAATTTAATTTAATTTAATCCTATGTAGTGATGGATTGTAAACATTAAAAAATTAAGTAGCCTGAAATGTGATTGAATAAAAGCGACGGCTATTTTTTAAAAGTTTAAAACGTCAAAATCTTATCAATTAATTTTTAAAAGAGAATTATGGGTTCCTTCCTCCAGCACAAATTCTTATCGTTTATTACTGAAATCTACAGAAATTCAAAATAACGTATATGGGATAAAGGAAAACTGTTAAATAGAAAATTGAGACTTGTAAATGACTACCACTGAATAGTCATCACATATGCAAACAGCGTCGGCCTCCGTCGGCGACGCATCGTGATCTGAAAATTAGTCATTTAATATAAAACGTCATTTGGTCATGGAAACCGGTCAACACGATTTATATTCTTTTGATCATGTTAAGTAAATACGCTCTCAGTGACATCTCCGGGTAAAGGTCATCATATCCGCAAAATATGATCGACAAAGGAACTGTATAATGTGCAGATCTTGCGCGCACTCCGAAACGTAATTTGTAGAACAATATTTGTGGTCATTGTTCTGGGAGGTAGAACCACATTGCATCTATATATTTTTTTAGAAAATGGGTTATAAACGAGCATACAGTCTGCTTGATGGTAAGTAGGTGCTGTGACCTATAGAAATCTACATATATGCTCTATTAAAACACAAAACGCAGATGCGTTATCAACTTTGAGGACTAAAATGTAATGCCTCGTTTTCAATAACAAGAGTCTCCAGATCTCTTTAGTTATATCTATTAATTATATGAAATACAGCAGCATTAATTTTCTATTTCACGCTTTTATTCTATGATAGTATGGTCCTTATACGTTCGAGATAACCCATTCGTGCCAGGTATTAGTAATATAGGTGCAGTGTTAGTCTACCACGTCTAAATTAAATGTATTATGGCTGGACATTAATAATATATTGACTCGGTCGACTCTTTCATAAATTAGTATGCAAATTGCAATACATTGCTACAGTGTTTAGTATCTAGAATGAGGAGAATCGAAAGCCCTTTTACTACTAATGTTGCAATTCATCATAGCTCTCAGATGAGTTTATGAGTGTATGTTTATGAACTGTAGGCTCGTTTGTCACCCTTACTAAAATGTAATAAGAAGTGATCTTCCAAGATAATAACGGACAATAATTGACACAGTTTGCAGGTATGGCTTATTGGTGCTTCGGAGAGGGTCTTGAAGCAGGTCCACGGCTCTGCTCAAATGCATGTTGGCCAAATAAACATATCCTCGAAATGCTTTAAATTCGTAAAAGCGCATGTTTCCTTGCGATGTTTTCCTTCCCTGTTGAGCATAAATTCAAATTGAATTTTATTCAAATTTTAATTTACAATTCATTAGTGTAGGCGGGGAACGAACTTGGTAACTCGTTAGTCTGATATGATAAGTTATAAACTTTTAAGGTGAGCCTTTTTTTCGGACGCTTCAAAAAAATTATATATATATATATATATATTATTTGTTATGACTTTTGTTGTTCTCTTAAACAAGTACATGTACATGTAACTTTAAAAAATTATTTATTAAAGGTTAAGAGTGTGCTCCCCCCACACTGTCGTAGCCAGAGTACATAACCAAATAATTCGACGTTATGTCTTAAGCATGCATGAGCAACTAACTCAGAGATGCACACAAATCCGAAAAGGATTATGTAACTTTTCTGAAAAGCAAAATATGTAAAAAATATATATGTATTTAATTAAAATAAACATTTAGAAAAGTTATTTTTGAAAATTTTTACTTGATTAGAATTGGCGAAAACGTATCCAACACTTCAAGTGAGCAATTATTATATGAAATTATTTACGTAATAGTTTTCTCTGACGATTTTAGATAATGGCTCTAACAATTTTAAGAAATTTTGTGTATAGACAATAAATTTTACTTTCCAAGTTTATTTAGATAGATGTCGTCTCTTAGAAGTGTTTTTTTCGATCGTTGAGCATAGATCGTTCGCCCTGGGTCTAATATATGTATCCCAAAAATACAGACAATTTTTTTAAGGATATATCTTTTGTTGCAAGTTGTTTTTTTTTTAATATCAAGCAATGCTATAAACATTTCTAATATTTTCTTTAACCACTCCTGGTAAGCTTAAAACGCTTGTGTTAGGAGTGGTTCATGACAGCAGTCGAATGGCGGATTCGAACCCACGATCTTTTGAGTTCGCGGTTCGCGTCCTGCCATCAGGCTATTGTCGCTTTAAAGCAATGTTTTACGATACGGAAATAAAATTGTCTTTTAAATTGTTTTTTTTTTCTCAATTGTCTTCTTCTAGTTTGTTTGCAACATCTTGTTTTCATTCCCTTCATTTGATTGTTTTAAATTACAAGTTTTTTATATTCAACGGCGTATATCGTCGTAATAGTTTAATTTTTAATTAAATTCTAGTATTGTTTTCGTTAGCCAAAACAGTTTTTTTTATCAACTAGTCCCTTAGTGGACAATCTTGACAGTGACTTCGACCTTCAACTACTACCTATTATACTGATTCGATTGAATCGACTCAATATCGTAAATCGTTTTATGCTCGTTTGATAATAAATCAATCAGCTGTGATGCTAAGCCGCTCCTTCTTTTCAAACGCTCTAGAAAAATCTTTCAATGAGCATCAGTTGGTATGAAAAACCACTAATGACTTCCGTGACCACAACGGAACCTTTAGTAGTCTTAGTGCGACTATCAACTTGACTTTTGTGCTAAATTATTAGAAATAAGTGTGAGAGTACATTTTTTTAAATTAAGTTATCACGCTAACAACAATAATTATCATAAATTTTACAGCTTACGTATTATGTAGGGAAGTTTAAACTGTTGCAATCAAAAATATTAATCTTCATACTAGAATAACTTAGTTTTGGTATATAAGGCCTGTTTACTAGATGCTGTATATAGTGTAAACAACACGTCACAATAAATGATGAGTTCCACAATCACATTTTAAGGCAAGTAATTATGTACGTATTATTTATTTTACAGAAATCTGCAATAACAGAGTTTAAAACCTGTTTTGTACTTATTTATCAGCCCGCAAAAGTCCGTTGTATATAAAATTTATTGAGTTTTTGGTGCCAACATTATAAAGTGTCGGATTATTGACCCTCGAAGATTCTAGTCTATATCTTTTTTATTAATTTATGTCTTATATCTACTTTCTAAATATTACACATATCATCAATATTAATTGCCTCTAAGTCCAATGCTGGTCTTAATACTTTTCGAAAATATGTCAGCTGGCGTTACTTAGAAGATTAGCCATAAAATAGATATTCTTATTCAATACTAGCTGGTATCCGGCGCATTGCTGCCTTAGAAGGAATAAATGTGGAAATATCATTTTAAATTTGGAAGATTTATATTGTTTATAATTAGAAATGATAATACATTCATTGAAATTTAATTAGTAACACGCAAATAAATTTGTCGGTAAGATACGCGCGCCATCTACAGTAAGTTAATTTTACTATGCCTATAGCCTTCACGCAAGTGCAAACAAATAGTTGTCAAAGTTTTTCCGCAACCTAATGAACTTTATGGCAGCGTATATAAAAACTACACTTTCATTAGTTACAACTTAGTTATTAACGTAAAAGAAAAATGTTTACTATATTTTGCTTTTCAGTTTTTTCGGTGGTTTAATATTTTAATTAAAAAGTTTTTATTTTATAATTCTTTGTGGCTATAATCTACTAATGGCTACATGCTTAGTTTTTGATTACTATTAAAATAGCTACTTCCCTTACTTTAGCTATTAACTGTTATATAATCCTATTTTAACTATTATTTGTTTAAAGCTATAATCGACCTCGGAAAGAAATTGTTTGCCAAAGGGCGGGCATATGTGACACTGAGTAGAGTAAAATCAGTTGAGGGTAATGCTTTATCTATCTAGAGCCAAATAAGGTATTACACAAACCTCACGATGAACGAGCTTTATCAGATATGCATAGACTGAGAGGTCTACACACAAAGGACTGACAGGTCTAAAGCTCATTCATCGTGAGGTTTTTTGTAATGTAATGTAATTATTATGTAATGTTGTAACATACAACTCAGCATTAAAATGTGTGAGTAAACAATAAATCATCCCTTTTTTCCCAACCTTAGGTTTTTTTCTTCCAAATTTACATGAGATCAATTTTGAGGTATACACCCTATCCAATAAAAAAAGAATTATCAAAATCGGACTACTCTGTAATAAATCACCCTTATTTTCCCACCCTTGGTAAATTTTTTTCTAAAATTTATATGGGACCGGTTTCTCACTGCAGATTTTATAACCTTGAAACAGTTTATCGAGCAGTGTGAGGTTTAACGTAATCATGGAACAATATTGGCAAATATCAATGGACGAGTCGAGGTTGTTCCTCTGATTTTGGCATCATTAGTTTTCGAAGTACTTCACAAAAGACATCAGCTATTATTGATACACCGGTTTTCAAGAAACATTTAATACATTGACGCCAAATATTCCTTCTTTATGGGCGAGCTTCGCTTTTGAGCACTGTGCTTTTATTTTAACCGGGTTCAGCTATTGTGTCTTTCACATCACAACTTTGTCTGAAATCCCTTACCTCATCAGAGAAAAGCAAGGTTTTTGCACATTATTTACCTATTTCATGAGGCGCCCCTTTCTCGAGTTTTTTTTTTTAAATTTGTGCATTGTCAAACTATGACAATATTACTTTTGATTTATCGTGATCTGTCTCATAGTCTGGTATTCTTATGGTTCATTATTCATGTCTAAGTTCCCCCTAAAACAGCGATTAAACCAAAAACTCTCTAAACACAGAATTTATATTGTGAGCTGTATCTACTGCATTATAACCAAATCGGAACAAGTCTTTAACTTAAATACTGAATGTAAGAACTATTAAGTGTAGAAGTAAGGAGTACAGATTGTGTATTAAAAAGTGTCCATAGAAAACCGTTAAATAAGGGTGGCGCCACTATAACTACGGGGTAAATTTTAAAGAACGCACCGAAAAATATTAGTGGGATAGATGACTTTTCGAGGTTATATTTACTAAATAAAATTATTTTAGATTTTAGAGCTACTGAGCAGTTTAGCAGCACACTTAAACCGGCGACAACTGCTAAGTTCATTTCATCCCAGTAGCTACTCCAACGCTATTGTAGAGAGTTTTTGAGCTGTTATTTACTGCTTACAGATGGCCACTTTTGCAACTATTCTACTAGGGGACTTCTCCTTACTTCTGCACTCAATAGTAAGAACGAAAAAACCTCAAAAATAGATTTTTTTTGAATTTAGAATGGTTTTAGTGAAAAAAAAAGAAATATTAATCTTTGATGATGCCGGTTTAATTTTATTTCAAAGTGGCCACTTCATTAAAGGCTTATTTGAACCGTGGTAGCTTGAGCGTGGGCTAAAGAATCATTGTAAATTTTGCAGAATGCGAGCAATCCGGGTTCGATTCCAAATCCACCGGCACCTATGAAATCGTTAAATGCAATTTTAAGTGATTGATCTAATGAAACGTGCATGTCAGATACATTAATAATATTTCGAATACATGCGAAGTCTGCCAACAAATCACCAAGTAAGCTTATACTCTAAGTTATAAGCTAAACCCAGTAGAGCTCACAACTTATTTTGACAAGAAAGTCAAAACACAACGGAAATAGTCATTGAAATATTTAAAACATTGTGGAGTTCACGCAGTAATTTTCCTCTTTCAGTAGAGAATTACTTTCGTTTATTTTTAGATTTATTTATTTTTATTAATATTTTTATTGTCAGTTACTGAGTTTCATTTATTTAATTTTATAGGAAAATATGCGGTGATATGTAACTATATAAAACTAATTTTACTCTCTAGGTACTATACCACTGACAAAAAGATAGATATATTATGGCTGCAAAGACTCAAATAGATTACATTAATTAATGAGATCACATCAACACAAAAAAAAAGAGTGAAGTATCCAATTTGTGTTGGATCGACCATAAAATTGGCAACCGTAAAAATCTTTCCTTATTAACGCCCTTTATGAAATTTTTTTGTCGTGATTCCGCAATTATTGTCGCACTTTGTTTAACAAGATGCTCACGAAAAATCAAATGTTATGTATTTCGTGCGACAATACAGTTTAGCAACTTCGACAATGATAACTATAAATATGACATTGGACGCTACGCTACGACTCCGGTTTTGGTGCTTGGAATTATTTGATTTTTAAATGTCAAAATCATTTACAGAATCATTGTAGCGAACTGATTTTAAATAACGTGTTAACTCTACTTAAATCTTAGTAATTGATCGCATCATAATTTTAAATCAGAATTATGATTCGATCAGTTGATTATAGATCATCATCGATTAGTTAAAATAACTTTACCTGGTCGCCTTTTATATTTGTATCAAAACATTATTATGAATTGAGCAAGTCGATTTCGATAGTCAGTTTTTTTTTTATAGAGTAGGGGTGACAAACGAGCACACAGTCCACCTGATGGTAAGTAGATGCTGTGGCCCAAGTGTGAATCAAGACGCAGATGCGTTGAGGACTAAGATGGAATGTCCCGTTTCAAGTAAATAACGGTCTCCGGATATCTACACTCACCATACGAAACACAGCAGTATTAAGCTGCTATTTTACGCTGGTATTCTGTGAGAGCGTGCTCTTTCCCCCATTGCCATACCCATTCGTGCTACAACCATAATATAGCTGCAGCGTGGCTCTACCACGTATAAAAGTTTTGGCATCACTTTATTTGTAAATTCTACAATTTAAAGCTACATATTTAAATTTAACTGATGGAATGACTCCATTTTTGGCTAGGAGTCTGTCTGTGTAAGGGCTAACCTCTTAACTATTTTGCCGCCAAATAGTAGTGCTTGAATTGCTGTTTTTTGGCCTGAAGGGCAAAGAGAGCCAGTTTAATAACAGGCTGTGTATTTCGTCCTAGCCATCAGAGGTGAAAATGTATCTATAGCCTTCGTTGTTCGAAGTTTGTTGCAGTTGTCAATGGACTGCAGTTCACCATCAAATGGACAATGATATCGTTTTAAAATTCTATTTTTAAAGAAAATGATCTTTATATATTATGTTTGTGCTTCGTTTTGAGGGAAAATTTTCAAAAAAAGCATGCATATCATCATTACAATCATTACAGCCCTTCACAAGTTGTCCACTAAATGTACTCGTAGAACTCCCCAAGAAATGCTACAAAGCACGATCCTGAGCCCATCTGCATCTGTTGACAGCCTGCATCCTTTACCAGGTTGTCACTCCATCAGGTAGGAATGTTCGGCATGTTTATAACATTTCGCCGACGTATGATACGACAATACACAATTGAACTCTCGTTAAATAGCTTCTTAAACATTTCTATATAATAATAATGTCCTCCTGACTGAATTTCGGTCTCAGCTTTGTAATGCCCAAGTATATGCACAAACACAGATGCACTCTGTATACCCTCACTCTCATAATCCGATAGGACGGTAAACCGACACAACCGGAGAGATATCGGGCGCAGGACCTACGGCTTTACGTGATTTTCGAGGCACGGGAGTGAGACACCGCCAAGTTCCTGACTTCGGGCAGCTGCTGAGAATTTCTTGACAATAAAACTCAATAATTGATTTTTTGGCCCAACTCGGGATTTGAAGCCAGGACTTCATGATCAGCAATCGCACTACTACAATCACTAGACCAACGAGGCGGTCAAAATACTCTACGAGTATATATATTTCTATATATAATCTTCTAGACATACTAATCTTTTTATTTAAATATAAATTTGAACTTTTATCAGGTGATACAAGCGTCATTGAATATGACAAAATATTTGTATTTATAATAGTCATATTTTCTCATTCCAGATCTTTTATACGAGAACTACATTCCAAACAACCCTGAGAAGCAAGACAGCATACTTCGAAAGTTGTCGGACTATTGTGGCAAGTCAATGTTCAATTACACGACGGAGGATGAAGACCCGCCTTTCAAGTGGGATTTCTATCACTCCTTCTTTTTTTCATATACCGTCGTCAGTACTATTGGTAAGTTACTCGAAATTGTTTCAAAACTTTTCTTAAATTTTTAAAGATCCTTCCGTTTAAAGACCTAAGTATCAAGTATTCGTATAAGGTGCCTTTTCACTCGATTTAGTGATGATCTGATGGAGCTTGCAGAGGAGAGGGAAGGAGAGGGAGAGGAGATGGATGCAGATTGCTCAGGACCGTACGTTGTAAAAAATATTGGAAAGGTTAACTATTATATTACTGGCTATATAACTTAGTCGGGTCATAAGTTTTGTCAAAACCTTATTATTTAAACATTTTGAATACTGGCTGGATGGACTTTTTAAAAATATACCGTTTACGCTTGCCAAAAATAAAAAAAGACATTAATTTTTATTAATTTTCAAATATAGAGTGATCGAAGAAAGAAGATAGAGTAGCGGTTAGCACCGCTGTGGTTACGCGCCAAGAGATTTTCAATATTCTACAAAAATTGAAAATAACCCTACGATTTGTTTATCGCACTATCAAACGATTCAGTGAAGATTCAAGCTTCGAAGATCGTAAGAGGACCGGCCGACCTCGTACAGTTAGGATACCCGCGATCATCATAGTAGTGAAGGCGCGAATCCTACTAAATCCTGTTCGTAATCAAAAAATCTTAGCTCTTCAGATAGGCCAAAGTAGAACCAAAAGAGTGATCAATGAAGACCTAGGATGCCAGCTTATCGTGAGAAGAACGGATATTTTTGAACGAGCGCTTAAAAAAATTAGGCTGGACAGATCCCGCGCTTTGTACGTACGCGTACACACTGTACGCGGGAAAAAATACCGCGAAAATTTGTTTTCGGATGAAATTTTTTGAACATCGAAGAAAGTTATAATTAACAAAATGATAAGCTGTATGCCCACAGCAGTGAAGAAGCCAGCAGGTGTATTCCGATGGTTCAACAAACAGATTATCCTTCGTCACTCATGGTTTGGCTTGGAGTCTCATATTCAGGCTTAACTGAGGTGTTTTTCTGTGAAAAAAGTGTAAATGCCAGTGCCGAAGTGTACCCCAAATACCATCCTAACAAACATAGTGGAACCTCTTTCTCAAGCAATGTACAAAAACATTGGATATTCTAACAGGACTCTGCACCACCAGCTCATAGGGCACAAAGCATGTAAAACTGCTTGACCGCCCATGGAATCGACTTTATCGGACATGAAGACTGGTCCTCTTCTAGTTCAGATTTAGCCCACTGGATTATAAGATATGGCAACATTTTGAGGAGAAAGTCTTCTCTAAACCTCATCTGAATTTGGAATCTCTCCGAGCATCTTTGGCTAAAGCAGCAGCAGAAATAGATATGAGTGGTGCATGCTGCGATTGATGATTGGCTGCGTCGATTAAGGGCATGTATTCATAGTAGTGGACATAAGCCGTGTAGTGGCGGTTGAGACTAACCATATCTTCCCGTGGGTGTCGTAAGAGGCGACAGAGGGACACAGAAAGGAGATGGACAGCAGCATCTTCCTAATAACAACAACAACTTAATAAAAAACTGCGGTTGCCAACCCGCTCGCCAAGCGTGGCAACTATGGCAAATATCCCCCCATGAGCAACGACACAAATAAACGGCCCCCAGTCCCCGGCGGCCCGCTATTCCTGGCTACGGTGGTGACCATGGTAACGGCGGGGCAGGGGGTGCTAAGAATCTCCGGTGGAGGTTCGGTTACCATCTACGACGACTCCACCTGGCAACGTTACAATGAACCGTATAACGCACGCACCCTGAGGACTGACGAGAAGATACCGGAGCTGGAAGAAGAGGTAGACAAGTTGCGCTGGCATATTATTGGATTATCTGAGGTCCGAAGAGAGGGGGAGGATACGGTAATCCTCGAGTCCGGCAACTTGTTCTATCACCGGGAGGGCGACCATCTGTCCCAAGGAGGTGTCGGATTTATCGTCCACAAGTCTCTCGTCAACAACGTTGTAAAGATTGGGAGTGTGTTGACGAGGGTCGCGTACCTGATACTCAGAATCACCAAACGGTATTCGCTGAAGGTCATACAGGTCTACGCACCAACCTCGGCACATCCCGATGAGGAGGTGGAGGAAATGTATGAGGATATTTCTAGAGCCGTGCATTTCTCCAAAACCCACTAGTGCTGATGGGAGACTTCAACGTAAAACTAGGCACAAGAGAAGGCGGTGAGCTGAAGTTAGGGAAATTTGGAGTAGGGCAACGGAACCGTAGGGGCCAGCAGCTGGCTGACTTTATGGAGAAAGAGTGACTCTTTATGATGAACTCTTTCCTCCAGGAAGCGGCCCCACAAGAAGTGGACGTGGTCGAGCCCCGACGGTTCGACAAAAAAATGAGATTTACTTCATTATGACGACCAGACGCCAACTGTTCAGTGATGTCTCGGTGATCGCAAAGCTGAAAACCGGCAGCAATCACCGAATGGTTAGAGGCTCACTAAACCTAAACGTTTAGTTGGAAAGGTCTCGTCTAATGAAGTCAACGCTCCGTCCCACTCGTGCTCTAATCCAGAATCCCGAGACTTTTCAGCTCGAGTTACGTAACCGCTTTCAGTGCCTAGAAGATTGCAATGCAGTGGACGATATGAATGACAAGCTCGTGGAAAGTGTCCATGCGGTCGGAGCTAAATTCTGCAAGACGCGCTGCAGAAGAACACAAAAACTCTCCGATCACACTCTTAATCTCATGGCTGTTAGACGGGAGATGAGGCTGCAATCGTCACATTGCATTTTTGACAGCATACAGGCAACTGAACAGATAGATCTCCAAATGCATGCGGCGAGAATTACGCAACTTTAATACTGCTCGTATTAAAGAAGCGATCGAGCGGAACCAGGGCTCCAAAGTCTTTGCCAGAGATCTGTCTGCCAAAAAGAGCCAATTTTCAAAGCTGAAGACTGAGTGTGGCAGCATCGTTTCCGAGACACCTGAGATTTTGAGTGAGATTGAGAGGTTCTATGGGCAGCTGTACACATCATCGTTGGAGCCACACGCAAGTGTGAGTAACGATCCAAGAACAAGTCTTACCCGACACTATTCTCATAAATGCTCTCCACACTTCCGAAGTCTTCAGAAGATCTTCAATTCCGTCCTCCATGGTGGCACTACTCCGGAGGCGTGGAGCAGAATTGCGGTGGTCTTGTTCTTTAAGAAAGGCGACAATGCTCTCTTGAAGAACTACAGACCGATTTCCCTTCTGAACCACGTCTACGTGCTGTTTTCCAGAGTCATTACGAATCGTTTCGCACGCAGACTCGACTACTTCCAGCCTCCCGAACAAGCCGGTTTCCGAAAAGGCTTCAGTACCATAGACCACATACATACCCTGCGGCAGATTGTACAGAAGACCGATACAACCTGCCACAATGTACAATCTGCCACTTGGCCTGGCGTATGTGGACTATGAGAAAGCCTTTGATTCCGTCGAAATTTGGCCGGTTTTATATTCCCTTCAGCGGTGCCAAGTTGACTGTCGGTGTATCGAAGTGCTGAAGTATTTGTACAGTAGGGCTACGATGGCTATCCGAGTAGAGAACCAGAGTTCGAAATCTATCAAACTGCAGAGAGGTGTAAGACAGGGTGACGTTATATTCTCGAAACTCTTCACCGCTGCGTTGGAAGACGTTTTCAAGCTACTGGACTGGAAAGGATACGGTATTAACATCAATGGCGAGTACATCACTCACCTTCGATTTGCCGACGATATAGTCCTTATGGCAGAATCGCTTGAGGACCTTAGCACTATGCTCAAAGACCTCAATGGTGTCTCCCAACGGATAGGTCTTAAGATGAACATGGACAAAACAAAGATCATGTTTAATGTCCATGTCACACCTATGCCGGTAGTTGTTGAGAGCACTAAGCTCGAAGTTGTTGATGAGTACGTTTACCTGGGACAAATAGTCCGAATAGTCAACCGACCAAAGAAAAACCTCAATCTCTGAAAACTAAAGTGTACAACCAGTGAGTGTTGCCAGCGATGACTTACGGATCAGAGACGTGGTCCTTCACTGCTAGCCGTATGAGGACGCCCAAGGTCGCTCAGCGAGCTATGGAGAGGGCTATGCTCGGAGTTTCTCTGCGTGATAGATTCAGAAATTAGGATATCCGCAGTAAAACCAGAGTGACCGACATAGCCCAACGGATTAGTAAGCTGAAGTGGCAATGGGCCGGCCATATAGCTCGAAGAACCGATAACCGATGGGGAAGAAAGGTTCACGAGTGGCAGCCTCGTACCGGTAGGCGTAGTATAGGGCGACCCCCCACTAGATGGAGTGACGACCTGGTAAGACATGCAGGAAGTCGATGGATGCAGGTGGCTCAGGACCGTGCTTTGTGGCATTACTTGGGGGAGGCCTATGTTCAGCAGTGGACTTGTGAACGGCTGTAATGATGATGATAATGATGATGATGATTCATAGTATGGGAGGGCATTTTGAATAGTGTAAATAAAACTGTATCCTAAATTAAATTACCTTTTATTTCATATATAATTCCTATACAATTATCAAAAAGTGTATCATTAATTTTATAAAAAGTTTTTGACAGAACTTATGACCCTGACTAAAGTATAAACGCTTTGCGATTCAGATACTGCTCACTGTATCTCATCAGCAACCATCCTGACTTGTCATATGACTAAATGCTGGAGGTCAAAATCTTGCATACTCATACCCCAAATATTTGCATATTACTAAAGATAATTTTTATTCAAAATTTCAGGTTACGGTAATTTGGCACCAACGACACATTTGTCACGCATTTTGATGATTTTCTATGGCCTGTTTGGCATACCCATTAACGGTATCCTCTTGGCGAACCTAGGAGAATATTTTGGACTACAGGTGAATTGAAAGAATGAACGAACTAATATTACTGTGGTGGAAGGTTAAAATAAAGATTACAACAGCGAGTATTAAGATAAGACATTTTTAGTATTGAATATTGAAACAATTAAGAAATAAAAAAAGTGAGCAGAATTTTCTCATAAATAGCTGCTGCACCTTGCGGTGCTTGTCTGAAATCCATGTCACGATGGCATCAGAAATGCCGTAAAAAGACTAAACGGGATCCGGTACAAGGAAGAAGGAGGGTAGAGAACGTGTAGAAAATAACACCTTGTGTTTTGGCGTGACTTGCCATGAGGAATATTAGGAGGAGTTTTCTCCTCTCAAGGAGAGGCCATCAAGGAATGGTTTACGATTGTGAAGCAGTTTAGTGTCGGAGTGTTTACCAGTCTGTTTTTTTAATATTATTTTTTATAGGAGAGGCGGTAAACGAGCATACGGGTCACCTGATGGTAATTGATTACCGAACCACTGCAACACCAGGGGAATTGCAGATGTGTTGCCGGCCGTTTAAAAAGGAGTAGGCTCTTTTCTTGAAAGTCTCTAAGTCGTATTGGTCCGGTCGTTGTGCGAGGGAGAAAACTTCTTTTAAATCGCACAGTTGTGAACCACCAGTCATCCAGATGATATGGATAGTATCGCAAGTTTTGTCGCAATGTGCGATGGTGAAAGTGTGTGGCTGGAATTAGTTCAAACAATTCCTCCGGGCACTCATCGTGGTAGATGCGATAAAATACGCAAAGAAATGCAACATGTTTTCCCAATGTCAGTGAGTCAAGCCGATCAGAAAGAACTCAGTCGTTGACGATTAGAACATTAATTATTGTGTTTATTACAGAAATTCGTAACAAAACATAATATTTGCAATGCATCGGTGACAATATTAATTAAAAATGCAACTTTAAGAATATTACTTTTTTAACAATATACAGTATCTTATGAATTGATATTTCTAAATTAAATTTTTAACATTTCTTCTTATGTAATATAATTTTAATTGATATTAAAAAATATGTTTAAACATCGATGTTATATTTCAGATCATATCAACTTACAGGAAGTACAAGAAGAGAAATGAAAAACGTGCTGATAATTTAAATTACTTCTTTACCAATCTGGGCATGCTAGGACAGATTATGCTGTATCTGATACCTGGTTTTCTGTTCTTCATATTTTTGCCTGCTTGTATCTTTGTCGTGTTCGAAGGTTGGGATTACGTTGCAGCTGTGTATTATGCCTTTGTTACTCTAACAACAATAGGATTTGGGGATTTAGTTGCAGGTAAGTTGATTTTTGTATTAGAACAATACGTAGTTTACTGGGTGGTAGCATTACTTGTCAAGGAGTTCATCTGGGTAACTTTTTTTATAACATAAGCGTGACAAACGAGCATACAGTTCATTTGATGGTAAGTGGATGCTGTGGCCCATAGACGTCTACATTTATCCTCGATTAAGAATTACAACGCAGATGAGTTGTCACCCCTGAGGACTAAGATGGAATGCCTTGTTTCCAGTGAAAAAGGGTCTCTGGATCTCTACACTCACCATACTAAACACAGCATATTAAGCTGCTATTTAACGCTGGTATTCTGTGAGAGCGATGTCCCTCCTCGGTCGATCCGACCCATTCGTGATACAACCATCATACACGTATCTGGTATATGTGTTTTTGCCGACAATCAGTAAAGAGTTTACCGAAGTTTTCCAGTCTGAAGGATATATTTCTTATATCCTTCAGACTGGAAAACTTCAGTAAACAAAAAAAAGTATTGTATTAGTCCTCAGATAGGCGGTAACAAATTGCTTCTTTCATTTCATTGGTGGAAGTTGGTTGTAGATACCGATGGATTGCCACTTGCAATTAGGTTGACTGTAAGTTTGTTTGCCACTTCAATTTTATAAAAAAACTTTCTTAAAAGGTTCTTGGTACAACAAAAACTAACATTTACGGTGGAATACTTAAATTTTAATTTTATTTTAAAAATTTCAGGAACTGTTAATAATGGGTTCAAGAATGGCTATTATTTCACTTACCAGATATTCCTCATAGTCTGGATCACATTTGGTCTGGGATATATTGTGATGTTACTCGGCTTTATTACCAGTGGAATGAGGTCTGAGCGAGTGCACAGATTAGAACAGAAACTGGCATATCAATTGAAATCAACCCAGAATAAAATATTCCAAGGTTTTACAAAAGATATTGCAGTAATAAGGAAGATCATTAATGAAGCAAATTTACTAAAGCTAAAGGTAAATAAAATATTTGTTTTATAGATTACAGCATGATATAACTGTCATTAATCATAATATTTACAAGATATAATGAAATCAATGTTGTTATTTATAGTTGAAAAGTTTTCCGGTTGTATGAGGAAATACTTAAATGTAGGTATTATTAATATCAAAGAAATAAAAATTTACAGTTTTAGAAAAAGGATAAATTTCAAATGCAATAAAATTTCTGATGCTATATAGGTGACGCAGGTCACTATTGTCTCCCATTTATGTTTAGAATTTCTGCGGTAGATTTAGAGTCTTATACAACTAAATCTCTGCTTAATAATTACTATAATATTTGGTTCATACTGATTACTTTTATTATTTTTAGCCAGTGTACGTAGAAACAACACCACATCTTCATAGAAGTGCCAGTTGTCCAATTTTAACCTTTGATGTAGAACCCAGGGGACCGGTTGTGAAGAGAAAGCGAGCCAACTCTGAGAACATTACGCTCTCTGTTAAGGATATGCTTCGTATTCAGTCAGATACTGATTTACTTGGAATTGATAAAGAAAAAACATTTACAGCTTCTGCTATAGTGAAGCCAGCGGAATTGTTAGCAAGGGTTGTAAATGTATTGGGTAGGTTTGAAGTACAAAATGAAAGAGGTATACATATGTTTGACGATAACCATATACTAGCAACCGAAATACCCCCCATATTTAGCATTGGTAGAGATGCTATAGCTACTTCTCCAAAAAGAACAAGAGCTTTAAGTGTAGCTGTTCCAAACTATAGAAAGGAATCCGTATCAAAATTAGATCACGATTTCACATGGACCAATGGTGATACCGCAGAAAAATACAGAAAGGAGGCAAATATGAGAAGTGGAAAGTTATCACTTCCTACAAAAATCAGTTCCGCAAACACTGAAAAAAATCAACAGTCAAAAAGTCTGTTTTCAAGAATGTTTAGAAAATCAAGTTCAAATGAAAGCCCTGCAGAATATATAAAAAACACTATGAAAGGCAGATTAAGTCTTGCGCATGGTGCTAATGAAAGTGTTCAAGAAAAGTCAAGACGTAGTAGCATGTTTCCGTCGTTTGGTCTTGGAGAAGAACAGAACCGCGATGAAAATGCATATAAAGATAAAACCAGGCGTGGAAGGTGCAGCATTTTTCAACTATTTGACTTTAATAAAGATTATGACGAAGAAGCAAAAGCTTATAAGGAGAAAACTAAGCATGGCCGGCATAGCATATTTCCAACATTTGATTTTTCAGAGGATGAAGATGTGGCAGCAGCTCAACATTATCAATATAAATCTAAAAGGCATAGCATTTTTCCTACATTTAATTTTAGTGGAGATGATGACGAAAATGCAAGACGTTATAAAGAAGGAACCAAGCGTGAAAGACACAGTATATTTCCTACGTTTGATTTTAGTAACCCTACGAGTAATGATGAAGATGATACGGTAGATGAAGATGAAGTAAAGAAATATCATAATCGGACACGAAAAGGACGACTTAGTCTATTTCCTACTTTTGGCAAGTCAAAGAAAGATGATGATGACACCCTGCCAGAAAGCTCCGATGAATTGGTGAATTATAAAGATAAAACACGTCATGGTCGAAGTAGTCTATTTCCCTCATTTGATAAATATAGGAAGGATAGTTCACCCTGCGGTAGTACCAGTGATCTTGAAACCAGCATTAGGCAGTATCAAAATAAAACTAAGTCAGGTAGAAATAGTTTATTCGCAGGGGATGTTCAAAGCTATAGACGAGCCACTGAAGGTGGCCGGAGGAGTCTGTTCTCAAATGATTTAGAGGAATATGGAAACATGACAAGACGTGGTCGTCCCAGTTTATTTGATTCTGATGTCGATTTAGCTAGTCTTTCAGAATCGGCACAAGTAGAAGTTTTGGAGCAAACTAGTGTAGCTGATTTACTTCGAGCGTTGGCAGCGTTAGAAACTGCCTCCCAAGTAGCTAACAGTACGATAGGGTCATCTGATGCACCTGATAATGCACAAAGCAGAAGACGTGGATCTCTAAGACCTGACTTTTCTATACCGTCAATGCCTAGTCGGATAGAACCAGAGGACGGAACTGGACCTAGGCGAAGAAGGATTTCTGCAAGAGCTGCAGCGCCACAATTCACGCCAACCCTAGCAACTGTAGTTGCTGGTGCGGAGTTACAAATAACAGCTGCAGCGGCACGAGAAAATAGGATGACGATGTTAAGTCATCCTCCACCCCCGTATTCAGAAAATTCGTCTGAGGGGGAACTTCAGCAAAATAAGACAAGAAGGTACTCACCTGCTCCAAATGACTCTAGTCGATCTACAGGTCCGATACCAAGACTTTTTTCCCGTATACGAAAAGAGAGCGGTTCAAGTACAGAATCCAGTTCTAGGCGAGGTAGCTTAACAGATATTGTAATTGATAGTAGTAGTAAGGATAAAACATAGTGTTTGTTCGAGTCTTCCTAGTGCAATATTTAAGTAATAAGTAAATTTTAAAATTAGTATAGTATCATGCCGTCCATATAGTAATTGCTTTGCAACATTCCTTAACGGAGGAGCTATTGCTCTATTTTTTTATTGAGATTATTCAATTTTGTACTGTTTATTGCTAACAATAAGGAACAGTTACTGTACAGTTTAAGATATATTTGTCTATTTATTGTAAGTAAAATGCAAGTGATATGTGATACGTTTTATTAGTACTTTCTGATAAACTGAGCCTTATATATACACATATACAACAATGAACAAAGTTGTATCTAGTCTTTACACTAATATAGTGTACAAAAAATATGAACACGGTTGATGAGCAGTCACTTTGATTGTATATCGAATATTTGAAAATATTAAGTGCCTTAACAACCGTCGTTAGGTAGGTATTTAATTATGATAGAAATTATGTAATATGGTTACAATTTGCTCTGATTTATAAAATGTATGGTGGTAAATTATTTATTTTAACTTAATGCAAAACAAAATAAACTACCCAAATGAATTAAATTATTTAAAAATTATTATGATAAATAAAGATTTAACAATAAAATGTGACTATCATTTTAACAGAATTTTCATTTTCAATTTTATAGAATAATTATTCTATGTACATCTGATACTCTCCAAGATGTTACCACTGAAATTGATTTTTTTTTAAATTTATCAAGAATCATTCTCGGCAGTCAAACAATTATTTTACTTAATCTTATTATGATTTTATAAAGATGTTTCAATAAATTATTGCAATAATAATAAGTGCATAAAATGCTTTTTAAATTTCATTTACGTATCTTTGCCTTCAAAATTTAGCGTTAATTTGTTCTTTTTTTAAACGATTTACACATGATGTCTAAACGTTAGAAAAAAATTAAATTAATAATTTCTTACAGTATATTTTAACATGAGTATTTAAGCACTTATAGTTAATACAAAATTGTCTTAAATCTATAGCTATTTACAAAAGACAACCGTCTTAAGATATTTACAATTCGTTGTGACCTCAGCAATAGAAAGTTCTATTTTGGTCACCGGTCTCTACAGCGCAACAGCTTTTACTGCTAATCGAAAACACAATTTACACAAAATCAGACGTGTTTGTCTTGAAGTTTCAAGTAGCTAAACTGTCCCTCCTGACGCTTTTATCCAGACTTAAGTTTGAATAGCACTGATCAATGTTTCCATTATCATCCTTAGTGAGAGATTCGAAAATAGAAATGAGGTTGTCGATACCGATGAGGTAGCCGTCTTCATGATTGCCAACTTTCCACGCGGAGTTGTGATCAATGGTTACGTTTTCAGGCACAGGGACAGTTTTTGCGAAGTCAATCATCCAAATAGAGGCTTTCCTTTTATCGTGAACAAAAAGCAATGAACTACCAATTAGTTCATGCGTTCTGAAGAAGTGTGATTCTATTAATGTCGCTCGAATGTTTTTCAGCCTTTCCAGGTACCTAGGCTATTGAAGAAAAGGAAATTAAATATTTACCCTTGTTGAAATAAAATTAAAATAAATTAGATTTTATTTATTCAAGTCCTATCAACTTTCATAGAGCTTATATAATTGGATTTCATAAAATCCATTATCAGTGACAAAGTTAAAAATTATTAATCATAATTATAGTACCAATGACTCATAAATAAAAGTAAAATTTAAAACTGACTAATAAAAAGCACTATTGTTATATATAATATGATGCAACTAAATTTGCTTACCACTGTATTTGGAAAACTACTAGTAAAATCTTGAAACGCTTCAAGTATTTGTTCAATAGTCTTTGTTGTCTTAAAGTCTTTTGAACTAGTCCCATCAGCTTTTTTCACTCCGTCTATTCTAAAGCCTAGTGTAGACGTCGAGCTGATGGTCTCCCTCCATATCATATATCTTGGCTTAGTAACACCTTTGCTTCTGTGTTCTTCTTCTGTCGGTGCTTTAGGATCTACTTGAATCATTTTTTCATACATGTCCTGTAATTAGTAAAACACGTCGAATTTAATTTTACAATAAATTGACGGATTTTTTTAATAGTTTTAATTTATAATATTGTTCTAATGCTACTTAGTAAATGTTGGGAGTTTCTCTTTTTATTAGCTTTCTTCGATGTTTGCGTGTATATTAAAGTACGGCAGCGACTTAATCCTCAGCGGTGACAACGCATTTGTAATCGAGAACAGATGTAATGTAGATGTCTATGGGCCGCAGCATCCACTTATCATCAGGTGGACTGTGTCGACCACACAGTCCGCCTTTGTCATTCTTATTCTATACAAAAAAAACTTACGTTCAGTAACCGCTACTATAAACTAGAAAAAAAAAATTACCGGGATCTTACACATCTAAAAAATAATTAAATAAACAAGGTAGGTGATATACTGCTTACATTTTTATTTTCTGTAGCCTCTCTCAAAAATTAGTACAGATTAGGCAGTGTTGTTTCACCACAAAAAACACATACAGTTGGTTCTGAGCCTGGTCTCCCTGCGGTCGGCCGTGTTAGTGGACTACCGTCACATCCGACTCTGAGAGAGCGAGTGTAAGAGT
This sequence comes from Parnassius apollo, assembly GCA_907164705.1. Lineage (NCBI taxonomy): Eukaryota > Metazoa > Arthropoda > Insecta > Lepidoptera > Papilionidae > Parnassius > Parnassius apollo. The sequence continues at coordinate 6,817,443 of CAJQZP010000929.1, forward strand.
GACGGAACAGAGAGTGCACCTGTTCTTGCGCACACACCCTTACACTCCGTCAATACTCATCGAAATATAGAAATTTAATCTGGAGGACAATAAATACGAGTATACAGAGTAACATAATTTACCACTAAATATTTCATTTTATTTAGGCTATTTCTAAAGACAAGATAAATGAAAAATATGACTCAATAACTCTATAAAACCTGACATATATGTATGTGTATATTAGTTTTTATTGAATAAAATTATGATATAAAAGTTACGGGCAGTATTGAAACTGCAAAATTCTCAGTAATTATACTGTGACGGTGTAGGAGAATCTGTCGCTTCACTTCGTCACGTGGGTTTTTTTAATAGTAATAAATATCTACATTTGTTTTTGATAAAAAATTAAAAACAGACGCGTTGTAGTCCCTGAGGACTAACATCATTGACATACAAAAAAATCTAAGATTGACTGTTTCGTTTCCAGTAAAAAGAGTTTACGGTTCTCTATACTCACCATACCAAACACAGCAGTATTAAGCTGTATATTTTACGATGGTATTCTGTAAGAGCGCGGTCCTTCCTCGGTCGAACCGACTCATTCGTGCTTAACCATAACATAAGAAACGTCTATAGTGAATGTAAAACAGATCTAATGACTTCTGTATACATATATGGTGGTATGACCATCACTTTTCGCCAGGCGTAAATTACACAGGCCGACCACAAAGAGCAATGTTAAAGGTTCGAGACATGTGGTACTGCGATGTTCAATTCGCTAGCCAATATTAAGGCAACTCCTCCCCACAACCGGAAGGCATATGTCCGGCAGTAAATTTTGACAGGTTGATGAAAAAGAAGAGGAAAAAATATAACAGCTTTTTATAATTAATTGTGCACTTTACCTTACCTCACACAATTTATATAATATTAAAAAGAATATTATTCGTAGAAAAAAATAATACCATTGCAAAAAACATCTTTATCAAATGTTGTATAGTAAAAGGTACGGTAAGGGCCAGTCCGAGGCTAAATTAAAATTAATCCATAATTTTCACTTACTTTTCTCAATTTAGTTTTCTCTTTCGCTTTTGCTAATTCCTCCTCCAAATATGTCCTGACTCCAATCTTGCAATCCATCACACACGGGGAGTCAAAATCACTTAGTAGATCTTGAAGTTGCAGATATACTGTATTGGAAAAAATGCTAAGGAAATAGCTGATATATTTTTTGATATCTAATATTATAGCCTAATTCAGGTAGACGGTGTGACCAGATATGAAAAAAATTGATGGATACGGATGGCTTAGGACTGCGTTTTATTGCACACCATGTTGTATGCCTTGGGATATAATACATAAACACTCACGCCTGTCACCCAGAGGGGTAGGCAGAGACTACAAACTTCCATTTAGCACATAAAGAAGTAAGAGTAAGCTCTTTTCTTCAAGAAAAGAGCTTACTCTTTTCTAAAGGGCCGGCAACGCACCCGCAATTCTCCTAGTGTTGCGGTTGATCATGGGCGACGGTAGTCACTTAACATCAGGTGAGCCGCATGCTCGTTTGCCCCTTCTTCTATAAAATAAAAAAAAAATTTGCACGATCCTGACATACCTTTCTCGCCTCTTCCACATCCATATACCTACGCATTCATGCTCGTCGGTTAAGGGTACTCTTAATTTGGCCCATTTTTAGTATATCGCCAATTTGGTCGACAAACCTCCGCCTAGGTCGTCCCTTTCCGACTCTTCCATTCACTTCTTCAACATATATTTGCTTGTCAGCTTTCCGCATTCATTCTTTCTACATGACCAAACCACCGAAGCATTCCTTTCTTAATCCTGGTCACCGCATCATCTTGCAAACCACACTCTTCTTTTATCACACAGTTTCTCACCCTGTCACTCAGATTCAGCCCTAACATACTCCTTAGCGACCGCATTTCTACTGCATTTATTCTACTCTCGTGCTTCTTCTGCCACACCCAACTTTCACTACCATACGTTAAATTAGGGACTAATACGGCACTGTGAATCGCCATACGTGCCTTTTTTGACACATTCTGACTTTTCACAATAGAGTGTAGAGCCCCATTTACTTTATTTCCTGCATTCACTCGTCGTTCAATATCCTTATCATATCTCCCATCCCTGCTGAATACACATCCCAAATATACGAACTCATCCACTTGCTCAATTAACTCTCCTTCTATTCTTATTTCACATACCGTTTTGCTTTCTTCTCTTTCAAAAACCATCACTTTCGTCTTAATTTCGTTCACTTTCATTCCCCTTTTCTTTTAATGACCTGTTCATTAATGTAACCATCATTTGCAACTCGGCCGCCGACGACTCAAGTATGACTTGATCATCGGCGTACAAAAAGGCATTTGATGGTTAACTCACCCATTCTTAACCCGCATTCTTCAACTTTCAAATTTTCCAAACAGCTGTCCATAAATAGGTTGAACAGCCACGGGGAAGCTACACAGCCCTGTCTGACACCTTTATGGATGCCAAACCAGTCCGAGTAGACCCCGTTGATTCTAACACAAGCACTCGAGTCCCTATACAGAGACTTTAATGCCTGTATCAAACCAGCGCTCAACCTAAATGCGTTCAGCGTTTGCCATAACACATCCCTGTCCACTCTGTCATAAGCCTTTTCCAAGTCCATGAACGCACAAAAAACTTTTTGGTTTTTCGCCAAAAACTTCTCCGCAGTCATGCGCATGCAAAAGACTTGATCTGTACATCCCATTCCCTTTCTAAATCCAGCTTGCATATCCCAAATTTTTTCATCAGTTTCTTTCATAACTCTTTCAATTAGTACCTTAGCATACAGTTTTCCCACAATGCTAAGAAGGGCTGATACCACGGTAGTTTTTACAGTCCTGCTGTGACCCTTTTCCCTTATATATTGGGACTATCACCGCTTTGCACCATTCTCCCGGTACATATTCATCTTGTAACCTCTCAATTCTTATACGCTGTAACGCAGTGGTAGACACAGATGTCCTATGCCGCCAACGTCTGAATAAACCCCTAATTCGGCATAAGACCAGGTAGTGGTCCGTCCCTACGTTGGACCCCCGGTAAACCCTTGTATCCACCACTGCGCTCCTCATTCTTTCATCCACAGTTATGAAATCTATCATGCTTCTATCATCACCTCTTTCCCAAGTATACATGTGAATCTTCTTATGATGAAAGAAAGTGTTCGTCACAAAAAGATTCCTTTCCACACATACGGTGAGGAGGTTTTCACCATCCTCATTAATACTTTCATCACCAAACGTTCCCAGTATCCTTTCATAGCCAAGCCTCCTCACCCCAACCCTTCCATTAAAATCTCCTAACATAACAATATTTTCATTTTCCTTACATTTCATTAACACCATCCTTACCATCTCCCAAAACTGCTCTCGGATACAAGTGGGCTTAGACATGTCAGGGGCGTAGACCCCTAGAACAAACAACTTCTTTAGGCCCACTTTTATTCGTATCCATAGCAGTCTCGGGCTTACACATTCATACTAGTGGAATATGCATGATTTAATTTAATTAATTATATAACACTAAATTCTGATATATTTATTGATCTCTTAATTTTTGTATTCAATTTAATTCACTGCATATGTTTTACTTGTGTCTATTTTTTTGTAATGAAATGTGTGTAACACCCATAATTAAGTCTACATTTCGTTTTTATGATTTTTTGCAAAAATATTATGCTTTTGTTAGTGTGTCTTGTTGGTGTTAAATAAATAAATAAATAAATACTCTTTCACACATTGACCCATTCTTTCTGAAAGGATGATACCGACTCCCTGGCATGCTCGCTCGGTCTCGTCTACACCGGACCAGTAAGCGGTATATATGCCATGTGTAGTGACATCCTTTCCCTTCCGCTTCGTCTCATTTACACATAACACATCTATTCCTCTATCATACACCATATCGCATACTTCATCCATCTTATAGTTCATTGCTCCACATACATTCAGCGTCTAGCTGACGGGCCTCCGCAATCCTCTTTTCGCCCCTCCGGGAGACAGAACGTGACGGGTGGCGAACCTCGTCGCCGGTTTTCCTCCCGGAGATTCTTCGCACCCCTGCCGCATTAAAGGGGCGCCGGGGACTTGGGGCCATTTCTTTTACTTTTTGCCTCATGGTGCGAAAACTAGGGTGTGGCATATTTTACGCCGCTACCACACGGCGAGTAGCCGAGTCTGTTCTTTCGGCTTTGTCGCTCTTTTAGCACCACCCGGGGGGAAAAGTGTAGGGTGGGCCTAGGATTAGGTGGTCGCAGCGTACGGATGCGAGCGACTTATCCCCATTTAAGAAGAGGTTTAATAATAATGATGACGATAGCTTATTTCCACTGATAAATCAACTTTAATTATATTTAAAAATGTAATTATTTCTTTAATTTAAATATTTCGGAAAAGGATACATTCTCCATCCTCACATGTCACTTGACCCTTGTATTCAGGGACGAACGGCCGAAGGATGTCTTTCATCAGTAACTGAAAAAAGAACAAAAAGTATTTTTATATTGTGAAAAAAAGGAACAGCCACATACTTAGTTTCGCCCTTCGACCCATAGAAGTATAATGCTCGAAATGAGGTTCTCCTGTGTAGAAAGGACTTTTGAGTCGGCTCGACCGGGAACGGGCTACGCTCTCACAGAGTATTAGCGTAAAATAGCGGTTTTATCCCTGAGATATCACGGCTATATCTATAGCCTCCAACTTAAAGCTATTCATTTTTCTGTAATATCGACCTACATGTCTGAGAAAATAAAACATTTCCATGACATTTCAAGGCCTCCAACAGGCACTGGTGTAGCGCCCCGGACTAATGACCACGACTTTTTCTGCCATCAGGACACCACTTAAAAATGAAGTGTAATATTTGACAGATTTCAGAGCAGGGAAATTAATTTGTTTGAAAAATGTAAAGGTTAATGTTTCTTTCTGTATGTACTATTAATTATATTTTATATTACTTAGATTAAAAATAAATAAAGCAAACCACAGATATTTATAAAAGTGGAAAAATTAAAAAAAGAGTTAAAAATTTTCGAAAATTAAAACGCAAACTACAGAGGCATTGTTTTGTGTAAAATTATAAATACTCTAGAAACTGAAAAACTTTCATTTAAAACAAAACTCTCAGTACATTGAGTTACAAAAAAAAAACACCTCAGTGTCAACTTGCGAAAGATTATTTAGCCACCATTGTTCCATAACTCTATTTGTCAAAAATGAGAGGAGGCCTGTGCTCAGCATTGGGACGTATATAGGCTGTGTGTCTTTCCATATTTATATACATATACATAATTAAATACATACTATTTAGATACGTTTTTAAGAACCATATTAGTACAACACGCGGTATACAGAGATGCGTTAAATAATGCCTTAATTATCAAAACCGGTTAAAGAGTTAATAGGACAAATAGTTAATATGTATTCGTATAGGTACGCATATATGTTGACTAGGAAAACATAACCGTTCATGGTTTTACATGTTATCTATTTTATAGGCGTGACGTCTGTAGATAGCCTCTGTTTTAATTGAAGGCAAAACAAACACGGTTGCCTCAGTAAATAATAATTTAAAATCTTCTTGCTCTGACAGCTTCAATTAGGTAGTTTATTCACAGCAAGCAATTAATCACATAGTTTGCGATACGACTCGTATTTACATAACATGTTCTACTATTAGGAAATATATATATTATATTTTATTTATTTTACGTTACCTCCACGCTAGGATTTTCTCCTGTATCGTGGGGGCAGTTTACAAACATAAATTTGACAGGGACAAACATCCAGACTTGGAAGAATTATTTGTAGGCTATACAGAAACTTTTATATTCAATATGGATTATAAACAATACTTATTGAAAGTCACTTTTTTCATTTACCACTGGCTCGCAAAAACACCTCTGTCCTAGGAAAAACGAGCAAGAAACCCAGCGGGACTATTTTTTTTTCAAGTAATAGCTTACAATCATGTATGTTACTATTAACAACACAAAACAAATTAGAAATAGCTTGGTAGCGATCACCCTTCCCAGGGGTTATTATCGTCCATAAATTCAAATTACAAATACTCGTTCCGTGCAGGATTCGAACCCGTGGCCCTTAGCGCTGTAATTCATTGCTAAGCCACTGTGCCACGGAGCCGTCAAATACCACAGAATAAATTTATTTTCCGCAATATGTTAAAAATTATGGGATATGTTTGCATAATTAATTATCATCCTAGGAGGGTTAAGCATTTTTTTGTTTTTGTTATAAAAATTACATAAATTTCTCCTAGGGCGATGTTTGTAAATTTTAATTGCTTTGTTAAAGGTTTTAATAAACAGTTGTGGTGGTAGTTCTTTTTGCTTTTCTGTCCTCCAAAACTCTCTTAAATATGTTAGCTGCGTGTATTGGCGGTATATATATAGACCATTGGTTCTTAACCTTTTAGTGATAAGGGACCATTTGACGGTTTTTTGTCTTGCCACGGAGCACGGACCACTAACATTATGGTAAACTAGATTTTTATATTTGTTTTATAAATAAAACACATAAAAAAACTTAATGTGGGCCGTTATTGTTAATTACCCCTACTTTAATATCTCAACAGCTTGTATTTTAGCCGCGTTGGCGATATCTGCATACCGACCATCTCCAAAAATGTTTTCGACTTTTTTATATGTCAGAGAACTGTATGATACCTTCGTGGACCTCTTCGGGTGCCTTTAAGGACCACCAGTGGTCCATGGACCATCGGTTAGGAACCACTAATATAGACAGTTAATGTAATATTCTCTTTACTATTTTTGTTTAATACAAGTGATAGACGGTTCGCCTATATTTAACACAATGCTAGAAATATGTGAAAAGTAACAGAAAGTTAAACCGAAAGATAAAAATTCAAAATTATTTTTAATCAAGGACAAATTATAATTTGACTGTATTACGTATTATCTGTTGAAACGGAAAAGATTGGCTTAAAAAAATACGCTCGCTCACGACTCGCAATATTGTTTAAAAAAAACATAGATTTTCACAATCGTAACCTTAGACGTGCTCATGATATATACATACAAAAATTTAGAACAGAGTATGGTAGGAAAAATACAATGTTTGACGGTGCAAAACTGTATAACGCTTTACCTAAAAATATAAAAGAATCAAAAACATTATCTTTATTTAAAAACTTATTGAAACGCCATATTTTGGAAAATTAACCAAAAAAAAAATACAAGCTAAAATTAAATCTAAATTAGTTTCTACGCACCCTTATTTCTGTTTCTCGGTCATTACAATTTGTGCGCGATGTTCAAACCTATGTTTACTGTTCTTTTAATTGATTACGTTTTACCTACATCTATAGTTAATATTCTGTATGCTTGTAATGGATTCCTTTATTTTTTTTGTAAATTTTTAATTTCTCGTAAACGATTTGTAATCTTTTGAGAAATAAATAATGTCTTAAACCTAAGATTTGCTTAATGCAATCTAAAGGACACAATTTTTTTCTATGTTAAAACTTGAATAAAGTTATGAATAAATACATTAGTATGTAGTAGTGGCGCTTCAGTTTAATTTATTGAATAACATTACAATGAAAATATTATTGCAGTATTATAAAATAATATCACACTTTAATACAAACAATTCTTGTAGATAAATGTCACCATTGAAATAGTGCGTCAAAACTTTCCTCACAGACTAAAAATATTCTTTTTATGTCTTTTAATCTCATCTCCTTTTCTTTAGATTTTTTTTTATTTCAATAACTTCTTGCTTGATACAGTACTCAGTACTTTACATTAATATGCATATTTTTTTATTATTTCATTACAGATTTTTACAACAAAACTCTGTATAATTTAGGTCAACATAATACAATTATAGAGGGAAAACTTAAGACGTGGTAAAGCCACGCTGCAACATTATAATGGTTGTACCACGAATGGGTCGGCTTGCCGGTGTAGGCCCGCGCACTCTCAGAATAATAACGTAAAATATTAACTTAATGCTGCTGTGTTTCGTATGGTGAGTGTAGAGAACCGGAGACTGTTTTTACTGGAAACGAGGCATTCCATCTTAGTCCTCAGGGGTGACAACGCATCTGCATTTTTAGTCTTAATGGAGGATGAATGTAGATGTCTATGGACAATAGCAACCACTTACTCTGGTTATTGGATAGATTTGGATAGGTCTCGTACTCTGGTTCTGTACTCGAATAGCCATCGTAGCACTACTGCACAAACACTTCAGCACTTCGATACATCGATAGTCAACTTGGCATCGCTGAAAGGACTGCAGCACCGTCCAAATTTCGACGGAATCAAAAGTTTTCTCATAGTCCACATACGCACGGCAAAGTGGTAGATTGTACTCTTCGGTCTTCTGTACAATCTACCGCAGGGTATGTATGTGGTCTATGGTACTGAAGCTTTTTCGGAAACCGGCTTGTTCGGAAGGCTGGAAGTCGTCGAGTCTGCTTGCGAGACGATTCGTAATGACTCTCGAAAACAGCACGCAGACGCGTCTCAGAAGGAAAATCGGTTTGGACTTTTTCATGAGAGCGTTATCGCCTTTCAAGAACAAGACCACCGCAATTCTGCTCCACGCCTATGGAGTAGTGCCACCATGGGGGACGGTTTATTCGGTTTCCCACCCGCTTTCAGAAACTCCACTGTAATTCCATCGTCGCCCAGAGAGTTGTCGTTTTTAATGTTTTACTTCACATCGTGTTCTCGAAATACAATATTTCATTCTTCAGACACACAAATTTCTAAACTTGTTTTTCTTCATTCCGTAACAACAAACAAAGTGTCGCGAACGCGCATCCCCTGTTCATCTACAACTTAACTAAATGCCAAAATTAAATATACTGTGAAATTTTTTAACTTCTTACCAATGCCAACTTTTTATCAATGTATAATGATCTATATAGGGTTATTTTGCAATAACCGGCCAAATTTACAGTGAATGTTCAGAAAAGTAGTATAGACAAATGGTGAAGAAAAGTCTATAAAAAAAAAACTAAAACATTCTGTCCTGTTTATCTTTTAAATACAAAATTTGTGGTAATGCGTAAGGGTCGATCGGCAGGTAAAAAGTTGTTTGCCATAAATCAAATTCATTTTGGAATAATTTCAAACAAAATTAAAAGCATTATAATCTCATATTTTCAAAAACTGCAATAACGGTATATCATTATTTATATATTTGAACTTAAGTTTAAAATTTGGCTACTCTTTGAAAAATAACACTTTATGTAAGCAAAACTGGCTGACTAACTCATCACGATATCTCTAAAACTAACCCGATTGACTTGAAAATTCTGCGATAAATCTCTAAAAATTTTGCGTTAGCCGCATAGAAAAAATGTCTTGATAGTTTATATCTAAGTTATTAACGTCTATTATCGTGCACCCAGCGAAGCGAGCACGTATCAAGTAGTAGTATTTATAAAGATAAATAATAGCACACATAGTAAAGAGCCTACTTCAGCTAGTGTGCCTGCCTACCTTAGCAGTAAATAAATCATTAAATAAATAAAAATAAATACTTATAGAGTATAGTATGTTATGGTCAACAGGTTTTGTAAACATAGTATACGTGCGTCATTACATTATACAATCAATAGAATAATCGATAAAAATACTTAGGATTCCTTTCTGTATTTAATGAATAGAGGTGTGTCAGATTTTACGCAGTCAATGTAGACACGTGAAATTGAGACAATACAGGTAAAGTGGTAAAGTACAATAGTAATTTTCATATAAAGCGATGTTATTTGATACATCATGACTGTTGTGACCCGTTCGGTGACATTTGGGCGTCACATGCATTGTTACAGAGCTATTTCCAAATCGAATAATTAATTAGAATGACATGAGTGTGTTTTTAAATCGAGTTAATTTTCTCTTTGAAAGGTACCTAGTTCGGAATTTCACTACAATGTATATTTTTACAATAGACAGCTATCATTCATTGACTCTCGCTTAATTTTTCACCTTCGTAGAGTTTAAAATAGCTCCCACCTTCATTTGTAAATTATAATTCGTATATTTAGGTAGCTGTGGTTAAGTTAAATGATTTTGAATATAACCATTTTATAAAGACAGTAATGGCTTAATAAGCTAATACAAAGGTAATTTGTTAATAAATGAAACATATTTATTTCTTTTACGAATCATATATAAGAAATATATTTTTTTTGCAAAATACATATTAAATATATTATTATATTTAATATGTATTTTGCATACCATACTAAGTACATTATATCCATATAGTTTGAAGAACCGACAACTGTTGGGGAAAAAAGGTTCTCGATTGGCAGCTTCGTACCGGTAGGCGAAGTGTAGGGCGACCCCCCACTAGATGGAGTGACGACCTGGTAAGACATGCGGGAAGTCGATGGATGCAGGTGGCTCAGGACCGTGCTTCGTTGCATACCTTGGGGGAGGCCTATGTTCAGCAGTGGACTTGTGAACGGCTGTAATGATGATGATAATGATGATGATGATTCATAATATGGGAGGGCATTTTGAATAGTGTAAATAAAACTGTATCCTAAATTAAATTATCTTTTATTTCATATATAATTCCTATACAAGATCTTTATAAAAAGTTTTTGACAGACTTATGACCCTGTCTAAAGTATAAACGCTTTGCGATTCAGATACTGCTCACTGTATCTCATCAGCAACGATCCTGACTTGTCATATGACTAAATGCCGGAGGTCTAAATCTTGCATACTCATACCCCAAATATAGGGCTGTAATGATGATGATGATGATGAAGTATATTATATGTTATACACATAACATACATTTATAATTATTAAAATCTAAGTTATTGTTATGTAGAGTTTCTTTAGTGAAGTTTTGCAATAATGCGGTGAGAAGGGACACAAAATAATCTAGCAGTATTTTTCGTTTAATGGGTTTCCTAAGAGGAAACTATGAGAAAGACCAGAATTATTACAACCTGCAGCCTAAATACATCCCACTCCTGGGCACATGCCTCTTCTCATAACTTAGGTTTTAGTGCAAGGAAGTGTCCGCCGCGCTGCCCCAATGCGTTTTAGCGGACTACACATGTCGATTTTTCTCAGACATGCAGGTTTCCTCACCACGATCTCGTAATAGGGCCTATACTACCTCAAATGGCTTAGCAAGATTCTACGTTATGTCGAAAATATTGCAGCATTAATTTTAAAATAAATATATGGTAAAGTTGAGGATTAATGTTAAGTACTATGTTAGACGAAAACACGATTCCGTAAAATTTTCTCGATAGAAAAAAATCTAAAGTTACCTCCAAACCGAACAATAAACCGCTGATATTCACAAAATACTTTAATTTAGATCATGAAACTTGCATACTAACTGAACTAACTATAAAGCAGGGCTTATGTTTTTTTTTAATTACCATCATTTTTACTGTAAAAAGAAATTACTTAAACTATCAACATCCTAAAGTTTATTCCCTGCCGCCCAATACAGCCAACTACCAATACTGCCGCACAGTCTCGCTTCGGCTTTCGAACGGGAAAGCTGTGTCGCTTACGATCAGAATACACATTACCTAACAGGGCGACGTAAAATTAAAATTGGAAATAACCGTAATAAAAATAAGAAGCGACTGCGTTGGCTTAAAGAAACAGGTATAAATATGATACACCTAATGAAATAATAATCTAACGACCTATCTACTTACAGTATTAGTGATTACCAACATGTCGGCAGATAGCATATGGACGCGCGGAGAAGTGGGGGCGAAATTAGAATTTGAGCTGAGGTAGTATAGGCCCTTAATATAATATAATAGGTGACAGGGGCAACGGCAAAAAAACATTCAGTAACTACGGCATTCGCTAATCTGTCTGCTAAGCGTGACGATTATGACAAATCCTTCCAACAAAAAGAAATGCTCATACCCAGCTCGACCTTAGTGGACTGGGAAACTCGTGTGGCTTATAAAGAAAATGCAGTCATAATAAAATGTATAATATCTTAACCAAATTATAGTTAGTAATGTAATTATACAAAAGTTAAGTTAAAAAAAGATTGTTATCAAATTTCAACTAAGGTTAAATTTCGTTTTATTGAATAATACTCGTATATCTATTTTAAACAACGTGTGACGCATTTTAGGAATCGAATATGCCCAAACTCGTGTTTTCGATTGACGTCAATGGTAACGAACATAATATACTATAGCGTTAAATACCGTTTACATTGTGAAATTTTATTCAAACTGTCAGCAGAAGTAAATTTTCAACTAATTATTTGACTCTAATTTGCATTCATCTAAAATTAACCGGTTTATATATCTGATAAGAAATATTTTAAACATTTTTGGAGTTAAAACGTCGAATAAACAAATCGTCAGATAAGAAAATTATGCAGTAGCATTTTTTTATAGAATAGGGTGACAAACGAGCACACAGTCCACCTGATGGTAAGTGGTTGCTGTGACCCATAGACATCTACATCTATCCTCGATTACAAATCAAAATGCAGATGCGTTGTCACCCGTGAGAACTAAGATGGAATATCTCGTTTCCAGTAAAAAGGGTTTCGGGTTCTCTACACTCGCCATACGAAATACAGCAGCATTAAGTTATTATTTCATGCTGGTATTCTGTGAGAGCGTGGTCCGTCTCCGGTCGAGCCGACCCATTCGTGCTACAACTATACTACTAATATAACTGCAGCATGGCTCTACCACGTAAAAAAAGTATACCTACACGACCGCTAACAAGTGCTAGAAGTGACCGCACTTCTTGAACTCAAAGGCAAAACCGAATAGTATCAAAATGTACACCGCGATTACACATCTTTACATTAAAATTTGTTCCAAATAACATTTTATTCTAAACGAAATAATTATTTAGTTTTTTTTTTTAGAAATGTACGAACGTTATCGAAACAAGTCCCTCCTTGTCATTAATAATTTACTTTGTATATTAACGGAAATACTTTTAATTTTTACTAATGGTAAAACCCAGCTGCCAACCATTTTTATTCACTCTACTTTTTACGAAACCACTAACTAAAAAACCTCCACATCGGATAATAAATTACAATGAAAAGAAATTATTTAACCGCAAATAAAGACGTCAGCGTATGATTATTAAAAATGAATATTGCATTCATTAAAGTAAATAGTGTTAATTTAAAACCACAAGGTGAATCTCTAGGTCTTGTTTGACGTAAAGGCGTTCAATGTTGGTCACCTCAATTACTGTTATCAGTATGCGATTATATTTATTTCATTTATTGACGACCCTTTGTCATGTCCTATTAAAAATCCTTAAATTGGCGAAAAAATTGTGGGTCACTCATGGGCAAAAAAAAAAACTATCCTATTTCTCAAGTTGGACCAAACTGCATACGGTATGCAAATTTGATTAAAATCGGTTAAGTAGTTTAGGAGTCCATCGCGGACAAACAACGTGACACGTAATTTATATATATTAAGATTTACCAAGTTTCTACACAAGTCATAGGAAAGGGACATCCTAGGCGAAAGTTTATTGATCAAGGTGGCGATATATTGAAAACGGGCCAAATTAGCTCTTAACCGACGAACTCGTATGCGTAGGTATATGGATGTGGAGAAGGCGAGAGAGGTGTGTCAGGATCGTGCCAAATGGAAGTTTGTAGTCTCTGCCTACCGCTCTGGGTGACAGGCGTGAGTGTTTATGTTATGTTATGTCGTAGGAAGTTACGATACACTAACGGGTCGTAATCCATTCATCTTAATTCTTAAAGATACACGCTATGCAGCAGTAGCGTTTCTTCAAGTTAGTTGCACTTAAGTAGCCTGTTACAATAAGATGTTACCATTGATGGTTACAAATTTTTGAACAGCGATCAGTTTAACAATTTAATCTATTCTTCACCTGAAAACACCTCTCCTCTTGTGGACAGAGCTTCTTCAATATCGTTCCTTGGTCTGGTCCAGCCTTAAAATTTCCCTGGTGCCCAGCAAGCTGAATCCACGGATACCGCTGCTTTTTGTAGGTTTGGAAGAACGGAGTCCACTGCACGATGTTACGAAGCTTGCGCCATCGTTCTGACTGCTGAAAAAAGATGAATAATTTGCTGTGTTATATACTGTTGAGTGAAATATCATGTTAGTACGTAAAAATTAAGGGTGAAACGCAAAATAAAACAAAGTTGTACTCAAAGAGCGTAAAGTAGCAAACTCCACCTCATTTTGACCCTACTAACTGGTAAATGAGGCTTAAAAAACCGATCGATGGCGGAAACCGATCCATAACGAAAGAGCACAAATAATCAAATTTCGGGTATTACGTTCCGTCTACCATCTAAAGAACCGTGATAAATAGACAGCCAGACAAACATCCAGACAGACAGTAAAATTAATAGGGCTCCGTTTTACCTTTTGTGTACGGAACCCTAAAAAGCATCTAATTAGATGTCTAAAGTATCTAAGCATAAAAAATAATTGGTTAAATACTCGTATGTACTAAGGTCGATATAATAATTAATTGCTGACGTATTTTCCAGGAAAGTGGAAATTCCTAAAACCCAATACAAGTCACTAACACGTTAAGAATTTTTTCCTGCTATAACCAAAATATGTTAATCCCATTGCTACTCCATTTCATAATGATTCAGACGTAATTCTCATAATGATAAAACTCGTTTTTAAAAATGTTTTAACGATGCACTAATATATAATGCTGTAATATGATTCTAACAACAAACTACCCGATATCTAAAGCGTTGCCGTTAGTATATTTTCGGTAAAAATTATGAAAGCGTTTTCCATCTGAGGCTAAATGATTCTTAAAGACCGTGTAAAGCCGTTTAAGCCGCTTTAGCTAGAGGCTATGCACTCGCCGTAAATTTCACAGCATGAGAGCATAGAATAGAAAATAATAGAATATTATTTAGTCACTACAGATTATAAAATATTTATTCATCATCATGATCATGATGATTACAGCCCTTCTACATTCCACTGTTGAACAAAGGCCTTCTCCAAAGACTGCCACAAAGCACGGTCCTGAGCCACCTGCATCCATCGACTTACTGCATATCTTACCAGGTCGTCACATCTAGTGGAGGGCCGCCCTACGCTTTGCTTACCGGAACGAGGTTTGCTACTCGTGAACCTTTTCTTACTAATCCGTTTTTAATTACTTATTTTTGTTATATATAATCATTAATGCTTTTACTATTGGTTCGGAAATAAACTCTGTTCTGGGAAGAACCAGCTAGAAACCCAGCGGGACTTTTTTGAACATAAAATTAGTTGTACATATACAAGAAACAGCATGGTAGCAATCACCTCATTTTCAGGGGATATCAATCTTGAACTCTTTAGTAGTATAATAATCCTTATTAAATAATTTTCATCTAATAAAATTTTTTAGCCTTTTGATAGATAAGGCCTGTCTGGGTTAATTTGATATTTTAAGAGTTATTCACGTGCTCGGAGGTGAACATAGATACACAACGTGAGAAATGCATGAGAATACATGCCTGAAAATAAAATATTCCGAGGACCTGTGAAGTTCACTAACATGAACTGAACCAGTGCGGCGGACTTATTGCTCCATCCATAGGTACAAGACGCACGACGTATCAGGCTGCATATTTACTAGTTCCTCGTTGCCTCTAATGACTTTCTGATGCAATTCTTAGCATGTAGTATTTTGACGCTTTTGCCATTCAGTCGGACCACAACAAGTTACCTAGATTTATAATTAAATAAGTTTTTGAGTAACAATTTTTTCAAAGTATTAAGTCAGAGTCGTGGGATTAAAAGTAATTGTAGTAAATAATATAGTGATGAGACGATTAATTCTGTTTAAATAGAATATATTTATAATGTGTTTAAATATTATCGTTTTAAAATTGTTCGTCTTTAAAAGTTATTGTTACGAAATCTAGGCCGCCGGTATTTTAGGAGATTCTTACAAGATAGAAGATCAGCAACAACCTTTGTCACAAAGAGTTACATTTTGTGACATTTAGAATTTTAGAACTTTTAAAATAGAATAGAAAAATAGAATTCCGGGTCCAAATGAGTTAGTTTAGTTTTATGGTAAGGAATCCTTAGTAGGAGGCCAGAGTTAGAAAATTGACGATATTTCACCCCCGCGCCTCGGAAAACACGTAAAGCTTTGAAAAGTATAAGCGTGAGGGAAAAGAGCACACACTTGCGCACACACTTGTACATTATAATTTTGTAACCAGAAACGCATGGTCCGTCTAGACTGGCTACTGTGATAAAATATTCTTCAATGTTTTGTAGTCAGATTTGTTAGTACAAACCCACAAAATATAATTTTTCAAAATAATGTAGATTTTGAATGAAAAATTGACGTATTTTGATTGATGAAATCAACTTAGCTTTTAAACTAATGTTCTATATCTGATCCGTACAAAATAAGGTTTTGATGTAATTATTTAAACTGAGATTTTATTTATTCATGTACTTGTGATATTGCTTTAACCACTCAAATTGGTAAAATAAACCGACTTAAAACTAAAATAGAATAAAATAATTTCCAAATAATATATTCTTAACTCGATGGTAAGATATTTTTATTATAGAATAAGGTGGACCAACGAGCACATAGTCCACCTGATGATAAGTGGATGCTGTGGCCCATAGACATCTACATTTATCCTCGATTAAGAATTAAAACGTAGATGCGTTATCACTTATCACCCCTGAGGACTAAGGTGGAATGCCTCGTTTCCAGTAAAAAAGGGTCTCTGGATCTCTACACTCAGCATACGAAACACAGCAGTATTAACCTGCTATTTTACGCTGGTGTTCTGTGAGAGCGTGTTTCGTCCCCGGTCGAGCTGACCCATTCGTTCTACAACCATAATATACCTGCAGCGTGACTCTATCACGTATGCAAATATGAAACAAAAAATGAATTTCCTGTAAGTTCATTAAAAGTTAAACTATTTGTTTTATTTTGTTAAGCTACAACCCTATACCATCCCGTGGGTGTAGTAAGGGGCGACAAGGGGAAACTTAAACAGGGTGAAAGATAGCGAAATTTTCCTTATAACAATTAAAAATAATTAAAAGCTATTGTTGCCAACCCGCTTGCCAGGCGTGGCATGGTAACTGTTGCAAATATCCCCTTTATGAGGCAATCTATGGGGGAGGCGTGTGTTAACGTACTTTGCACTTTCAATCCTTGAATTATTTTTTTCAAATAGATTTAAGAGGATACCTTGAAAATAAATCGTAATTTTGGAGGCGTGGCTTATTCTTTTGTCGGTGAAGCTCACGGACGACTGAGGGAGTGTCAAAATGAAAGTGATGCAATGACTTCATATTACACAAATTATGAGATAGCTATACCGGGCACACGCTCGGATAAAAACTAAGTAAGCGCCAAACAACATTTTTATTTTTTGTAACAAAACTACGTTATGGATTAAAAAATGGTTTATGAGAACTTAGATATGATTATTTACTATGCCTTAAAAATAATTCCGTGAACTTATTCTTAAAATTATTGTGGTTTCATGCAAAAATGTAACTAATTAGAGCCTACTTTGCAATTTTTTTCTATCGAGAAAATTTTATGATATCGTGTTTTCCTTTTATGCAATCCAAGTTCATATAGTCAAAAACCATATACCAAAATTTTGGTTTGTAATCTATAAAACTTTAAAAAAAATGTGAAATAGAAAAACTATTAAATTTTCAAAGTATCACCTTAAGTAAGTTACCTCAACCCTCTAGGGAACTATCCTCTCTCAAAACACCTACTTATGTTTATTTATTTTTGTTAATTTATATTAAATAATAGGAAATAATAGTATTACTGGGATATTAATAAATAAATTAGGTAATTATATTATGTAACTTCCTTCCAATGGAGGATTTAACTCCTCCTACCGCTTCCCCTAATCCATATTGTATTTGAATTTACCCTGAGATAAAATTACTTTCTTTGCAATATAAATAAAAAATATATAAAACTGACAAGAATAAAATATATTAAAAATAGTAAGTAAGTACCTTTTTATTTTGGAAAATATAAACCCAGAAGACCACATCCACGAAATCGTCAATGTGAAAGCAAATATTACCCGACAACATTGTAAAAATAATCAAAACTATAATATCCAGATAAACGACAACACTTTAATTCACAACACTATTCTTTCAGATTACTACAATAAAATTCAAATTCTCCCAGCAGTATCTATTGCAAATCACACACTAGACAGTACTGAGCATTGCAAGGAACAGAACGATAATATAAACCATAATATCTGTTGTTCTGACTCAGTTGAAAAGGCAAAGCTAAACGTGACGTCAACGCTGCGCGTTGGATTACAGGACCGATTGGAGGTGTTCACAGTCTTAATTGCAATGCGGGTTGCGGTTTTATTCTTGTTAATTAAATAAGTTTCCGAGAGACAAATCAACTTTTACCGGGATAGGGCTTCGTTAATGTTGAGTGACTTTGTCAAAAATAGTTTGTTTAAAAGCTACAACTATTGTGGATTCGTTATTAAGTTAATAAAATGTTAGAAAATATTATATAATATAAATCATGCAAATAGGGTAGGGTCTCTTTCTCCCTCTCTCTCTCTCTCTCTCTCTCTCTTCCTTTCTCTCTGTCTAGTAAGGGATTGCTATAACTATTGCTGTTATTATTTGTGTTGCTAAGGAGTAGGTAATGTATCCCATGTCATATAACACAAAGTAGATGTTTCGAAATGGGCCAGGTTTATGTACACTACCTCAAGAAAAAGAGAAAAATCTGTAGAATTCGGGAAAAATACAGGCCCATGGAGCACAGGCTCCATACATTTTGGAACATCTCAATTGTTATTATCAGTCACTAGCGATCCGCCCAGGCTTCGCACGGGTGATTCCTAGATCTCCACAGCAGTGCCATCTGCCGGTTTCAATTGAGTTTCTAAGCCATCCATCAAATTTACTATTTAAATCGTTCCAGCCGTTTTCGAGTTTTAACGAGACTTTAACGGACAGTAATTCTTCTTTTGACGATAACGGAGGCCTCTTCTGTGGTGGATGGTACCAAATTCTGGGTTTGTGGTTGATGTTTCTCTATTGGTATTTGTCTTTGGGGTGGTTCTCGGGGTTGGTGTGTAGTCGACTGTACTCTCTGGATGGGGCAGTGAAGGTCGCATGGCGCGGCTGCTGTGGCCGTTGCTGCGTGGTGGCAATGGGTGGACGTGCCTCCTACTCCGTTTCGATAAATTGATTTTTATATATAAGAAGAAACATAACATAAGATAAATTTTTATCATCACGAAAATCTTAATCATCCATCTACTAGTTTCTTATAGACTAGTGGCTTATACAACTACAAGTGTATGGACAATAGATATTATATTTACAATCTTGATACAGTGAATTATTGAAAGTTTCCAGCCATACAAAAATGATGCGCGATGAATAATGCTATAAGTGAAACAAAAGTTTGCGAAATGTTCTTGACGACAATTTCCAATAAGAATTGGTGAATTGCCCGTTTGTTTGTTGTAACGTAATGTTTGCTTATATTGCGGTATGCGGTTAAAATTACAGAGAACTCTTTATCATGTATCCCTACGTTTTATTCATTTATAATACGCGACGTTCATTGTCCGTTAGTATGCCTGTTGCCCATAAGCCCATAACACAGTTTAAAGCTGAACAGTTATGAAACGCCTTTGAAACCAAACAATGCCGCGCTGCCCGTCCTATAAGAAATGAATCGAAAAACTCTTTTATATATATTTATTACAGAAATCGTCATATATATATACATATTTACTACTACTACTTAAATTATGTATTTTGTAGCTGTATTTACATATATTATAACGTTAGATGACAGCTATAATAAAACTGGCCCTTAAATGCACAAATAGATTCAGCGTGCCTTTTAAAAGGCAAAATAATAATATAATGTTGTCACCAAAAAAGACAATATTTTTGCCAGCTTCCTATTTTCTCACAAGGTTAGTTTTTCTGTTGCAAGTCTCGGCTCTCTTGCTTCCATGCGCTCAAGTTAATAGTCGTTGCAATAAATGCAAAAAAAATGTTCTTTTTAGATCTTTCTAAATATATTTTTATACATGGTGGAGTCACGCTGCAGCTTTATTAGTTGTAGTATGAATGGGTCGGCTCGACCGGGATAAGACCACGCTCTCACAGAATACCAGCGTAAAATAGCAGCCCAATGCTGCTGTGTTTCGTATGGTGAGTATAGAGAGCCGGAGACCCGTTTTGCTAGAGACGAGACATTCCATCTTAGTCCTCAGGGGTCTAATCGTATTTGTATTTTGACCTTTAACGCGGATAGATGTGTATGGGCCACAGCATCCACTTGCCATCAGGTGTATATAACTTAGTGTGCTCGCTTGTCACGTTTATTCATATAAAAAGTATCGTTTTGTTTATTGAGTGGTTTAATTTTTTAACTACAATATATATATATATATATATATATATATATATATATAATATATATATATATATATATATATATATAATGCATATTTAAATAAGTACAGTATTTTTTATTATTACTAGGGATGTAACGATTCATAATTGTATTACAGCCCGGTGTGGTCACCACACTACGAAGTGTATGTTAAGCGAAATACACACCATTTGCTACCAAGGAATCCAAAAGCAATCTCGGCCATTACGCGATCATGAACAGGCTGCAACGACATTACAATGAGCTCCAGAAAAAAAACGGACGCAGACATTTTTTCAAATAGTCTCTCTAAATTCAAAAAAATACTTCTAGGTGGAAGTTTGAGTACGGAATGATTTTGGATTGTTTAGTTTTTGTTATATTTTATTTATTTTTAAATAAGCAATAAACACTTACATTTGTATGTCGTGGCAGCATGTAATTGAATCTGCACTTAGCTTAAATCTTAAATTCGAGTTTCATCAACACCACTCATTATTATTGCAGGTTGTTTATGTTTTCTTAAACTCCTATTACCTTTTGTTTGTACTCCCTTGTTATTAACCAATATTATAATTCGATATTCTCTGTACTTATCATTAGAAAATAACTATTCCCTTTTTAGGCGTCGTCTACGGGTTGGTGCATAATTTATCACAGCACGTATCGTAGATTGAAATCTAGCACGTCACTCAATTGGTGATTTTATGTTATCACGCTACCATACAGTGATCGAAAGTCCGCATCATGAACATACAATTGCTCTCAATCCCTCAACGTTAAAATGGTTGTAACGAAATTGATTTAATAACCTTCGAGCATCACATCGCTGCGTGATTTGCTGACTAGTCTATTTATTCCTGGTCTCTAATTATTTACATGTATGGATGTAGCCAGATCTCTGTCCACTTTCTTGGAGAAATATTGCAATAGTTTTGTCAATCATGTTTTTTTATAGAATAAGGATGACAACCGTGCACGCAGTTTACCTGATGGTAAGTGAATGCTACAAAACATAGCAGTATTAAGCTGCTATTTTACGCTGGTATTCTGTAAGAGCGTGGTCCTTCCCAGTCAAGCCATCCATTCGTGCTACACAGACCACTAATATAACTGCAGCGTAACTCTACCACCTATATAATACTTAATACAATAATTTGTACGAAATTGTCTTCAATCTTTTAAGTGTGCCTTATTAATATAATAAATAAATAAAATAAAAGCGGCATTGTCGCAACATAATGTCGGTGCATCTGAAAAATTTGCGAGCCATTGTGCGTTTTGAAATTACATAAGCAAATAAATCATCCCCCTAGGTTACCACAAGGCGAGAGCTAAGAATTTTCTTAAAGGTAACGAGCTCAAATCTCAAGATGAAAATGCTGTGTGTGTTGTCACCCCTGAACATTATGACGGAGTGCCTCTTTACCTTTAAAAAGGTTTCAATTCTTATCCGATCAGTGCTGCAGATTTATTACGCTGCAATATGGCTCTACAGTATTAATTTAGTGGTGGTGTAAGAATATCCACTACCCCATATCATCCCGTGGGTGTAGTAAGAGGCGACAGAGGGAATCAAATCAGGAGATGGGCAGCAGGGTCTTCCTAATAACGATTAAAAATAAAAATAAACTGCGATTGCAAACCTGCTTGCTAATCGAGACAACTATGGCAAATATCCCCCCTATAAGGCATTCTATGGGGGAGGCCTATGTTCAGCAGTGGACTTTAATAGGCCGTAACAGTAACGGTAACGGATAGCACTATTTTGGACTTACAAAACATGAATACAATAATGTATATAATTTCGTGCACCTTGAAGTCAGAAAAGAGAAGCTCGTGCGAAAATTTCGGCACACGCTACAATCGGATCAGGCGCTACGAGTTTTATGTCAAGAACGATTGTGACGCACATCGCGACTTTGAGCGCATCTGCTAACAAAGCAGTCCTTTCATCATAGGTCCCATTGTTTATGCAATATGTGTAGCTCGCATGATAGCTTTAATACAAAAATGATGTGAAAGTATATTTGTTTGGATATTTATCCTTTAATCAACCTTGAATGCCTGAATGGATTCCAATGCTATTTAGTAAAGAAGTCACATCTTAGAATTGGACACAGGATACTTTTTATAAGGCTTAGAAGTTCTCAAAGGATCAGGATAGTGTGGACATTATAACATGTCCATTAATATTATACTATTACATTAGATAATTACAGTCATTAATGCTTCAGCAATGCCGTTCCAATTTAAAAGCTTTTACGCTCAACTTTGCAATTACTATAAACAAAGTGCAATAAGGGTAAACATTAGAGGTAGCAGGAATTTACTTTAAAAAATCCTCGCCTTTCCCATGGAAAACTCTATTTTAAATATTTGTGTGTTTACATTGTTCAGTCTTCACATAGTGGCGCAAGAAGAAATGAAGAATAGCAGCATAGTTTACGTTTGCGTCTTATGGTGAACGGACAAAAACACGGCTTTTGTAATTTTGTGATGATTACTACGAAACCTGGTATCCTGACCAGCGTGAAAAATCAGAATAATGCTGTTTATTATGGTGAGTATAGAGAAGAGGAGACCCCTTTTAATGGAAACGACGGATTCTACTTTCCACTTTTGTGACCACTATTCTATAAAAAATTGGTATGTGTAAAATGTGTGTGTGAGTGTGTGATGCAATGCAATAACACATCTGCATAATATCTAAATTATCTTTACAAATATTTGGCCTTGATGTTTTTAAGTTCGTTCTGCGACATCAGAATATCAAGGCTAATTTAAGTATACACGTAATATTAATATAGAAGAAAAACTGTTACAAGCAAAAAAATAACAAACTTAGTTGAAATTCAAATGAGAGCTGCGAACGCTTCAGAATACTATGGGCGAACGCTACACACGTTATTTTTATTTAAATATTTTATTAAGTATACAAAGCACGCAAAACTACGAGAGTGGAAAATTCCCTTTTTTTCTTTTTCTTATAACAACTTGATTCAAAATGCTTTTTTTAATGTAGGCATTTGCACAATATAATCAAAATAATGTCTGTTTTATGCCCGTTTCGTTTCTTTCCAATAACGTGTGTGTCCTAAAAACCGCTTAAGGTGCCCGCAATTTGATCATTTTACGACGTGAATTTGTGTGCCTTTACCTAATTTTTACTTAATTCTACTACAGTTTCAAAATGATGTCCTCTGACGAAAAAAATACAGCAAAATAAACATCTCGGGGATCGCTTTTTTAGTGATTTTATAGCCAATTATAATCCAATAACAAGATTTATAAACTCACACCAGTAGGTAAGCGTACAAATCCCAACTATTTGTCTAATAGTTGTTAGCATGGTAAAAGAGTAAGCTTTTTTATACCGCCTGGGAATTGAAACTAATAACTGCCGTGAGGTGGCTGCGTAAGTGAATCCATTACCACCATACCGTTATGGTGGTAATGGTATAATGGTAATCACGGCTGTTATTAGTTTCATGACTAAGATGGAATGATGATGGTTAGTTTTATGACACGTATCACCCCGTGCGGGTCACAAGAGCCGACTCTAGATAGGACAAGTCAAAATGATCTTATGGCTTCTAATTAGATCTGGATCGAATGATTAATCAGGGCACTATTTATAATGTCCGGGCAATAGGAATTATGACAAGTAAAATGGGGCGTAATTAATACTGATTTTAACAGCATTATTTATCATATTGTCTGGTCATTACGAATATTGCTATGTTACTATTAAGAAATTTGATTATAGTTCTTTAACCACTTTTAAGACAATAAGTTAGTAATGTACCAAATCTGAAATTAACAAGTGCAAAAATGTGAAGAAAGAGAAAAACCACTTTGCAGTATCAAACAGCAGCAATGGGGTATTCCTTCGACTGCATTACAAAGGAAAAATATTTTTGACGAAAATTGTATTTAATTGTTAAATATGTGACATCAAAAAAAAACCTAACCTATCCTATTCTTCTATTACTCTGCACAATAAGTTAAAGATTTTATTCGTAAAGCTAGGTCAATTTTATTAATCTAAAATTTTTTATCATATTGGGCATTTTTCAAACTATCTGGACATTATGAAAAATAATGTCACTTCCACAATCAATGACAATGCCACTAAAAATTACTTCGTTCATAACAGATATACTCTTAACGGTCTCCTTCCTCCATGCGTAAAATACTTAGACTGATGATTGGGAGCAATGTCAAAGTGAGAGGCGTGTTTCTGAGATCTGCTTACTAAGCGTGACGATTAAGATAAATCCTCTTCAACAACGGAATAGGTCCAGCGATGTCCAGTAGGAACGTTTATAGTCTGAAGAATAAGATTTCTTCAACGATATGAATGATATTTTTTACATTAAGCACCATTATTTGTTGCCAGTGATGACTTACGGATCAGAGACGTGGTCCTTCACTGCTGGCCGTATGAAGACGCTCAAGGTCGCTCAGCGAGCTACGGAGAGGGCTATGCTCGGAGTTTCTCTGCGTGATAGACTCAGAAATGAGGATATCCGCAGTAAAACCAGAGTGACCGACATAGCCCAACGGATTAGTAAGCTGAAGTGGCAATGGGCCGGCCATATAGCTCGAAGAACCGATAACCGATGGGGAAGAAAGGTTCTCGAGTGGCAGTCTCGTACCGGTAGGCGTAGTATAGGGTGACCCCCACTAGATGGAGTTACGACCTGGTAAGATATGCAGGAAGTCGATGGATGCAAGTGGCTCAGGACCGTGCTTTGTGGCATTACTTGGGGGAGGCCTATGTTCAGCAGTGGACTTGTGAAGGGCTGTAATGATGATGATGATGAATGATTTTTTGATTAGCTAGTCGGGAACACCGCAGTGGAAACTTTTGACGAGTACATTATGTAGTAGTATTATAATAATGACGATAAACTATTAAATTAGGTGAACCCGTTAGGAGCCAACAGGCAAATCTAACTCTGTTGTGTGATATGACAATATATATTTAACTTTTTTATAAGAAAAGAGACTACCATCAAATCATCATCATCATCATCATCAATCTGCGAATATTCAACTTTTCAATCGGGTACAATGCCAAGTATAATATTATATACACATAACCAATATAAGCTGCTTTTACATTCTTAGAGAAAAAACAAGATGAAATTCCCCGTAAGATAACCGACTACTGCCATTGGACACGAGGTAAGCAAATTATGGTACAGTGGACGTATTTCAATGATTGTGCGCAGGAATTGCGTAAATTAATTACTTTCTCTCCCTTCCATCATCGGACAATAAGACGCTCGACCAGACTCAACATTAGATGTGATATTAGTCAGGCACTTGCTCAGAATTATTAGAAAAACTTCAAACAAAGAAGGCTAGTTTGAACTGGTCAGTTGAACTGACCGTGTGTCATCCATAAGATGTTTAAAAGCTGACGATGCAAAATGACAAAATCTTCGCAAGTATCCATTAAGCTTACGACGATTAAACAGGATACTAGCTGAGTCATATACGTGATACTAAATATGGTATCATTTCTGCTGACCGTTGGATGTAAGAACATCGACCAACTGAATTTCCAGAACGACGTTTCATTGAAACCATTAGACTTTATTGAATGAAATCATCGCGACTAATTTATTTTGTTCCAACGCCTTTTCGGTTACGGTACAGTCACACACATAACATCACACCTACATAGTAATAAAATTCAAGTATGTGATTTATATACAAGACTATTACAGCCTTTCAAAAGGCAAATGATGAGCAAAGGTTTCCCCCATGGATTGCCTCATAGGAGTAACATTTGGCATAGTTGTCACGCTTGGCATGCGGGTTGGCAACCGCAGCTTTTTTACCTTTTAATAGTTATTAGAAATCCACTGCCGGCCTTCACCTGCTTTACTTCCCTCTGTTGCCTATTACGACATCCACGAGATGACATGAATAGTAAATATTCTTACGTCGTAAATAATCACCAAAAAAACTGTTTTTATAGAAATAAAACAATGATTTTCTGTAGAAGTTTTGTAATCTAACAATTTTGGTCCAAAGATTTGACCGCATGGTTAAAAAGTACGCATAGGCATAAATGTATGTGACACCGCAAAGGAAACATATAATAAGTCCGTAATATTTTATTTTGCCCAGTTATAGGGCCAAGTCCGTTAGAATACTAGAGAACAAAGTTAAAGTTTAAAAATTTGACCTCATTGCAGAACTCGAATTTTTCTACTCCCGCGTCTTTAGACGCACGCTATAGCATATGGGCTTTTAAAAAGATGATTTCAGCGCGGACGTAGGCAAGTCAAGTTTGTGGCTTTATGTGTGAAAACTCGGAGAAAATGAATTTTCTCCGAAATGAAACCTAAATTGATCGATTTTTCGTTTCTGTCATTTTCGACCTAGTTAAAATCTGTGACCAATTATAAAATTATTTTGTTAAATTTCGCGACATCTCCGGCGCTGCAGCTAAGGGACTTATTTTCTTTTTAAACTATAGTTTAAAACCCGTAATTACCAATATCAATAAACGTAGTATTACGCACGCTACGTAATAAGACCAAATTTACCTAGAAGTGTTTAACATAGAATTTACGTTTTTCTTCCAAACTAATTCTGTAAATTATAAAACATAAGCCTACAGAGTAATAACCTACAGTGTAGATGAGGGACCATGCATGCGTGACGTGTTTTAAAAAAACGTTATTAAAAGTATAGTGCGTGAGCACGTAAGTACGATTCCCAGTGTCAGCACAATTAAAATGGAAAATTTCATTTTAAGAGCTGATTTGAAATTACAGTGAAGAATAGTGAGGAACTGCATGTAGGTACATTTTCTCACTATATTTTGATATTGAGCGCGCTCAAAAGTGGCGATCTTTGGTTTTGTGACACGATACGTAATGACACTTAATGATTTCTTATATTAAATATACCTTGAATATAACGGATTTTAAAATCATCATAAATCGATACAAAATATTATTATATAATCATAATATTATATATTACATATTAAGTAAGTGTGTATATTTTTACTATTATCTATTTATTTACATTTTATTCTATCTTATATACTTATTACTTATTTATTAAATATATTAAGTTATTGTTTACACCTGCCACAGTTTCTCAAATCATCCAGAGTTGACTGGCAGAGAATGCCATAAGGCATTAAGTCCGCCCTTTATATCCCTTATTATAAGCTGTATAATAAAAGTTAAATAAATAAATAAAATAAATGAAAAACTGCAGTTACAAACCCGCCTGCCAAGCCTGGCAACAATGGCAAAAAAGTATTGGATGGAAGGATGGATAATTTTTTTATAGGATAGATAGGGTGACAACTGTGCACACAGTCCACCCGATGGTAAGTGGATACTGTGGTCCATAGACATCTACATCTATCCTCGATTACAAATCAAAATGCAGATATGCGTTGTCACCCGTGAGGACTAAGATGGAATGCCTCTAATTATTATATAATATATAATTATTATATATTATGTAATTATAATGGTATTAATGTTTTCATCTTTTTAATGGAATCCCATTTCATTACATTCCGAAATTAAGAAATAACCCGACCATAAACAGCTTTAACTTCGAATGCTCGAAATTATATGGAACGAAAAGACTCATAGCGTGCCAGATATCTCGGCAATAAATCTGCCATTTCAAGTTATCTTTATTAATGTTAGTGGTAATTTCATGTAACCGGACGATTCCATGTATGGACCTTCGCACCACTTTGAGTTACGGAAATTCTGTTTTGTTCTTTATAGAGTTTACTTTATAGAGTTCAGCAATATGTTGCCATTTAATAATAGTTTAATTGAATTTGTTACAAATCATAATTTTATATGACATTCAATACAATAATGATTTAAAATGATATTAATCTATTGTGGTTTGTGGTTTGGTTTAATATTTTCAAACCTTAAAGTTTGGTTTCATATTTGAAGCCACAGTACATAACGCGTGTGGTTTTAAATTTTATACTTATTCTAAACATGTTGTTTCATCTTCTTATTTATGTTCTTGGTCTTATCAAACCCGCGATTTGAGTAGTAATCTTTTAATGTGGCGTCATTTAGATTTACCATTTAGTTACTTATTTCCACAAGAAACCTTTATATTTATATAATTATTCCGTACGTTTGTTGCCACTGAACTCCCCATAAATGGCAGGACCGATTTTGATGATTTTTTTTTGTTGTTTGAATGGGTCCCTGGATGATTTAGAATTATAATCCGATAGATGGTGCTGTTATCGAGATCCAAAAATCACCCGTGCGAAGCCAGGCAGATCACTAGTATAAAATATAAAGACAGTAACAATGAATATATGCTTTAATCTGAAACAATACCATTCATAACTGAAAAACTGATGCCTCCTGTATCTTAGGTCACCAGGTCTCCACCTGTAGATATTCGTGGACATGTTAGGTAGATGTAGCAATGATAACGGATTTCCTTCGTGATTGAACAAGAAAACAGTTTTTTTTTGAACAAATGTAGCCTCAATCGCTCCCGGTACATTGCTATCTTTCTTGTCACTAACACAACAGACAGACAAAAAATTCAAAGTGGTTATTCACGTCTTAATGACATGCAATTAACCTAACCTAAGCTCAATAAAACAGTTACTTCGATATTACGGACAGACCAATGGGTTGGCTTGGCCGAGAAACATAGAATACTATAATACACAATAGAATGGCTGTCAAATTTATTTTGTACGAGGGTTGGCGTCGCCGGGAGCACACATATAAGCAATAAGGTCGTATTATCGCTACTACAAACCCGATTCGCTTTGTTTAATTGGCAGAATGAGTATATTTAAACATTTTAAGACTTTTGATTAATGTTCTAGATCATCATTAAAACAAATCTTTTAAATTTTAATACATATTTATTTGTAAATAGTGTGCAATTTGGCATTTTCTAAATAATTTGCATGCAAAATTTGGAAACGATTGTAACGTTGACAGTTATACGTGTGAATTGACATGTTAGTGACATTTTAGTGGCTACACGGGCTCCGCACACTCCCCCGTTCTATTATGTAAATTTATGTGAAAAAAATTATGTCAAAGGAAAAAAAAGGACTCTCAGAAACCAGTGTTAAATAATATAATATGCTGCTGTGTTTCATATGGTAAAAACGGAGACCATAGTTACTGGTAACGAGATATTTTTGCTCACAGAGATGACATTCACTCACATTTTGATTAATCAATGATAGATCCAAGTACAGATACCGAGAGGTGGATTTTGTTCTCATTTATCACTCTTACTCCAATAAAATGGTCTAGGATTTTAGCGCAATTTTAATAATAATACTATAACGTTACGTGGCAGAGCCACGCTACAGCTTTCTTATAGTTGTAGCACAAAAAACCGGGGCAGGACCACGCTCTCACAAAATACCAGCGTAAAATAGCAGCATAAAGCTGCTATGTTTCGTATGGTGAGTGTAGAGAACCGGAAACCCTTTTTACTGGAACCGAGGCATTTCATCTTAGTCCTCAGGGGTCACAACGCATTTGCATTTTAATCCTTAATTGAAGATAAATGTGGATGTCTATGTGCCACAGCATTCGCTTCCATTGGACGGACTGTGTGCTCGTTTGTCACCCAATGCTGCAAAGAAATATAAGAAAAAGATACGAAGTCATCGAGGCGGCAATCCGATATACTGTCAGAAATGCGGAGACTCGCGTAAAACTTGTGGACCAGGATATAAATTTGCGCGTTACTCATTTCGGTTGGATTAGAACCTAGAACCTAATCAATTAGACATGTGCGGAGACTGCTTAATCGGGACGCTGTCGTCGTTTTCGGTTGCGTGTAATAAATTGTCTATCGTAAATCTGTCTATGTACAACTCTTTTTAACCAATCGTCAAGATTATTTTAGTTTAGTTGGTTACATAAGAAATTAAAATTAAAATGTATCTCTTGTTTAGAACAATCTAGTATATAAAATAGTATATAAAAAGTATTATGTATTACTTTTTCATCTTCCCGTTTTATTTAACAACTGAATATAGGTCACCGTCAACCGTTCCGCTTTGTTCTCAGATTGAAAACCACAATACTCAACGTCTCGTATCTTTGATTCTCCTACTCGTCGCTGGTCTTGGCATTTAATGTTTGCCATAAATGAGATGGTATACGACCATTTATCGAAAGCCATAAGATTTTGGCACATTCTGACATTACGCGTAGTCGCTTCTTATGACATCCACAGAACATTTTTTTTATTAAAACAAACCTATGTACTACAGAAATTATCTCGCCAAACTATGATCAATTTGCCAGCGTGTACACGCTCTTAAAAACTATATATTCTTATGCACCATCACTTACAATACAAACACAATTAATTACAAAACAAAAACAATGGCTACTACAATCAATTAAAAAATATTTAAAAAGAAGAAAAAAACCAAAATCTATCAAACGATGTATACTT
Source organism: Parnassius apollo (assembly GCA_907164705.1). Lineage (NCBI taxonomy): Eukaryota > Metazoa > Arthropoda > Insecta > Lepidoptera > Papilionidae > Parnassius > Parnassius apollo. The sequence continues at coordinate 6,848,398 of CAJQZP010000929.1, forward strand.
AAAGCAATAATGTAAGCTTATATTTCAGTTAATAATTAAAGTTTTTTGGAAACGGGGTGAAGGATTCCTTACCACGCTAATGTACGACAAGTTCTATTATAATATTACTTACGATAATGGAATTCACGCACTGCATTTTGAACAATATGCAGTGCGAGAGACTCAACAAAGTTACTGTAAAGATATATCAAAATTTAATGATACAAGGCGGCTTAACCCTTAAAAGACGAACGATTGGAAACAGAGGCATTATTTATGGTAATGTTACATTTCATTCGCTAGGCAAACCGGCTCATTTGAATATTTTAACCATTAATAGGCAAAATTAGCGTCTTTTCTTGGTCTGATTTGGGATCGCCTAAATGTAGGTTAAATCTACTTTGACTGTAATTTGATTGACATTTACGTCGTTTAACTTACCTATTTGTAAAGTTTAACTTACCTATTTTAAATGTGTTTTATAATACCGCCGGTACCAATAAAATTGTTTATTGCAATTTTAAGTGCTGATTTACCATGTGCTCGGCAGCGAAGGAAAACATCGTGAGGAAACCTACATGTCTGAGGAATAAGGGAAAAATATTTCGAAGACATGTGAAGTTCGCCAACACGCATTGGGGCAGCGCGGCTAACACTTCCTTGCCCTAAAACTCTCAGAAATGAGGGAAGGCCTGTGCCCAGTGTGGGACGTATATAGGCTGTAACTTTACTTTACTTTACTTTTTATAACAATATATATGGTGAAGAAGGTACCATAGACAAAGTAACGTTTTTATTTATAAACTTGAAGTGACAAACAAAGTTAACGTTCTTTTCAGAGTACTCCACGACTTTTTCTGATACCAGGGCGGCGTCACTAAAACTGAGTTGTAATATTTGACAGATTTCATAGCCAGAAAGTTAATTTGTTTGAAAAATGTAAAGGTTAATATTTCTTTCTGTACTATTAGACTTATTAAATATTAGTTAGATTAAAAATAAATAAACCAAACCCGCTTTTTTATTCGTAAAAGTAGAAATATTAAGAAATATTTTAAATGTGCAAATAAGTAAAGAGCAAACAACTTAGGCATTGTTTTGTATATTAATATAATACTCTAGAAAGTGATAAGCTTTATATAAAACTAACTACAGATAATGACATTGGGTGCGTTTGGCAGAAAAAACCAAGCTTACAAGCGCTAAAATAGTCGGGACACGAGCTAACTTCAGTAGCGACAAACCGCCACTTTTTTAATTTGTTTGTGAAGTACAGTTTATAGGTGCAATATAGTTTTAAGTAATATAATGACATGAATAAACATATACATGTTATTAAAAAAATGATTGGAAGTTTTTAATACGAATACTTTACAAACATATATTTAGTAGGTTCCCCTTTAAATAACATCGTGTCCAGAGGAAAATAGTACTATGATTACTTACAACCTATAAGCCATCTCAAAACGCACCAATTTCAATATATTTCTCTAATATAATCTGCTCCTATGGGTAGTCGCCTATTGCGACATCTACTGGACGAAAGGGGATACTCAATGGATTATCTTACATCACCACCACACGCTAAGACTCAGAATATTAATATTTATTTTTATTGAAAATAAAAGAAGTATTTTTGAACACAAAAAACCTTACCAATGCATAGAGCTCCTGGTGACTTTTAAATTACCTGTAAGAAAAATAAAACTTATTAATTTAAATAAAAATGTCGGAAAATCTTATTATATTTTATATCAATCATTTTTATAAATTAAAACGTAGTTTTAGATTGAATGACGTCAAAGGAAGTCGTCCAAAAGCAAAAAGCAAACCATTGTCACTCACTGGAGTGAATCGGACCGAATCGGGCAACGACTAGTCTCGAAAATGTCGTTCCAATGTTATAGGCATACTACGTATTTATTCTGTGGCATAACGTTAAATGTTTAAAAACTGCCAAATGATACTTACTGTCGCACTTCTCAGCCTCAGTCAGAGTAAATCTCTCGTGATTCAGAGATATTCAAGAAATAGTTATGTATAGCACTCTGTCTTACATTTTAGTATTATGCTGCCTTCTATTTCATCCTTACCTTCTTAAAACCGAGATAGCCCTAAACGCCATAAATATTAAATATCTAAGCCAAAAAACTTAGCAAAAATAAATAAAACAACACAACTGTAAGAAAATGTATGAACAAGTGCATCCGAATACCCTGAACGTATTTTTCATTTCAAATTTTGTTTTTCAATGAATATATAATATTATAGACAACAAAAATCTAATATCACTAAAAATTTTATTAATTGATTGCACGACAAAAACTTTAGGGATAGACATAATGTATTATTAAATAATGGTTTATGGTAAGAGAGCGTTATATTTCAGAATCATTTATTAAAAAATTTGGAAACTCACCAAATATTTTAACAATGTGGAACTGTATTCCTAGATTTTTTTATTCCTTTAAAGTTACAAAAAAAAGGACGAAATACCACGTGCCAAGTGTATGTAACTATAAAAATGTCCCCGTTGTTTTGTATTAAGATGATACCATTGCAACAATGGTAAACTGGGTCGACAGTGACGTCAATAAGTATACAAACTGAATGCCGAGTACATCACGTTTTAGGATTGCGAAGTAGCGTGGATTGCGAAAAGAAATAATTTTTAATAACACAAAACTGAGGTTAAACTGATCCACCAAACCTGATTGCTACATTCAATGTGTAATTTGGAAATCAAAGTTGTTCCAATTTTGAGAGATAAGACTACATATTTTAATTTTAAGTAATTACACAAAATTTGAGTACGTAACATACTTATAGATGATTTGCTATATATTATATTGCATTAGGTGGCCGACAAACAATACGTAATCGACATCTATTGCTTAAGATCAAAATTCAGATGCACTGTCAAGAAAAGAAAATATCTGGTCTTTACACTTACCACATAAAACACAATACGAGTAGAATTATGCTGCTATTTTACTATGGTATTCTTTAAGAGCATGATCCCACCACCGTGGAGCCAACCCATTTGTGTTGCGGCCATAATACCGTCGTAGCATGGCTCTACCGTGTAAAAGAGAAACCAGTCTCATATCTCTATACATATAAAAGAGAATGTTTATATAATAATTATTTTTTATTTATAGGAAAAGTGTGGTTTGCAAGATGATGCGGTGACCAGGATTAAGAAAGGAATGCTTCGGTGGTTTGGTCATGTAGAAAGAATGAATGAGGAAAGACTGACAAAGCAAATATATGTTGCAGAAGTGAATGGAAGAGTCGAAAAGGGACGTCTTAGGCGAAAGTTTGTCGACCAAATTGGCGATATACAAAATGGGCCAAATTAAGAGTACCCTTAACCGACGAGCATGTATGCTTAGGTACATGGATGTGAAGGAGGCAAAAGAGGTATGTCAGGATCGTGCTAAATGGAAGTCTGTAGTCTCTGCCTACCCCTCTGAGTGACAGGCGTGAGTGTTTATGTTTTTTTTTATTTAGAAGCTTTATTGTTATATCCATAAAGGTTACAAGGTGCGGACTTAATGCCAGTTAGCATTCTCTGCCAGTCAAGCCATGGCGTGGTGAAAAATTTGTGGCAATAAGTAAATAATAAATTTATATAGATATAACACAAATATATGAAGTAGTTTAACTTAAAATCTATTCGATCAATCACCATGAAAATTAGTACCTATATATAATTATGTATTTTTCAATGCAGAAGATTTATGTTTATAAACTAAATTTATTGATGTTTACTAATAATACCGACCAAAAATAAGTAAATGGATTATAACGTATCATTATAACGTATATTATTAAGATATGTATTCTAAGATAACATACTTTTGTATTTGTTAACTGGGAGGGAGACCTGATGACCTGAAATGCAGATTCGTCACCTAGTTTAGGTACCAGTCTCTCACATTAGTTTGTGCCTTTTCTGTCAAAATTCGATATTATTAATTTAATGTGGTGAGAAAATAAATTGTTATTATTATTATAAACTAAAAACAAATTTAATTTATTTTTTGCTTTTTTTCAAACAAGCGCAGCATTTAATAAACTAAATTGATGCGCTAAAATAAAACACGTTGCTAAACACAACCTATGATTTTAACTAACAGGAACATATTCGCCATGTTCAGCTAGAACCTGGCGAATAATATATTATATACAAAATACAAGAACACAACTTTTATTAGGTCTATGTTACGAAAAACTTAATACTACGGACATATGTATTGAACGCTACGTTCGAGTACGTCCAATACTCATACAATATATATTAAATTAAAAATAAATTCGACAATTTTGTTTTATTTGATTTTTTTCGAAAGATTTGTGTTTTCAACAACTTTATAAAATATATAATACGAGTGATTTTAATTTTCATTTGCAAGAAGACTATTTGATTTAAAAACTTGATTTTCCGCATGACCTCTCTAGTAATACCGTCTTTTGTAGTATTACATATTACGCAAATTTATGTTTTTTGCATTCAATCTCTCCCGTTCATCAACGTACTTGTACGTGCTCGTATATATCTACACTGCTTATCGACTTTACTTTTTATACTCTGTAACTAATAACATTGAGAATTCTTATATATTTACTACATCATTATCATTATCATTACACCCCTTCACAAGTCCATTATTGAACATAGGCCTCCCCCAAGAAATGCCACAAAGCTCGGTTCCGAGCCACCGGCATCCATTGATTTCCTGCATGTCTTACCAGGTCGTCGCTCCATCTAGTGGAGGAACGCCCTAAACTTCGCCTGCCCGTACGAGGCTGCCACTCGAGAACCTTTATTCCCCATTGTTTGTCGGTTCTTCGCGCTACATGGCCAGTCCATTGCCACTTCAGCTTACTAATCAGTTGAACTATGTCGGTTACTCTGATTCTACTGCGGATATCCTCGTTTTTAAGTCTATCACGCAGAGAAACCCCCAGCGTAGCCCTCCCCATAGCTCGCTGAGCGACTTTGAGCCTTCTCATACTACGAGCAGTGAAGGACTAAGTCTCAGATCTATAAGTCATCACAGGCGAGACGAACTAGTTGTACAATCTAGTTTTGAGATTTTGGCGTATGCTTGACGAGAATATGCGTCGTAATTTCTCGAACGCTGCCCAGCCGAGTTGAATCCGTCGAATCTTAACTACGTCGTCTATTAAATCAGATTTATAATAGCAATTTGTCAAAGTTCTTTTTAGATAGTCTTGTAATCAATAATTTGCAGTAATTGTTTACCTATTTCAATTTATAATTAGCGTCCGGCGCAAAAGTTACTTCACAAGCACATTCGTTCAAAATTTGTAATTCTGTATTTGGTGTCTAAATTGGTAATATTGTAGTCTATCAGATGTTGTATAGGGCCATACTGAGACTTAATGCTTATTTTCAAACTCGAAACGTTAGTTAGTCTAAGTTATCGGCAACTTGGGTACGTAAACTGTCATGCTACAATTTGCGATCATTACTTTTATTACCTTGCAACTTGCTATGTTCTTGTCGTAACAAAACTGTTAAAAATAAAACTCAGGTCTAGCAAACATTTTTCGAAACTAACAAATTATAACACACTTATTAAAAACATTTTTGAAAAATGTTTTCTTTATTTCAAGATTGTTTGCAAAGAAAACCTAAGGCTTACAATCAGGTACGCTGGCCAATAAGATAGCGTGTACACATCTACTCCACACTTTAGAAGGATCTCCTAGGTGTGCGTTACTTGCAGTATACAGTGGCTGCAATTAACCGCCGGTACGACATACTCCGCCGAACGTCGAGTCCCGTGATTCCGTGAGGCGTCGAGGTCACCGGCCCCTAGGTGATTCTTGGCACTTTATGCGCTCCGAGCATCCTGTGCCTAGTCGCGTCATAAAGTGCCACCGTTGCACTTCCCCCAACCCTTTTGCTGGCAAAAGGGGTAGGCAGTGCCCAAAGTGTGGAAAGTTACCATCTCGCATATCTCATTTTAGACAGGGCCGTTGATTGATTACCTATGTCCGATAAGAAAAAGGGGGGAACCTCCCCCCCATCTAGAAAACCACCGGACCGAAAAGGTGTGTTGGATCGACCACTGGTTGTGAGGGATCTGTCGAACCCGGAACGCACGAGGGTTGTGTCCTCATTTTCACAGATCCCCCAACGCAAACCCGTCTCACCGCGGAAAGAGCCCGCACCGGGCGTCGCGCTCACGCCGGCCGTGTCTGAGCACACGGTCAGGCAGGAACCGTCGCCCCAGCAGCAGCGGGCAAAGAAAACGGCGAGACGACATACTCCTCCGGAAACGGAAGCCTCTTTATATGAGAAGAGGCAACGGGTTGGCCCCCAATCGTCTTCCGATGAAGCACCAGCTTCATCAGAGGAAGATGAAGATTACCATCAAAAAGTGACCACAAAGAAGGTGCTGAGATCGCCACCCAGGTCACCCTCTCCACCACTCCCCCCCCGCACCATATCACCGGATCGGCGAAGCCATGATTCGGCACAGTACGAGCAGGGGGGCGAAGAATCCTTCAGTTGGGGGTCAACTACATATGCCACCCTCGCTGCATCCGCCGGCCGATCATCGCCGGTGGCAACAACAAATCCGTCCGGGCTTCCACAGGACGATGGCCAACGGCCATCTACCAGTTATGCCCATATGGTAGCTGCACCAGCAGTACCACGACCACCACCGGCGGCAGCGCCTACATTGAAGCCAACCGACCAGGAGAAGGGCCGATACCCACCCATAGTGGCCGAATGCCTACCAGACTGGACGAGGCATTTCAAGGAGCTCAACAATATGTTGGGCCACCCCATAAATGCCCGTCCGTTTGGGAAAGGCGTTAGATTTACACCGCAAAGTGCAAATGAATTCCGCACAGTACAGCGGTACATGGTCGAGTTAACCAAGAAAACACCATCATTGTCGTGGTATTGTTATACCCCGGAGGAGGATAAGCCCACTAAAGTGGGCATCCGGGGGTCTACCAATGGGCACGGACACCCAAGCAATAGAGGAGGCCATAAGGGCAAAAGGCTTCCCCATAAAATACGTAAAGGCAATACCACCGCGTAGAAGCAGACCTGGCTGCGTCTACTTTGCCCAACTGGACCACCTGAGCCTGGAGCAGCTCCAGGAATTATATAACATCGACGAGCTCCTCTACATGAGAGGGGTCGTCATCGAGGCCTGGCAAAGAAAGGCTGGACCAGCCCAATGCCACCGATGCCAGGCCTTCGGGCACGCCTCTGCCAACTGCTTCAGGCCAGTGAGATGCGTGCGCTGTGCCGGGGAGCACATAGCAAGCCTTTGCCCTCGGGGTAGGGAAGAGGAACCGAAATGCGCCAACTGTGGTAAAAACCACACGGCAAATGACCGCCGCTGTCCAGTCCTGAGGAGGACTGCGAGGAGGCAGGGGATAACCTTGCCGGGATTACTCCCGGAGGCCCCCAAAAAGGCCCCTCAGAGTCGCCCGAAAGCTGTTACAATTCAGCAGGACGGGTGGACCACCATCACCGGGAGGGGCAGACAACCAGCCCCCCCCCCCCACCCGTAACTACCCAAGAAACGGTGGAACCCACAACGACCAGGGCAACCACCGGGGCGACTCTACAGCCCCCCGCCAATCCTGCCACTGAACGGCAACCCTCCAAGAAGAGGAGGCGGGGGGGAAGTAGGAAGAAGTCGCAGCCTCCTCAGGCTGTCACCTCTACCCCGACACCAACCATACCAGTAGCCGCTAAGGCGCAGATTACGAGGGAGACAACCAGCGTGGGTAGAATGCCAGAAAGGGCTCTATCTGAACATAGAGCCCGCTCTACCACTAGAGCGCGCTCTACCCACAAGCAAAGAGAGCAAATCCAGGAGCCCCAACCCCCGAGACAATTGCCAACGCCTTCTTATAGGAGAACACCTACCACCGGCCTCGAAACAGCAGATGCAATCCAACGTCTGGTTGGTATTGCCATCGAGGTCGGCACGCAAGTCCTGGCTGACATAAGAGCCGGGACAGATCCAGTGACAGCGATAATGAAGGCGCTGGCAAACCTCCTAGCCCGGCACTATGGAGGAGCGTAATCTGCGCCTCCTCTATTGGAACCCGGACGGAATACAGCAGAAGCTGCATGAACTCCGCACAGTCGCCCAGCAACAGGATATACATATTATACTGCTGGGCGAAACAATATTAAATCCAAAAACGCGCATTAAGCTGCCAAATTACTACATCTACAGAAGGGACGAGGTCACTTCTCAAGGGGCCGCCTATAGAGGGACGGCGGTTCTAGTGAGGAGGGACATCGTCCATCAAGAGCTGGAATTACCATCCTTCCAGACAATGCGCTCAATCGGTATTAGAATGGAGGCGGCGGGCGAGGAACTAAGGATATATGCAGCATACCGCCCGCCAGGGACTCCATTCTGCTCCTCAGACATCCGGACAGTGATGGAAGGCGATGGACCTGTTATCATCGCCGGGGACCTGAACGCCAAACACCCGGCGTGGGGGTCCAGAGTGATCACCCCGCCGGGTCGTGAACTATATGAAGACGCCGAAAAGTACCAATACGACGTTCTAGGTCCCGAGGAACCGACTCACGTTCCTACTGACCCAAGGAGGCATCCGGATGTATTAGACATCGTGCTCACTAGGAACGTCAACTATCCGATAGTGGTAGAAGTGCTGTACGACCTACCTTCACAGCACCTCCCGTTACTGATAACCCTTGGCCTGAAGGCGGTGACTACGCCGCCCAGAGCGTTTAAGACACGTGTCGACTGGAGGCTCTACTGTCAACACCTGCAGCAGAGACCTCCAGCACACCAGCCAATAAGTACAGCGGACGACGTAGAGGCCGCTGCAACCAGAATCACTAATAACATCAAGGAGGCCCTTCACGCGGCCTCTACGATCGTCCCGATCACAGCCAGGCGAGACGATCTGCCGCTTGATATATGCGTGCAGATCAGGCGCAAGAGAGCGTTGAGAAAGCTCTGGGCGCGTACTCGCTGCCCTAGATTAAAGACCCAGCTCAACACCATCTCGGAGGAACTGTCGGTTGCAGTCCAGGCCTTTAGAGGCGACGCTTGGGATCGGCGCATCAGGAAGGCCGAGGAGCAAGATGTGTCGCTCTATAGACTGAACCGGCAGTTAACTAGAACCAAACCTCCCGTTTGCCCGCTGATTAACAACGCAGGCAAACGCTGCTATGATGCCAAGGGCAGAGCGGATATCCTAGTCGAGCACTTCGAGGAGCAATTTATGCCGAACCCAGCAAGTGCGGAGTTCATGGAGCTTCATGCCAGGAAGGAAAGTCGCGTGCAGGAGTTCCTGTCGTCGCCCGCGCCGCCTCTTGCAGGAGAGTGGTTCATCTCCCCCGCTGAACTGCGGAGGACAGTAACCCGCCTGCAACCGAGGAAGGCGCCGGGGCACGACGGGATTACCAACGCTGCACTCCGACAGCTGCCCAATAGAGTCATAGTAGAGATTGGTCGACTCTACAATGGGATATTGCGGACATCCCACTTCCCGGAGATATGGAAAACAGGCAAAATTATCGTCTTGCCGAAACCCGGGAAGGACAGGCGTAGAGCTGCCAGCTACAGGCCGATCACGCTATTACCACACATAGCTAAACTGTTCGAAAGATTGCTGCTAAGACGTCTCCGTCCGTGCATCCAACTTCGGGCGGAGCAGCACGGATTCAGGAGAGGACACTCTACAGTCACACAATTGACTAGAGTGCTGCACCTGCTTGCGGCAGAGTACAATAGTGGCCGCATATCGTTGGGCGTCTTCCTCGATATCGAGAAGGCGTTCGACCGGGTGTGGCACACAGGACTACTATACAAGCTGAAAGAACAGACCAGTGTCCCTCTTGCTATGTTGCGGTTAATGGCGTCTTTCCTGGAAGACAGGAAGTTCTACGTCTGCGTAGAGGACGCCGAGTCCGCAACTAAAACCATCAGAGCCGGCGTTCCACAGGGCAGCTGTTTGTCACCAGTCCTGTACGCGGCTTACACTAACGACATACCTACACTGGCAGGCAGGCTTCAAGAGTGGGAGGACGACGTCGAGCTGGCGCTATACGCGGACGATAGCGCCTATTTCACCTCGTCCAGAAGAGCCCACATAGCCACTGCCAAGATGCAGCGTCTGCTGGACCTGCTGCCACCATGGCTGGATGAGTGGAGGATGGTCGTCAACGTTGGTAAGACGACCGCTCTGCTCACTCGCCGTCTCAGGAATTTACCACCTCCGCTGACCCTCAACGGCCAGGAGATTGCGTACCAGAAGGCCGTAACCTACCTTGGGTGCAAGATCGACAGGACGCTGCGCATGACCGCGCACGTCGACTTCGTCGTCCGCCGGGCCCGATGTGCGCGGGCGACGCTCTTGCCGGTACTTGCATCCAAATTGCCTATAAACACCAAGCTCCGGATATACAAGATGTATATCCGGACCATCATCACGTATGCTGCTCCGGCCTGGTACGCACTTCTGAGCAACCCTCTGAGGCGGCGACTGCAGGCCCAGCAGAATCTGACATTAAGGACGATCGTCGGAGCAGGTCGCTACGTCCGGAACGACGTCATAGCGGCCGATCTGAAAGTCGAGACCATCACCGACTTCGTGGCCCGGTTAGCGCGCGGCATGTTTGACCGTGCCGATAACGGGCCACATGAACACCTGAACGGCTTTGCGCCGCTACACACCCGGCCACCGGACGGGCGACCTCTTCCAAGAGAACTCCTCTCTATATGTGATTAGAGAGTTGAGTAACAACCCACAATGCCGCTGAAAGGCCAACTCTGTCTATATTAGATAACCACTTTTTTTCCGTAATTAACCAATTACGGAAAAACCGGACTTACCATCACGCCTGAATAGGCAACAAGGACTGTCCCATAATGATGGGACATGAGGACACCCGGGCAATGGGGGCCACCCCGAGGCCCGATACCTGCACGTACGTCAGTGCGTGTAGACGACAATCAACGTCCACACTTTAGAAGAGATCAATAAACGAAGTACGAAATATTTTTTCTCAATTTCCTCAATTATAAACAAATAGGTGGCAGCTCATCAACATAACCATGACACTGATCGTTGTACTTAATATGATTGTGATTATCATGGTCGTTGTCTGACGTAAGATTATTGGGTAAGCCTATTAAATACGTCATTAGTGACGTATGCATTTTAACAATAATTTACATAGGATAAATACCTAAAAAAAAACGAAATTGATACTAAATTTGCTACAAATCAAACATATTCATTGTTTATTTTTGTCGTAAGGGATATTGTTGTGTTTTTTAAAATAATTTTAACATAACGAACATGTTACTACTTGATAGTACTTCATCTCAAACACAAGTGTGGCTAACTACAATAAATAAAAAAATACTAGAGACACGTTGTCAACTCTGAGGACTAAGGTTAATAGTTAATACTTTATAGTATATTTTATAAAGGCTTATTTAAATCAAAATAAGCCCTTTAAATCAGAAAACAATAGATAAAAGGGCATACAATGTTGCTTGGTGACCAATTTATAAGAGTGTAGTACTAATCTAAAGGAAATCGTAGGCGGAAGTCTGCGTAACCTACCAATTTATTGTTGTACATATTTATACAAATAAATAATTACGTAGTTAGGTGATAATCGTACCCTAGCCATTTGACGGTAAATGGATATTGGGGCCCATAGAATTTCTACATATATCATCGATTGAAATCAAAATACAGATAAGATGTCGCCTGTATGGACTTGATAGAACACTTCGTTACTATTAACAATATTTCTTACAATAACCAAAAAAGTATCATAGCACCGTTATTTTAAGTCTGATACTAACAATCCATTCGTGCTACGCATTCGTAATACAGCTACAATCTGGCTCATATCAAATCCATCGCGGAGTTTTCTAGATATTCTCTTACATGTCATGGGGCGATGTAAGAAGAAATATTTTTTGTGAACGTTACCCTAACGTCCATTCCCAAATTACGAAAACAAGGGTTTGAAGGTAGAATTAGCATTACATTTCGGTTTTTAATAGCAATATGCAATGAAAGCTAGGTAGGTTATAGCCACCAACCAACTAGCAACCAACTGGCAACCAACTGACATTAAATCTATCCTTTGTTACCTTTTTAAGGTAAACTCAATAAATGTTTTAAAATAGAACAAAATTTTATGAAATTATCTCCAAATAAATTGTATAAGAAATGAAATGGAATGTATCATTAAATTATAAAAAATGTTATAAAAATAATATTAATTTAATATTTAATTTCATAATGTTTTCAATTCTACCAATTTGCCTTAACACAAAACTATACGGTACATCCCAAGACACCCTAAAAAACAGGACAAGTCCTGAGGAAACAGACGGTTGTCAACTTTATAATACAGAAACGTGTGCTCGGTGAACGCTCTGCACTGACACCTTTCCCTTAATATTCCATAATATACGTTATATACTTGAGTCATATAAAATGATAGTGTATATTTATAGACCCTTTATAGGTGGTAGAGCCACGCTGCAGCTATATTATGGCTGTATCACGAATGGGTCGGCTCGACCGGGGAAGGACCACGCTCTCACAGAATACCAGCGTAAAATAACAGCTCAATACTGCTGTATTTCGTATGGTGAGTGTAGAGATCCGGAGACTCTTTTTTACTTGAAACTACGCATGTTGATTTTTAATCGAGGATAAATGTAGATGTCTATGGACCCCAGCACCCATTTATCATCAGGTGGACTGTGTGCTATTTTGTTACCCCTATTCTATAAAAAAGTTGTAAAATATTGTCGTTAAATTTGTACCCTATGTAACAATATGTTATGTAGATATGTTTAGTAGCATTGAAGAGCAGTCTATGGAATATTGATACAAATTGTAACACTGGGACTGAATGTTCTGGGACTAAATTTTATTTTATTATTACATAAAATATTTATAAATGTGTGTAAATTCTTATCTTTTTTATTCATCCCGAAGCGATCTTCAACTATACAATTTTTTCTGTCAGTTATAGGCCTTTCTATACTTAATAATAAAATTATACTTAACCGAAGTACAACACAAGCGAAGCCGCAGGAAAAGGTTAGTTTTCAAATAGTACGTAAATTATTAGGGACAACGGATATCCATTAAACACTCGTACACCTGGCATTAATACCACCACAATTTAAATTCCAAGAAACATTAGCAATAAATATAAGCAATTACGCTGCAATTGAGTCATAATAATATAGCGGACTCAGAATGTATCGAAAGGATAAGGAGCAACGCATTCAATAAGTTAAGTAGCGTGATCAACGAGATTGCAAACAAGCGACAAGTATACAACTTGTTTGAGACGCCCGTTTGAGTTAGTGTTCAGTGTTTCTTTTAAGTACCGAGTCTAAAGGTGGTTTTGAATTTAAATGCCCAGTGTGAGCCGAAGCATGTGTACAGTTTTCTTTTAATTTTTTGATCAACGTTTTCCCCTAAACTAGGAATTAGTTCTATATCTTAGTGGCTTGACCGGTAACATTCATTTGAAGACAATATTGTTGGTCTTCGTGTGAGAATGTGCTGGGGATACGGAGAAATCTTTGAAACTATCCTAGCCCACCTCTGATTTTTCCTTTAGATGATACAGATAGTTTAGAACGAGTTGTCTGTGTTGTTGCTTCTACTTTTGTTTGCCAATCAGCAAAATATATTTCTTTAAAATATAAAATATTCCTTTTGTTGTCGTAAATATGACTGCTAATCAAGTGGTCCCGGGTTCGAATCCAAGGTCGCGCCAACAAGTTGGCGGTGTTCCACACCCATGGCTTGGAAAGTTCGTAAAGCCGTTGGTCCTGCGCCTGAACGATTGTGACCGACTATTGTCTCATTAGACCAATCAAGAGAGTAAGCTAATAGAGAGTGCACCCGAGCTTTCACATATTATACACGAGCATTATAATCCTGTCCAGCGCAGATGACTAATCTCTATTGAAAGTGACCGTCGTGACCCAAAATTTGGTCTGGAGTATGTTATTATTTTATTTATAACACACTACATCATATTTAGCAGTTCTAACTACTGTTACTAATACAATAATATTTTCGGTGACCCTTTTTACTACGGTACTTTGGTAACGAGGATAAATATATAGGTAGGTGTCTACGGTGAACAGTGACCTTACTTATTGTCCAGATTCCTATAAAAAATTCTACATCTATTTCTGACAAAATATTATATGAACGAACGTTTTTTCATCGTAATAAAATAATAGTATTGTATTAATTTATAGTAAGCACGTACCAAGCTTAGGTATATTTAAATATACAGTGTGATTAACGAGCACGTTTTGCGTAGTCTAAAGGCAATGATGTTTAAAGACCACCGTGGTGGCTAACCATATTTGACGGTAAACGCGTGATGTCAGCGAATACTAGGCTCGACGAAGCCATAATATAACATTGTATATGAATTTTTAATGCGTATCTTTAATAAGCTCACACTTAAACGGTTAGAAGAGAGCCTAATGCCTGGTTTGGAGAACGTTTGAGCACGCTCCGCGGGGTGCGTAATACCGGTGCATCTATACGCATCCGACATACATTTTAGCGGGCACCGCTTAGTCGTACAAGAGTGTGTGCTTATTTATTTATTTTTAAGGACTTACAAAAGAGATACACAGTTCTGTGTCAGTAATAATCTTTAAGATATTAAAACTAGGTTGCTCCTTCAATTACAGGAGACCGCAATATTTATTATGTAAATCTAAGTAACAAAAACAAAAATTTGTTCTCAGTGGTGGCACGCTTGTTCTATTTAAAAAAAGACGTATCTGTAGTCTTCTATGTTTAGAGTTGGCTACGGGTATCCATTGAATGTAGTAGCCAGTTACGATCAAGTGGAATGTAAATTCGTTTATCGTTTCGATTATTTAAAAAAACGGTAATACCGCCATCTATCGGAAGCCATAAGATTTTTCTGACTTCAAGAAATGGGGTGAAGAATTATCTTATGTCGCCCCGAAGAATTAGTATGACAAACAAGCACAGTTGGACAACTAGACGTTCGATCAGTCTCCACCCTTCCGTTGTTGACTTACCACGCATTCGAACCAAACGGTTTGCTACGTCGTTCATCATGCGTACAGCAATGGAGTGGAATAAGTTGACAGCATCTGTCTTTCTATCTGATTACAATGTGGGTGTCTTCAAGGCAAGAGTGAATAGGTTTTTGTTAAGTCAGTGCGCTTTACCATCTTAGGCTACATCACCACTTATGATCAGGTGGGATTGTAGCTAAGCGCTGGATTAGAACAATAAAAAAAACAGTCCACCTGATGGTAAGTGGATGCTGTTTCCCTTAGACATCTACGTTTAACCTCAATTAAGAACCAAAATGCAGATGCGTTGTCACCCCTGAGGACTAAGATGGAATGCCTCGATTCCAGTAAAACGGTTGCCCGGTCCTCTACACTCACCATACGAAACACAGCAACACTAAGCTGCCATTTTACGCCGTTATTTTGTGAGAGCGTGGTCCTTCCCCGGTCGAGCCGACTCATTCATGCTACAACCATAAAATAGGTGCAGAGTGGCTCTACCACGTATAAAATAACTATAATAGCATACTGAATCACAAATACTATTACCTATTATTTTATTTATTTATTTAAAACTTCATATACACACATGGTATATAGATGGACTTAATGCCTAAGGTATTCACTACCAGTCTATCTCAATCATTCAATTAATCAGTCAAGTGCTTACATTAATTACATAATCCAAGTGATATTTCCTGTGATAATAAACCCATAAATAGATCTTAATTTCAGAATATCTGTTTTCCAATATCAACTAGAACTCCAAATATCAACGTAAATTACGTAAAATATTAATATAAATATTAGCCATAGATAAAACAGCAAAATGTAAGTCAGTTATTATTCTGTAATACATATTACATAATAACGAAAAACACAACTAGCATGTTGTGAAATGTGAATGATGCACACAGCAACACCATCGCTTCTATTTTTAAATATGCTGTAAGTTATAGATAATTTTTAAATACTGTTTTATCTGTAAATAAAAAAAATATTGTCGCTTGATATGCATTTCCGTAACAAACGTCTAAAATTATCGTTCAATTGTTTACGAAATTCGTGATCGCAGTAGTCGTTATAAAGTGCAGCCACGCTTTACTTTTATGCAGTTCAACTTTTATTTTTTAACATATCTAAAAAATGTAAAACAAAATAAAGTACAGAGGCTAAGGAGTATGAAAGAGTTCACTACGCTAGTTCAGTGTGAATTGGTGAAAATATAAATTTTCGAGATGTTTTCCGTCAAAATCGTACAAAGAACCAGTCAAGCGATAGCGTTCTAAAGAAATGTAAAGCGACTTCTGCGTCTCTGAGCTAGCCAAGTCACGCTTCGTAATTTTCACACGTGATATATTTTTTCAAATAAAGGAAAATTAAACGGCTAACTACATGCATCACAGCCATATACGTCCCACAGCTGGGCACAGGTTTCTCTCCTTAATATCCTATAATGGAATACCCCACAGCCTGTAATTAAGCTGGCGCTCTACACCCTCCAGACCAAAACCAAAAGCAATGTAGGTACCGCTGTGTGTTCGTCAGAAATAGTCAAAAGGGATGACCTAGGCGATATCCCCGGCAAAATGTCCGGCCACATAGCACATTTTGGCTAACTTTATCTTTACTTTCTACTTTCATACGCGGTAGATCCACGGTGCAGCTATATCATGGTTGTATCACGATCACCGGGGAAGGACCACGCTCTCACAGAATACCAGCGTAAAATAGAAGCTTAATATTGCTGTGTTACGTATGCCGGAGATCCTTTTTTACTGGAAACGGGCATTGCATCTTAGTCCTCAGGGGTGACCACGCATCTGCATTTTGATTCATAATAAAGGATAAATGTAAATGTCTATGGGTCACAACACCCACTTACCATCAGGAAGACTGTGTGATCGTTTGCCACCCATATTCTATAAAAAAAAATCTTGTTAAAATATACAACACAGCTGATGTTTTGTTTTAACTGTGCCAAATAAATATAAACACTAAGTCGCTTACATCACTACAAGCTAATAAAGAAAAGTTACAAATATAAATTGAAACTTTATGATTCATGCACTAAGTCACATTTAAATCATTTTAATTTTTAAGGTTTATTATTTTACATTACTATATTAATCATTAGAGTGACTGGCGAATTGATAAATCTCCAGATAGTAATTGGTTACTGCAGCACATGGATATTAAAAACCAATTTCAAACAGAAAAGATATTCCTTCGTTCGTAAATACTGGGCTAAGTAAGCATCATATTGAGATTGTTCTAAGCATTTTTCCGTCATTGAATAGGTTTGGCTTTTTTATTAAGAAATGTATCTCTCCCTGATGTGAATTATGTGGCCAACAGACAGACGTTCAACATTTTCACGAAAAGTGTGCCAATTTGAAGATAAGAGACATGTTAAAGCCCTCGATTTGGATTTAAAGTATTGTATATTTAATTCTACATTAGCGGTTCTAACATATTTTTATATAAAAGGCAGACAAACTAGCACACTGTCCACCTGATTGTAAATGGATGCTGACGCCTATAGACATCTACAAATATTCTCGATTAAGAATCAAAATGCAGATGCGTTGCCACTAAGGGATGGGATAGAGGACTTTCATGGAATGCCTCGTTTCCAATAAAAGGGGTCTCCGGTTAGCTGTTGTTACACATACCACACGAAACACAGCAGCACTGAGATGATAATTTACTTTGGTATTATGTGAGAGACTGGTACTTTCCCGTTCGAGTTGACCCATTCGTGCTACAACCCTAATACAGCTGAAGCAAAGCTTTATGTAAATATTAACCATACGTTAAGTTTGGAAACTAATTTTACGTCTGAAATCAAAACTCCGATGTTATATTGTTTTAGATCATATCGTCTTTGATTGTCTGGTTCGTTACGGTACCAAAACGGCCTGCGGATATCTTATATTTTAGAAAAGGACTAGGATAATTCTGACCTGTCATGCCGACCCCGCCCATGGGCAGACAGTGCGCGTATTCAGAGTTAACAAACCTTTTGTTAAAATTTTAAAGAAAAACTATAATTTTATTAGAAATAGTAACAAATAAAGTATTACATGTAGTGATAATAAAATATAAACTTTATTGTTCTTTGCTTATATTAAAACTATAAAACCATAACAATACACAAGGTGTTACAAAAAGCGGTTAGGGAGTGATTTTATTGCTCAAATGCAACAACTTCTATGGGACCTACATTGAAATCTCAAAATGGCTTCCCCATACAAAACCGCTGATGAGCTGAGACGAGCTTGTGTGGAGAAGTAGTTTTTTTTTAATTTCGATATTGGTCCCATAGAAAAAGTTTTTGTTTTTGAGCAATAGAATCACTTCCTAAGAGGATTACTCGCTTTTTTATAACACCTAGTAGATAAGACAACATACTGTCGGTAACTATGAAGCAATATAGGAATGCAGATGACGATCTACATAATAGGAGCCGATCGGTATTCGTCTCCTTGAAAACAGACAAAGTACTGACACCTATGTTTTGGTCACGGTACATATACCATTTTTTGGTATGATTTATAATTTAATTTTGGCTAATAACCTATTTCAGATTTTGGTTTAATACAGATAAGATCATAAACTGTCGGTAAATAGGAAACAAAATAAAAATGCAGATGATGATCTGAACAAAGGAGCCGGTCGGTAATAGTCACTTTGAAAACAAAAGAAGGGCCGATACCTTTTGTTATGGACACCAATAATTTTACAACTTGCATAATTTATGAATTAACGTAAGTAGCATAAGAATTGTCTACGGAAAAAGCTTCCACTCGCATCTCGACGTTCGTGGTTTTCACAACTTAAGTTTTGCTGAGTGTTTTGGAAGCTGTTTGACTTACGGTGTATCGAGTGTATCGAGTTTAGACTATCTCCTCTGCCTAATTCCTACCAAAGTTAATGCAAAAGAGGTGAGATATGGAAAAAAAATTAAACATACAAAAAGTTTGACTTCACATGACTTGAAAAAAAAAGCCTTAAAATGTATGCTTTTATATTTCGTTTTAGATTTCCTTGTGCTTAAATCTGTCTTATATGAGCTTAAATCTGTCTTATACGCAGATTAGGACACATTTGCTTCGTCTTAATTGAATTAGCTGAAAGTTTTGCCTTACCTTCACACTCCATTAATAATTCGGTTCACAACAACAACGATAAATGAAACTGGCGCAATTTTTTCCTCAAATAACACAAAAATGTACATGCAAATACGCTGTACGTAACGTACAGAACATGTAAATTAAACATTAAAAATATCTCAAATCGAAATTTAAGGCCTCATGCCGAAACCGCCGATGGGCGGGCCAACGAGGTGCCGGCCCCGCCGATGAGCGGTCTGAATACTAGTATAAGACGGAAGGGGGTTATGTTGTCATTTCTTAGGAAGGCGGTGAATGGGTTAAGCTATCATCAAAATCTTCCAAAACTTTCACAATATGACATCAATGTGTTTTGTGCAAAATTTTGTAAACAAATTAATACAAGTTATAATTTTCAATTACTCGACACTAGCAGAAGTATTAATCATGGTTATTTATATAAACAAACTTATTTAACGCTATTGGATTGAAGTCAAATTGGACATTAAATATTTCGGTACCAAAAATATTATAATTACAATTATGAACAACAATTTTGATTATATCTCAAGCTTTATAGGGCATAAATACAAATTACTACACAAAGTATGTTAAAATCCGTTATACGAAAACAACAATATTGCTTGAAAGTGTAATAAAAATAACAAAGTTTAAATGTCAAGCCATAATATTACCTGTGATATTACAGAGCAAACGATCTCTGAATGATCCAATTAAAATTTAAGCTTTCTTAGTATGAAATTACAAAGTTGGAAATTAATAAGTATAATAAGATCTGTACAGGTATAATTTGTGAAAGTGCAAATTAAACTCAATGGAACATGGAATGAAAACAGTACGATAGCTTGTTCAAAAAAAAACTTGTGGCCCGATTTCATCATGCTTTCTCCTTTCCGATGAATTAATTAACTATTGAAATATTAAATAATTATTAGTCCGGATTTAGAATTCTTTGTCATTTTTACCACAGTAAAAATCTATTAGCATATCCCGTTATTCCTTGGGATTCGTAAGGGTCGTAAGAAAAATGCCAGCAAGATCACCGATAGATGGCGGTAACTACTGACCGATACCAGCGCCAAATATTCAAAACGACAAATACTGCAATCGCCAATCCGCCTGCTAGACGTGGAAGAAGAAGACCATGCTCAGTACTGGACTTTTGTTCTGTAATCAATTGGCTTGGAAATATTTATGAATGCTAAGGGTTCTAGCGCCGAGCTGATAGTTATGTTAAACACTAGGAAACACACCCAACTTTAAGTATTTTATGTAATTAATTCCGTTCCGTTACTCTTAGTAATCCATATGAAGTCATCATCATCGTTACAGCCCTTCACAAGTCTACTGTTGAACAAAGGCCTCCCCCAAGGAATGCCACAAAGCACGGTCCTGAGCCACCTGCATCCATCGACTTCCTGCAGTCAGTATTCCATACAAAACGTACGTCGATGTTTAATCATCTAGGAAGTAAGTAGTTTCTCCATATGCTAAAATCATTGTAAGCATAATTCTTTAACAATAGGCAATAAACAACACTTTCATAAATTATTCAACACGCATAATAGTTTATTTAAAAATTCAAAATATTTCCTTGTCAATCGGAGACATTACAATTAACCAGATGCTTTTCTCTTGTGTTTACTGAAAAATGAAAAACAATATAATGTAATAAATAATGCCTTTTCACAAAAATAAATAAATTTTGAATAATAAGTACAAACCGACATCAAAATGCTAAAAAAGTAGTTATTTATTTGCAACCCTTAGGGGTAGAATTTATTCCAAACGTTAAAGGACCTGGTACCTGGTACCCTGGTAGTATATATTATATAAGAAAAAAAGAATCCTTAACCTCTCAACTCCAAAGCGACATAATTCGGTCTTTATCTGCGAAGATATCATATTAAATTCCTTAAACAACAGTCCAATATGAAAAAATTTCCCCTATTTTTCACCCTTGGGGGTGGAATTTTTTCCTTGAGGTGAAGCCAATTTAATAAAAAATAATTATTAAAGTCGTTCACAATCTGCAAAGACATCGCGTAACATACATACTTAAAGAATACACTCAAAATGAGAACCTCCTCATTTTTGAAATCGGTTAAAAAAGATTCCTATGCGGTGTATACGGTATCCGCAAATGTTCATATTAGCAGCTAAATCCAGGACTTGTAAACCAACAATGATCTAATGCAAAATAATTAATGTATGTAACTGATATTAATTTGTAATGCGAATGTAAACTGAAAACGAACGTTAGTAGGAACAATATCTACAACAATCATCTCTCTCCCATCTTAGAAGTTAACATTAATTTCCTGTTCATAAGCCTAACTTATTATTCAGTCCTACTACTACTAGAAATTATATTTGTTTTACGGAAGAGGGCCATTAGAGCAATATATGATTTAAAACCAAGAGTCGATCGGACAAAAATTTAAGTAAATTAATGTATATATTTATTAAAATGTAATGTACGTACACAAAAGTAAAAGTAGTTTTGAAAAAATAAGTGATATACATTCTGTAAATACTAGGAACAGACACAGCTAGTAGTACCAGTTACTCGACTCCACCGAGTCAGTAATTCATTCTTGGGGCGATATATACGTTCTTACAATAAAATCCCAGAAAATATACAAAATTTGATATACACAAAGTTCAGAAACTTTATTAAACAAATTTTGTATAAAAAGGGTTATTATGATATTAAGGAATTTATGGATGATAATAACCCCTGGGAAGGGTGATCGCTACCAAGCTATTTCTAATTTGTTTTGTGTTGTTAATTGTAACGTACATGATTGTAATCTCCATTTTAAAAGAAATAGTCCCGCTGGGTTTGTTGCTGCTTCTTACCGGGACAGAGGTGTTTTTTTGCGAAACAGTTGTAAATTAAAAGTGACTTTCAATAAGTATTGTTTACAATCTATATTGAATAAAAAAAGTTTCTGTTTCACCGCCTTAGCGTGTACAGTACCGCTTAAGAACTTAATTACAAACTTTGATGACTCGGTAGCGCAGCAGCTAATTTGGCAGAGCCACACTGCAGCTGTAATCCAAACATCGAGCCGACTCTCCGTAGACCGCATAACGTTCTAATCACAGAAATCTAAATAAATTTAGATTTTTGTTAAATCTAAATAAATTTAGATTTCTGTTCTATTAGAACCACAGAAATCTAAATAAATTTAGATTTCTGTTCTATTAGAACCACAGAAATCTATATAAATTTAGATTTCTGTTAAATCTAAATAAATTTAGATTTCTGTTAAATCTAAATAAATTTAGATTTCTGTTCTATTAGAACCACAGAAATCTATATAAATTTAGATTTCTGTTAAATCTAAATAAATTTAGATTTCTGTTCTATTAGAACCACAGAAATCTGTATAAATTTAGATTTTTGTTAAATCTAAATAAATTTAGATTTCTGTTCTATTAGAACCACAGAAATCTATATAAATTGAGATTTCTGTTAAATCTAAATAAATTCAGATTTCTGTTAAATCTAAATAAATTTAGATTTCTGTTCTATTAGAACCACAGAAATCTATATAAATTTAGATTTCTGTTAAATCTAAATAAATTTAGATTTCTGTTCTATTAGAACCACAGAAATCTATATAAATTTAGATTTCTGTTAAATCTAAATAAATTTAGATTTCTGTTCTATTAGAACCACAGAAATCTATATAAATTTAGATTTCTGTTAAATCTAAATAAATTTAGATTTCTGTTCTATTAGAACCACAGAAATCTATATAAATTTAGATTTCTGTTAAATCTAAATAAATTTAGATTTCTGTTCTATTAGAACCACAGAAATCTATATAAATTTAGATTTCTGTTAAATCTAAATAAATTTAGATTTCTGTTCTATTAGAACCACAGAAATCTATATAAATTTAGATTTCTGTTAAATCTAAATAAATTTAGATTTCTGTTAAATCTATATAAATTTAGATTTCTGTTAAATCTAAATAAATTTAGATTTCTGTTCTATTAGAACCACAGAAATCTATATAAATTTAGATTTCTGTTAAATCTAAATAAATTTAGATTTCTGTTCTATTAGAACCACAGAAATCTATATAAATTTAGATTTCTGTTAAATCTAAATAAATTTAGATTTCTGTTCTATTAGAACCACAGAAATCTATATAAATTTAGATTTCTGTGGTTCTAATAGAACAACCGCGCCCGCTCGATCGCGTCGACCCAAACTTCGAAAGCACATCAATCAGTGACGCTACACCCATACCAATTGCAACAAGCACAAATAGTATAACGGATGGAGCGCGTTGGACCTGTAGGCGGGCACAACACGTTCCAGCAGGCAACGCGTACACACCGTACACCCGCGTACCTATGCGGTTCTCAACGCACATAACATCGGCCGAGCGATACGAGCTAAGCAGCAGCAGGCTGCGGTCCGCACTCCCCCACTCGAACAGTGGTTAGACCACCAAAGAGGCGACATGATGATTGGTAACAGTACCAAATCATAAGCCTTTATCATCATCCTCATCACCATTGCCTCTCCCTTTTTAATCAGTTCAGGGCTCTATCGTCAATCAGATCTGAGATGAAGTTGTTAGAGCCACATAGGCTAACAACACAAACATCACAGTAAATAGACGCTCCAGCAGTATTATGATATCAGAACGAACGGGTCGCACGATCAGGGAAGGACCACGCTTTCATAAAATACCAGCGTATACTGAACTAACATCTGCTGTGTTTCGTAAGGTGAATGGAGAGTCGGGGACTCTTTTGACTGGCAACGAGGCATTTTATTTAATCTTCAGGAGTGACAATGCATCTACTTTTTGATGCGTAATCAAGGATAATTAAGTGATAATTAGATGTCTATGCGCCACTGCATCCACTTACCATCAGTTGTACTATTTGTTTGTTTGTCACCCAAATTCTATATACTATTATAAAAGTAATATATATATACAAAAACTTATGTTGAATATTAATTTTATTAAAGCGTATTCTTTGAACTCCCAAAAGCAGCTAATATTATGTTATGAAATAAATATAGCGTACAAAATTCGTAACAAATAGCCAGTCTGTTGGCTCAAATTCGTCACATATTTATTTTACTTGTTACATTTAAATTTTAAACGAAGCATAACAAATGTTTAACGGAAGCTAATAAATTTGCTGTAAAACTCAGTCGAAGCATTGTTGTTCCAATATGATTCATGTTTTTGCGTGGGCTTCGGCAATTAACGAAATGCCGACTTCTGACGTAAGTATAAAGTATAAAACCTCCCAGTGTTTAATGCTAACTAACTTACCACTGGCGTAGTACACACACATTCATGTTGAATATATATCGTTATTTCTTTCTTCCTTTACTTCACTATTTACGTTACATCAGTTCTCTACTCTAAAGCTGTCTGGAAGGAAACACTTTCAGAGTGAAATAAAATAGTTTATTCAATAGTAAAAGTCAACTTCAAGCAATTAAGAAGAAAAAAATAATTTCATGTTCTGGTCTCGGTGCTAAAGATTTTTATTTTATTTTTAGTCGCTTAAAGTCAGCTTACATATTTATTAAAAGTTATTTGCTTTTACATTTTTAAGTGTACTAAGAACCATTACAATCTCAGTGTCGTCTAAATAACTATTTTACGGGTGGATTTTTTATTAGCCCAACCGTAAAGTATAACAAATAATAAAAATAAATACAATAAACTAGTGGTAAAATTAAAAAAAAATATACAACCGATTTCAACACGACCGAATCAATGAACTCGAAGTCAATTAAATACACATCATTAAAGATTACTCAAAAACTACTGGTTAGATCTTTAGATCTCGATTTATATGGGACCACACGAGATGCACCACCTTTCAAATAAAAAAAAGAATCATCAAAATCGGTTCACCCAGAGAGAGGTTATGAGGTAACGCACATAAAAAAAACACAGTCGAGTTGAATACCGCCTTTTTGAAATGGGTTAAAAACCAAAAAGACAGTTTCGAATTGTGATTGCACTTGTTGCACTCCGCATATGTAAAATTTTTATTGCTTCTATTCTGTATTTAAGATACAGTAAAGAAGGTATAAATAATTTGATATGTATTTAATTCAAAGACGTCATAGTTTAATCTTTAGATTTTTTAATTGCATAGAAATCTATTCAGTAATTTTTAACTTCCATGCAAATGCACAGATAAATTTCGAACGAGAGGCTTAGCTGGAGTGGTTCACTGAAATATTACTAATGTTAACAGCACAGACTGATGGTATTCTTATTAATCAAAATTAAAAAAGATGTCTCTTTTTGACGCTGTTCCTCGTCGCCAGTCTAGGAATTTTACACTTGTTGTACAATCAATTGTAATACAGCCATCAATTTTAAATAGTCCCCTCTTGGATAACAATGAGGAGTAAATTATTTTGCATCGCCACCATACGCCGATGATCACAATAATAATCGCACTAATTATTTCAGAAATATTAATTAAAAAAATTTCGAAGACATGTGTGTAGTCTTCGAATTGCTGTCCATGTTCCATATAACCCTCTCCCAGAGAAAGCCTACACTACAGATATAGACAGGACTTAGCCACTGTATAAACACTGTATACGTATATAATTATAAGCTGTTGCTTAAATTTTTAAACTCATTAACAAAAAGTTTGGTATCGAAATCCATAGATACAAATGTAGTCATGACATTGATCATTGGTTGTAATAATAATTGTGTAGGCTATTAAAGATAGGTAACCAACAAAAATCAAGGCATCCTAAATGGTTTCGAAAGTTAATCTGCCCGGTTGACACCGATACTGGACAGACGGGACGCGGAGGTTATCAAAGGCAACGATTGCTCCGACGTCATTGCATAATTATGTCTCAAGGCGCACGGTTGTGATGTTTTTTTTTTATAATTGACGAGCTCAAGCATAAATATCTTGAAATGCTGCTTGTAGCTGGCTGGAAAAAAAAGGTTTCGAGATATTTATTAAATAACAATTTTTTTTATATCCCACTTAAATAATAAAAGCAAAAGAATAAAATAGTTTCTTCAGAATAACTTCTAAAGTCGGTGCTAAGACAATGAATCAATTAATTAAATCCCGACTACAAAAGCTATCATGTGAAAATTATTTTGATTTTTTTAAATTCGATTTTCCTTTCCTTTTTTAATTTCTTTACTTTTTTACCCTTTGACAGTCCTATTACAATATTTAGTTCATTGATAGTTTTTTCACACCATTGAACAAACAAATTTATAAGCTACCTGATGGTAAATGGAAACTACAGTCATGGTCATCTGCAATCAACTTTAAATAAAGAAAGTTCAGATGAATTGTGTCTTTTAAGGACTAACATGAAATGCCTAACATTCTGTAAGTTTACTGGCTCTCTATGCTGTTCAGACCTGAATGCACCGCTAGTAGATGGCATAAGTAGTTAGTATCCACCAAACGGACGGATTATTAAGATAATTATTAAGATCTATTAACTGTCTTTGTTGACTGCCACGCTCAAAGAAAGGAGTCCACAAGAAGAAGTTCTGCATACATCTCTTGGAAACGGAGCATACGGTAAATTCAAGACCATTAGTTACAGTAAACATGGACAGTCCTGAAGATTGGCTTAACACGCAATCATTTTCACACAAAGAAATATCAGTTCAAGGTGTCAACCGTAATATCGTGTAAACAGTTACCTTAAAACATTCATCCCCTATTTTTGGACCCATTAAGGGGAAGGTTTTTTTATTTGTATGAAAACCACCCCTGATGTACAACCTACATAATAAATGATTTATTAAAATCTGTTCAGACGGTACCGTGAAATCGGTGAACATACATTATTTTATATATGGTCGTTTGTCACTCTAATTGTATTTTTAAAAAAAAACACGCCGTAGTATTGTCATGTGTTAGAGAGAGACGGAGAGAGAGAGAGAGAAAATTAACATAATTAGTTATTAATATGATTGGAGGTACGGCAATTAAGATTTTATGATAAAACTGCACAAAATTTTATTTTAATTACTAAGCTTCCTAGCTAATATTAAAACTTCGGTACCGTAATAAAATGGCGTTAAAATATTTGCTTGACAGTAATATTAACCATGTTTAGGTACGTAGATTCACTTGTTTAACCATACGACTGTTCATGAAGCTGTTTTATGACAAAACAGTAACCGTTCTCGGTTTTTCATAAAACAGCTTGCATTAGATCCGGCTTTGTGTACTTTTCATCCTACTTGTAATTTTCGTTAATTTTATTACAATTACTTCCCTCTTAGTAAAAATCCACCAAGCTTAGAACTAGACGAGTTTTATGTAAACGCAGCCAGGTCAGACATATGTCTTCCCTGGGCTTTAGCAAGCGACTTTGTTTGTAGTAGTTTGAATATACATCTAATATATAAAAAATTATGTTTGTTTGTTTGTTCGTATTATAGGTATGCGCTGCCATACCGTTCATCAGATTGCGCTAATTGTTAACTTATTACTTACACTAGCGCAAAGGGTATATAAGGCATACCTACAATTAATTTAGGTATTATTAGTATTAAGTATATATAATTTGGTAGAGGTGGCGCGCGTATCGTACAGATAAATTTATTTAATTCCAATGTATGTATTATAATTCCTAATTTAAACAATATAATTCTTCCAAATTTATAATGATATTTTCACAATTATTTCTTCTGCGGTAAAAATGCGCGATACGTAATTATAAAGCGGCTAGTTAATTATAAAATTTATACATATAAATAAAATTAAAGTGTTTACGTGTAATATCAAAATATATATATTCTATTGAGCTTAAGGGGTTATTTGCATGTTGTTATTAAGTTAAGACATAAATAACCATGTATAAAGTTTTTGTCTGTCCGCCTGTTCGAGCAAAAAAAAAGTTCAGCCATTTCAAAGAAACTTCAATTCTTTGAAGTGGCTGAACCGATTGCGATGAATCTTTATGAACACACAGAGAGCAACGCCAGAAGGGATCTAGGTCTAGTCTATATTTTATCCGAAAAACTTATTTGAAAGTAAGTTGAAAGGAAATGAAGTAAAATGAAGTTAACCCGTATGTAAAGTTACAGCCTATAAAAATAAATTTGCTGAACAAAGGGTCCATACATTGACTCAGAGGAATATTTGACATAGTTGCCAAATGAATACCTAAATTTCGTATTGTGTTTTGTACGAAACCCTTTATTAAGAAGAAGTTATAATAAATTCACTTTATTTCTGACATTCTTAAGTAAAACTTCCCTAAAGTTTATACAATGGTGTAAAATAAAAGAACATGAAATGTTTTCCAATACAGCACACAATACAACAATAAATCTTTCAATGCATTGCATTGGGCGCTGTCATAATGGATTATAGCAGGTGAAAGTCGCTTGTAAACTGGTAGCTCAACTTTTTGTTGATTTATGATTACATTTTTGAAAGAAGTGCTTGGTGACACAGCATTGTTTCAATATTTTATAATGATTGATGCCAGGTAAAGATTTAGAAGATAGCGTTTTGTAACAAGAATAGTTTACATTTTATCACGAGTTTTTGTTTAAGTGATATTACAAAGAGCGTAAAAAACTTAAAATTCAGTCAACATATGAATCACATTTGTACTCTCAGTCATATTCATCATCACATGGGGCGCCACCCTACGCGGAGCTTAAAAAATTGCAATGGATGTACAAACTGTGTTACTTGCCTAACATGTAAAAGGTAACTAATGGGATATTAGATTTTGTGATTGTGTAGACAATGGGCTTCACTTATTTAAAAAAATCATCAAAGTCCATATTTTTTGGCTAAACGTGGTCCGAGTAGCTCGGTGCCTTAGACATAATTATGGTCTAAGCTCGGTGCCCTTCGTCTCTGCTGACTTCCTCGGAGATTACTAGCGTAGCGCTATTTTGTTATAAACTTAAAATAACTTTGCAATCGGGTTATGCAGACGTCATTCCACGAAAAAGTATAACATTGAACAAAACCACAAAGTAGAAAGGAAACGTCATTATTTTTAATTATCAGCGTCAGAGTTAAGTTATAACGCAATCTTTAATTACCTTAAACACACGCTCGAAGGGACATTTAAATGTTGTTTACATAATTTTAAACGGTTATTCAAACGTAATTAGCTTTTAAACAGACTCAAAAAAATACACATCCACTTTCAATAACGTTATTCCAACATCCTTATAAAATAAGGAGCCTTTAGTAAATAAAAGAATCAGTAAAGTAAGTCATCATTACAGATTACAGTTACAGATTACTCTGTGCAAAATTTAAGAGAAATAATCGTAAGGAGTTTTGGCGGGAACTTGGCGTTTGAACTATTAGAGCGAGTCTGCGCGTGTGAACTATTAGAGAAAACGATGAACAAACAAGTGCTTTGATATTAAACCTGAAGTTATTTTGATCGCTTGGGCGCCTTATGTAAATGAAGATTCCGAAAGAAATGATAGGCTCAGAAGGGCTAGAACCCAAAGCCGTGTAGCCAGTTAAATAAATAAAAAATAACCGTAAGTCAAACAGTTTTACTTACTAAATTCATAAGTAAGATCGCTTATGACAGTCGGAAACGTGGTTAAGACTTTCACAATTGTAGAAAGTAGGTATTTACAAACAATCGCTATGATTTTAAAATAATATTAGCATCATTTTAAAGCGCCATAACATGAGGCAGAGCGATGCATTATCCTTACAAGAAACCTGTAAATTGAAATTGCAAACCAAAAACAGGGCACCCATAAAAATTTTCCCCCCAAATTTTAAACTTCTAAAAAAAAAAAAAACAAAAACAAAAAAAAAAAAACAAAGGCAATATTTTTACGTTTAAAATGTTCAGTATGTGATTATCATTAGCACTCCTATTAAACCTATTGTTCTAGTCATATAAAGTAATATTTTAAAGTAATTTAATTGAGTAGCAAACGCAGCAAAAAGTAACAACAGAAAATATTAAAACGTTGGAGCCGAGACTCAAATAAGTGTGCGAACGTAAAATACCATATAACAATAAGTAGGAAGCACGACGGAAATTTATAATTACGTGTGGCATACAGATAGAATACATTTACAATATCTTCTTCTAATCATGTATTGCATAAACAGACTTACGTAATACACAATAACATACTGTCTTTTTATAGAGACTGTAGGCATTATGCTAAGGCTTTATGCTTTAATGCCTTTACATTATCTAATGTTAAGTGATTTAATCATTATAGAATATTAATGGTACTTCTTTATCTTTATTGGCCCGTACAAGTCCACTGCTGCACACGGGCCGCTCCTGTTATTTGAAGAATTTGCTTTAATCGTCACTCTTGACATGTAGAATGATGATCACAGTGCCAGGTGAATTTTACGTCAGACGTACGACTAAACGATATGTTTATACCGCCATCTGTCGGAAACCGTAAGATTTTCTGCCAACATCGCCTTTAACGGCGCTCATGCATTCTTATTATATATTACGTCGCCAACAAACATTAACTGGTAAAAGCTAAAGAGTTACTTAATTTAAAAAATCTGATATGAAGTACGATAATTCTTCCCATCTTATTTAAAATGAAAATGATGTTCGGAAAACACGTAAAGCCGTTAGTCCTGCGCCTGATCTCTCTCCGGTCGTGTATTTGCTATCCCATCGAACTATGAGAGTTAGGGAATAGGGACCTGTGCTTGCGCATACACTCGGGTACTATAATTCTGTCTCTTTAAAGACTGTATGCCGTGACCAAAATTCGGTCTAGAGGACATTATTATATGACCATCCACAAGACATTTATAAATGTAAATAAAAAGTCTAAAGCCGAAGTATTGCTAATCCACTTATTAAGCATCGTGATAACGGCAAGTTCTTATATCTATGGGAAAGGTTTTTGATGATGGACTTTTTTAAGGGCTGATGATGGAGGGTGAAGGACATTACCAAAAATCACAATATTACAAAAAACTGGCAGTTACTGTTTATACAAGGTTAATACTCAAGGATCACGAGTTCGTACATCAGATGTTTTCGTTATTTTCCACCAATATTATAGTTGGATCAGCTCGATCGGGGCAGGACCACGCTCTCACAGAATACCAGCGTAAAATAGCATCGTAATGCTGCTGTGTTTCGTATGGTGTGCGTAGAGAACCGGAAACCCTTTTTACTGGAATTGAGGCATTCCATCTTAGTCCTCAGGGGTGACAAAGCATTTGCAATTTGATCCTTATTTGAGAACAAATGTGGATGTATGGGCCACACTTACCATCAGGTGGACTGTATGCTCGTTTGTCAACCAATGCTATAAAAAACCTAGGAGGTTTGGGTACCGTTCGTCTACCTATTTTTTCCGACAAATAGCATTGCAGATGTCAACATCATCAGTAACATCGGTTGGGCCGTTCGTTGGTTACTTTACTTTTATATAAAGATTAAAATAACAACGACACTGCTTAGTTACAATAAAATTCTATTTCATTTAATAAATTACAAGACTGTGCAATTTGCGTGACAACACGTGTGTATATATTATATTACAACGAGATCAATTTAATTATAATGACGTAACGTTAATAATTGATATTACGTAGCGTAGATTAATTGACCTCATTTCATTACTACTATTATGATGAAACACAACTACGCTATTAAAACCAATCGAATATGTAACTTAATATAGGATTATATTATAAACACGTTTAAGTCCGATTTACTTTACTACGCAGAATCAATTTTTTAAACCGAAGTAATATAACTTAATTAGGTACTAAAAATAAAACAATTATATATGTAAATGAAAAAACAACTAAGCAGTTGCTGTGGCCCATAGACATCTACATCTATCCTCGATTACGAATCAAAAATGCAGATGCGTTATCACCCGTGAGGACTGAAGACATACATAACATGGAATGCCTCGTTTCCAGTAAAGAGGGTCTCCGGTTCTCTACACTCACCATATGAAACACAGCAGCATTAAGCTACTATTTTACACTGGTATTCTGTTAGAGCGTGGTCCTTCCTCGGTCGAGCCGACCCATTCGTGCTACAACTATACTACTGATATAACTGCAGCATGGCTCCACCACGTATAAAATTGTTTATTCGAACTCAAAATATGTTTATTCGATCATCTATATATGTGTATTATATATATTTATTAATATATAATAATAATCAATAAAGTACTTTTCAATGGAGAAGGTTTATATTTATAAACTAAAAATAATAGAAACAACAAAGTTTAAGATTTTTAATTTTATTAGCTTTTTTTTCAATCAAGCGCGGCAAATAATAAATTAAATTGCATGCGCTAAAATAAAAACGTTGCTGAACACAACCTATGATATTAACTGGCAGGACAAAGTCTGCCGGGTTCCACTAGTAATATATATTTATTATTAACTTTAATGCTCTCAATCGTGTCTCCGAGCGATTAGGTCCTAAGATAAACATGGACAAGGCAAAGATCATGTGTAACATCCACGTCACACCTTACTCCGATAGTCGTTGGGAATACTCGAAGTTGTTGACGAGTATGTTTATTTAGGACAAACTGTCTGACTAGGTGATTGAATTCAAATTTAACCAAGAGATCAAGCGATGGATCCAGTTGGATTGGGTAGCGTTCGGGAAATAAAATCCTATTTTCTGATCACCGTTGCCGATACCATTACAACCTGTCAAGCGTCCGCTGCTAAATATAGCCCTCCTCAAAAGATAGCCATAGCCATATCGCTTGATGAGGCTATAGGGAGAACATGTGACGGGCTATTTGGTAACCATAGTTTTTTATATATTTTTTAGTTCTTATTTGCTCTCACAACACCCACAGCACGATATGGGGTAGGAGATATTCTTATACCATCTTCTCGTCCCGTTATTCCTCAAAACCTTTATACACCAGTGTACAACCAGCGATGTTGACAGTGACAACATATGGAACTGTATCGTGGTTCTTTACTGCTGGATGTATGATGATGTTGCTCGCAGCGCGCTGAGGAACGGTCAATGCTCGAACTTTCTTCGTGACATTCCGTAACAAAGATTTACGCATTGATTAAAACTACTTTTACGGATTTTATGGCGTGTAATTTAAATTATTTTAATTCCCGACGTTTCGTGTGTTTTCCAGCACCCATGGTCACGGGGTCCTGGTCACGTCGGGAATTGAAAATAATTTAAATTAAACGCTATAAAATCCGTAAAAGTAGTTTTAATCAATGTGTAGTGTTCGCGTAAATTTTATAAATCATTAAAGATTTACGCAGTTGAGAAAGCAATATAGCCCTACAGATGTGATGATGATGATGATGATGATTTGTATAATATTTATGTAAAATAGTTGATAAACATAACACAATACTGTAGAGCTTATGTTAGTGTGCCAAAAAGACAGTATATGAGGCTATTATTGCATTGATCTCTAGTGAATGAGTCAACGGAGACAATGCGACATTATGCGAGATGCGTGAAAGGAAAGGGGTTACTAGCGCAACAAATGTTTGACTAGGATTACTACAATCCCGAATTTTAAGGGACATGACCCATAAGATTCTATCTCATACATTGAGAGCCTAAATGTGTTTTGTTCTAATCTATAAAACATGATGTAATTATTGACATAGTATAGAAATTAACATTATACAAAATACGATAAATATAACTATAAAATATAAATACATCAAATTTGAGTCGGACGTATAGGCAGCCTAAATATCAACTAAAAAAATATGAAAGTGAATATTCCTCAGAAAGGCATAAATCAAACGACATGACAGATCGGATTCGGTTCTTTCAACTCACCACAGGAATAAAGGTATGCTTAATTTATAACATACTTACCTCATTTTTTACATTTCTTTTTAAATCACTGCGCTAGCGTCTTGGCTTTGTTTATACAGAATTGTAGATATTTTTATTTGATAATGAAATTAATTTTAAAACACCTAAATCTATGCAAATGTTGTATCAAAAACATTAGCAAATTATTTAATTTAGATCCAATCGAACAAATAGATAAACTGGATTTTTTAAATTTTGGATTTTTTGCAATGTATATTGTAATAAACAAGTATAAAACATAAAGTTTTCTATTCGTCTAAATTATTAATTTCAAAAATCCTTACTTAGAATTTTATTTCATACCTGAATTTCAACCCAGAATTATCATTAGGACACTCAAATATAGTTGTTCCACGGGATTTGAACAAAAGACCTGCAGAGCCGCAGCTAAATACTGCTCTGCCTCTGCACTGCATTGCCGAGCCGTCAATTTGTATTGTTATTGTATAAATGATAAATAAATCTAAACTAAGATAAAACTTCAATAATAAACAAAAACTTCTTATTCCTCTTCTTTGTCAGCTCGCTCTACCGATCACAATCCGTAAATAACAACAATAATAAATATGAGGGGTGATCCAAAAGTAATGATAATCGGTTACTTCAGGTCCGCATAAAAATCCAAAAAAATATTTTTTGTTTGCTTATATACTCACTACGTCAGCCTAAAAAAATCATATAAATAGATCACGATTTCCGGGATATACATTCATTTGAATACGAACTGTCAAAGAGATAACATCAACATGGAGAAAAACGAAATTAGAGCTGTCATCAAGTACCTCTGTGTTTGAAAAAAATGTCTTCAAAAGACATACACAGTGACTTAGTGGAAACATTGGGGGACTCCGCTCCTCCATATTCTACAGTTGCACGCTGGGCCAAGGAGTTTAAACTGGGCAGAACGTCCACTGAAGATGAACATCGCGAAGGACGCCCATCCACGTCCCTCACTGAAGACAACGTGAAAAAAGTCGAAGATGTTGTGTTGGCAGATCGAAGAGTGACCATCAGGCATGTAGCTGTGGTCACAGGGATCTCATATGGCAGCGTTCTAAGAATCCTTACGAACGAGTTGCATATGAAAAAGGTCTCTGCGCGTTGGGTACCCAGAATGTTAACCGACGAGCAAAAGAAAAATCGAGTTGACATTTCGAGGGTCAATCTCGAAAAGTTCCAAGCAGATCACGGATAAATCTCGTAATGTGATTAGAAATGGCGGCTCGTCGAGCCCATACCATCAACATGCAAAGTACCAATAGCGGAACTCCGCTAATAACAGTATATCGTTTTAACGTTATGTTATTCGGTTAATTGCAAATTTTCTTTTCATGGGAAAATATTAGAAAAGAAATATGCAAGTAGGTACATGGGTGGGATCTATTAATGTATGCTACATTATACATATTTAGACTTAGGATAATCATTAAAGACTATTTATTTCATCGATATCGATTCTTTTTGTAAAAAACACCTATAACTTTCTATTCTGTTTGTGATTTTTTATCATTGATTTCAATGTCAAATTGGACTGAAGTTATAGGATGTACGAAAAACGCTGTCGTAATGTATTTTTTGTAGTCTTTACCAGCGGGTATTAGTATAGATAGCGACAGTGTCCGAGCGAGAGGTGAATAGAAGCGAGGCCATTTTCAATCCCATTCTTTAACCGCACGGGTTGTACACTTTATTGCTGGACATTGACCTCACCCAATAGAGGAAAACTGCTATAATCGGCATTGTTGGTAATCTGCGATCGTATTACCAGACGTAACGCACCTTTGATCACCATTTACATCGTGTATATTATATCAAGCAAAAAACCGAACATGATGAAAGAAGGAAGTTGGATTGGGACCATGATGTACGATCGGAGCCATAATATACTTCTCTTCTGGATTTTGTCATAGTTGCAACTTACAACACGTGCGATGTGAAATGAATCAATGCGATGTGAATCAAGATAATTTTTATACGTAGTAGAGCCATGCTGTAGTTATATTAGCAGTATAGTTGTAGTACGAATGGGTCGGATCGACCGGAGAATGACCACGCTCTCACAGAATACCAGCCTAAAACATTAGCTTAATGCTGCTATGTTTCGTATGGTGAGTGTAGAGAGCCGGAGACCCTTTTTACTGGAAACGAGGCATTCCATCTTAGTTCTAATGGGTGACAACGCCTATAAAAAGTATCCTATAAAAAAATTGATTCTCCTACACCGTTTGTTATATTACAAGTTACACATATAACTCATATCTTGCCGTTTATATCGTTAGCGGCAAAAAAAAGGGAACTGAGGCAGGATGGGCAGCAGCATCTTCCTGATAACAGCTCAAAATAACAAAATACGGTGGCTACGATATTATATACCCACTCTATGAAACAAAATATATTTGTTGACTTTTTAGAATCAGAATCAGGATCAGAATAGTTTATTTGTCAAATATAGGTAGGTTTGAAGGTCTTGTGAGGGTTATAATTATTAGTACGCTATGTTTTGTCTTAAAGA